>OV725078.1:101212547-101812547 GCA_928085145.1 Nezara viridula | reverse complement strand
CGCTCAACTGGCTATTTATTGTATCCGGTCGGCTATAAATCCCAAAGCGAGGTTATGAATATTTGAAATTACATAGATTATATTTTAACTATTTTTTTCTAATTCATTCCTCATAAATTCAAAAGCTTTTCTCTTTAAAATTTATCAGAATGTAATTTTTTGTATAGTGAGGTGAAGTTTGGTGAGTAAGACACTGTGCTAATAACAAGCAGTCAGATTCAGAATAAGTAATAGTCACTCGGAGCTAGGTCTAGTGAATCTGATGAATAGGAAGGGTGTGAAAAAAGGTCTCATCGAATGCTCAATGATTTATTGTGAGTGACCAATGAGGTGTGGAGCCTAGCGTTGTGTTGGACGAACACAACACCCTTCTGATCATTCATAACTCTTCAGGATGTTCTATAAGTTCGATGTTTCTATATCAGGCCCCAAGCATTAAACCTGGAAACATAACCGAGCTTGTACAAATGGTTTTCTACGCTTGTTTAAGAAAAAATTAGGGCCATTTCAATCTTCCGCACTGATTGGGTGTTATTTTGATCAGCAATGGCCTTAACATTGATCGTTTTGATTTCATGTGGGCGACCATTGAGCATCATTGATGTAAAAATTTCCTGAATGAAATTTGGCAATCCAATTTTGACAGGTGCGTTCGGTTAAGGCATC
Source organism: Nezara viridula (assembly GCA_928085145.1). Lineage (NCBI taxonomy): Eukaryota > Metazoa > Arthropoda > Insecta > Hemiptera > Pentatomidae > Nezara > Nezara viridula. Next base: position 101,811,881 of record OV725078.1, on the reverse strand, counting down.
GTCCCCATAAACACGGCAACTTTTTCTATGAGCTTCTGCAGCACGCTTGCGTTTTTTAAAATATTACAACAACACATGCCGATAATGAATAATATTTTTTTCCTTATTAGTAGTGCAATAGCAAACAGGAGTAGCCATCTCCCCCAAGGTCGATGGTGCAAGGGCCTACCCTCTCCCCCCCACCCTTCTCCCAAGATATTTTATTCCTCACCTTTCAGAAAAACAGAGTAAGCTAGGGTAGAATTAGAAAAATCGTAGATCATACATAAATACACTTGCTGTGGTCAGTTCCATTAGTCCAAAAATTCATAACCCCGTTGAAATTGGCTCCCTTAAAAATTCAAAAACCCGTCGAAATATGCCCCCTCAAAAATTTTTGTGCGATGAAATCCCCTTGTGGGCACCCCTGATAGCAAACACAATACTAAGATAGTTTCAACAAGAGTTAACAGATTTATTTGTTGATATAATACATACAGGATAAACAATTCACCTTAGTGATTAATTCATCAGATAAGAAGTGTATCATAGTGACATAAAAATAAACAGGTTTTTTTTTATTGTTTCAGATAGATTTCTTTTTCTCTTTAAGTAAAAGAAAAGAATCGTCCAGGGATTTCAAATTTAATCACATCGTTGTCGAAGTTATAGATTGAACTAAATGGAATTGGAAAGCAAGGTGATTCCAAATTCAGAGCATTTCTAGAATAAAAATCACGTAGCTGTAGACACACGCGTGAGGGGCGGGAAACAGGTGGAAAATTGTGACTACTAAGTAGGGGAAGGAGGAAAAACTAAGAAGGGGAGGTTTTCCAACGAATCATCTAATCAAAACGTTCTCAGCTCCGCGCTCCGGCATTTTATTCAAATGATGTGGACACTCTTCGCTGAATTCATGAAATTCAACTAATGCCCTCAGGTGTTAGCTCCAGGCAAAGTACTAAACCAAACAGGATTCCACAGCACGCGTATATTTTTCCCTTTATCAATATTTTTTTTTTGTTGTAAATATTCCTTATAAATAATTGATGATTCATAAAAAAAAATAAAAAAAATATGTAATTTATTTTAGAAATATATCAGGAAGCCTCTACACAACAATGAATGCCTCAACAGAAGTCAAGGGACCACTATCAGAAGGATCTACAAGATTTTTAATGACAACAGAATAAAAAACAAATTTTAGCTCATTACATGTTTCATTCGAAATTGGCAACAATGTTATTGTTGTTAAACTTATTAGATATGATATCAATTTGAATTCACTACTGTAAAAGAATAAAAAATCACCAAAGGACCGAAAATCGATGTTAGTTTGTAATAATTCTCCAAACATCACCAGAACCTCACCTATCATCCAAATCCCCTTGCACAATCCCTATACAGCACCATCCATCCTTACAATCCTCCTCGAAGATTGAAGCGACAGTGGCCCAGAGACCTTTTGTGAATAAGTATTTACGGGAGTTTTGGCAATGGCCAAATTCTCCACTCAAGCCATGTATGTGTGATTATAGCGCCTCTGCTCAGCCTCTACTGGTCTTTAATACCAGTAGCGCGGCTGAGTGAGGGGCGCTGGGATCTCTTAGAGTCCTGCCTTTCCTTCTACGAGTGGAGAGAAAGGCTTGGCTTGGAGATCTTGAGTGAATGATTTTTCTGTTTGTTTTTATATATTTTATAGAAGCATGTATGTATTTGAGTAGTTATTTTCATAAGCTTAGTTTCTTTTTTTTTAGTTTAGTTTATATAAATTTACTTTTAGTATCATTATTTTTTTGTATTATTTAATGTGAATGGAGTGTGAATGTGCTCTTTGAAAACTATTATAAGTGTCCTTGATTGTTACAGATAGTAATATCTTTCAATATTGGAAAATAACAACTACATAGCCTTGTGTCACTAAAATGCAGGCAAATGATAAAATAACACTTCAACATATTGTTTGAGTTCTACCAATGGGTAGTTTCTCTTCATGTTGTACATGTCATGTTACAAATTTCTCATTTACTTATTGTATTCTCTATGTAATACAGTTGTAAATTCCATTAAAATAATAAAAAAAAAAAAAAAAAACATTTTGCCACGTTATTTTACAGTCAACATACGAGGGTCGGTTCGTAATCGTTTCATGAGAAATGAGAGTTCTGCGACTGCTTATGGGATCGCATACGTTAGATCCGTATTTCTAACGATACGATATCGAACAGTTAACGAATCTCAGGCAGTGAGAACTTCAGAAGTACCGTAAAATGTGGTAACTTTGGGACTGGGTGGGGAACTTTGGGATAGCGGGTAAAATTTAGTTTGTGGTGGATACATTTTGTTGGTTCAGTCAATATGGACAGCGCATGTACTGCTGGACAGCGCTTTTACCTTGCTGCACACTACTCTTGAAACACAAGCGAAAGTTTCATGAAAACAAGATCTTGAAAAAAAAAACTAATGGAAATAAATTAAACCTAACTGCTCAACGAGTGTAGTGAACTAGGTTTCCCAAACTGCCGCAAGGTAATAGCGCAGTACACAAAGCACGTTTTTGCAGACTAAACAAACCACGGGATCACCACAAACTAAATTTTACCCACTGTCCCAAAGTTACCCACCAGTCCCGAAGTTCCCCATCTTACGGTAGTACTTTCGTTTATAATGTCTGTTACATTTACATCTTATATACCTACTGAATTGTTTGGCAGTTAAGGGCTTCAATGAAAATCATGGGCTGAGGAGAGAGAGAAAAAAAAAATACTGAATTGTACTATAAATATTTGAGTTGACTACAAGAGTTAACTCCAGGTCTCCTACATGAGAATGACTACACGGTCATAGTTCTAGGTCTCCTGGCAAGAATGTGAAGACTACATGAATTTAACAGCGAGAGTGATTTTTCATGAGGACAATAGGGTTTAATAAGCCCAGAAATAGTAGAGGAGGGAGAGAGAAGTTGGGAGAGGGCTGTAGAAGAAGTTATCAATAATTAATATTGACATGAGGTCTGTGAATAAGATACCTTTTGCCGGAATCTGTTATTTTCCCTTAAGTCCTGATAAGAAGTCTTGTTGTGCCCTGTCCGTGCTTATGGATTATTACTATTAAGCTATCACAGACAGCCTTTGAGTTCAGGAATTGTCAAAAATATAGAAAAATTATCCCTGAAATTAATATTGTTCCTGTAATTACCGCCTTTCAGTTTATTTATTTAATGACTAAAAAAATTCCAAAATAAGACCCTAAATCCACTACTATTTTTTAATTTATTATGTTTCCTTTCTACATGGAGGTCTTGGGAATGATCTGTCCCCTTCTTCAGCATCTAATATTCTCTGCTATTGTGTGAATCTTAGAATAACTTTGGTCAATGAACATTTTTAAAAAGTAGAAGGAACAATTAGTCATTGGTCAAACTTATTCTGAGACTCAACCAATACTGAAGTATACAAATACTAAAGAGGGGGACCAAGCATCCCTGAAATGTCCAAGTAGAAATAAAAGCACTCTTGTTTTCCCTCCTCCTTCGATTATGGCTGTATCGTGTACGGTGGACTCTCGTGAGGTTCCTTGGCTAGACTTAAACGCCTAATGAATTGCACATTACGTTTTGTTTTCGGAATCTCAAGAGATACGCATATTATTCGGTATTACACCGAGTTGAAATGGCTCTATCCATCCTATCGTCGTCAGTACTTTCTAGCTACCTTTCTGTACCAGATCATTAGAACTCATCGACCCTCCTATATTTTTCACAGCTTACAATTTAAATACTCCATCCAATCCCGTCCCACTAGATCTTCTACTTCCGACCTCTATCCTCCTTCTCACTGAACTGCTCCGTTTTACAAATCATATGCAATTCAAGCCGCCTCCCTCTGGAATTCCATCCCTGCTGCTATTCGGCACGCACAATCAGTTTCCTCTTTCAAACCTCTCCTCTTTAAACAACTATTTCTTTGTCAATCCGCCTGATCACGAAATATACCTAAGAGAGCTATCTAACCACCCCCAGAAAATATTCTTGTTATTTTAGTTTTCTCTGTTTTTATCATTATTATATGTACGCTTGTCTTTTTCTCTCTCTTCTTCTGTATTTTTACTTTTATAAAAATTAGTTAAAAATTAGTTACAATTAACTAATATTGTAAATACTTACTTTATTTATGACCACACATGCATGTATTCTGTACTTATAATTTGTTCTAAAGGGACAACATTCACAGAATAGTGAAATATATTTTGATTTCATTTGATTTTAAATTACTGGCGTTTGTTTTCTTAAATTTGATCTTAATAAAGAAAAGTCAATATTATTATTATAATAATTACAAGTAAAATTTGTATGTTTTATAAATCGACTCCCATTTTATATGTTTGTTTATCGTAAACAAAAAATAATCTACATTTGGACGATTCAGAGTCACCCGTGAATTTTAATTTTAACTAAGACCAAGATAGGCCTTCATTTCCTTCTTCCACTCCCCGCCCCGAAAACCGGGTTTATCAATTCTGAAACGATTTCGTGGATTCTTAATTAAATTTAGTAACCATTACTATAAATAAAGGAGCCCCGAAAGAGGGAGTAGAGGAGGGGGTATAAAAAAAAATATGAAAAGAATCTGGAAAGAAGGCAACCACGCTAGGCTAAATGGGCCGCTTCCGACTTAAATGGAAAATGAAATCGTCAAATGAAATTCTAGGTAAATTTAATAATGAAGCATTTTAGGGACTTATAAAGACAATAAAGTGCGGCGAAGTTATTTCTCGAGGCAAAAATAAATGGGGAGGGGGTGCTGGCTGTTACGGTCCGAGTCGCGTAATCTTTATAGAATCCTGCTTCGGAGATAAGGGTCGAGAAATGAGAATTGTGTAATTAGTGGGGTTAATAAAGGGGGCATCTAAGTTGCCGCTGCCACTAAATTATGTTCACACTGCGTCAGCCAAGTTGTGACAGCCCCCTTCATAATCCTATAATTGCTATTCCATGGCTCTCTATTGACCCCCAAAACTCTTTTATCAAGTGGACAAGGGGTCCTCATAATATTCGGCTATTTTTCTTTGTTTCTCAAACGGAATATTATTGGAAAGTTTGAATGGAATCAGAGAACGGGATGGGATACCGAATGTCATATATCGATATTTATATCGGCTTTTAACTATCGATACATCCAAAATATCGATAGTCGATATTTTCATCGATATCATAAACATTTTTGAAATATGAATATCAATATAAATATTGATTCTCTAGCATATAGGCACATCGAAAAATATATTGTTTTCCTCTTTAAATTAATTAACCCCCATACCAGACTGAAACGACTAGAAACCGCCAGACGTTTTCGACTACTGCAGCACTTACTAGACAAATGCTCTAAGCTTTCAATCAATTACAAACGACTCATATATATGACAATAATAAGACCTATTTGGACTTACGGAATTGAGCTTTGGGGCTCCACTAAACCATCGAATTCCTCACGTATCCAATCTTTTCAATCCAAAACCCTTTGTAAAATCCTCAATGCTCCTTACTTTGTCACAAACAAAATAATTCATAAAGACCTCAATGTTCCATATGTTTCCGATTTGGCCAAATCCAGATACCTATCCTTCCATAATAAACTTCATAACCATCCGAATCCTCTTGTTTCTAACCTTGCTTCCTCTTCGATTCTTGATAACCATCCGAGGCTTCTGAAAAGAAGATGGCCTCGTGATCTCCTCATGTAGACAAATTATTAGAGTGCTACCAATGGGTAGTTTCTCAACAAGCGTGTTTCATGTGATTATATTCCTCTGTACACATTCACTTGATTTATTCATACTAATACAGTTGTAAATATCACAATAAAAGTTAAAAAAAAAAAAAGAAGAAGATTAAAATATCGAAGAGACGATATCGGCAGTCGATAATATCGAAGTAGCTATCGATGGTTAAATATCGATACTGAATGGGAAATATCGATATTTAGATAATATCGATCATAGGCGACGGCACATAAGAAATATTGGAGGGGGGGAAAGCAAAAGTTAGAGAGTACCTTGTTAGAGAGTGGTCCAAGGCATTGGAGGGAGGGGATGGCTCATACATAATATAAAGGAGTCGCTCAGTAATGTATGTTAATTATGCGTTAAAATATCTGTTAATGTGCGAATAAATACTTTTTCCATTATTACCAGGGTCCTTTATTGCTATACAATGCGATATTACCCAATGAAAGAATTAAAAAAAAAAAAAAAAAAAAAAAAATTCTATCGTTTTCCGTGAACATTCTACGAACCGTCTACTGATACGGAATATTAAAAGAAAAAACATGGCGTTTTACTCGATTCAGTTTTATCAGCAATTCCTAGCATTCGACAAAAGAATTTTAGTGCTTTGAAAGATTTTTGTATTTATTAATGAATAAAACAACCTATCAGAAAATGTCGATTGTAACAAACAAACATATATTGCAACGTCAATGCTTAAAATTAAGTATATGCTCAGCCATCCTTTGGAATTCATTAAATAATATTATGCACAGAGTGAATTTTTATACCAGATAAAAGTTAATCCTAAGTCTATTCGTGTGTTTTCTGTTAAGAAATATTCCTAACTTTTTTTATAAATACCTTGACTTCATCCTGGTCCATTCCAAGGTACAAAACATTAACTAATTAAATTAATCAGTAGTAGTATATATATTTGAAAAAAAAAACAAAAGAAAATTATTGAATGATTAAGAATAACCTATAATATATATTACCTATAACCTAATATAACCTTTCTCTATGAGTTGAAATTCTTCGGTAAGGTTTGACCGCAACAGGATTGTTGATTCACGGATTTGTTATTTCAAAGTTCAGCTACGAGAAGATAATCAAAGTTTGTTTACGGCAGGTCAAACGCGGAAAGTGTATTGCTATAACTAGTCAGACTCCAGATCATGCTAAGGTTTTACAGGCAATTAAATTTAAAATAATAATTACAATATAATAAAATAATACATTAGGGAAAATAATATTTAATATAATTTAAAACCTAGGCGTTCAGTCACAAAATTAGCTGAATACATTTTCGTGAATGTTACAGGGCTGATAAAAAAAAAGAATGATGTGTTTTAAAATTATATACATTGTTCCATGAAAAACAATTGGATGACAATTGTTTTGAGAGAAATAATTAATCAAAATTGATTATTATTATTTTTTAAGGATGAATGTTTCCTTATTAACTATATGTGTTCAGAAGAAGGTCCGTTTGAAAAAATAAAACATCTTAAATAAAAAATACTTTTTTATTCAAAGTTTACTATTTATAAATTAATTTTCTGTGGTTACACTGGAGCGTTAGTGGACTATATGAACAAACATATTAGTGATAAATATGTATACAATATATATAGGACTGATATGAACAAACATATTAATGATAATATGTATAAAATAAAGTAGGTGTGAGTATCTTAGAAAAAATGGAAGGAGATAAGTACATTTCTAATTAGTAATTATTTTAATTAAGTATGAATGTTTTTCTTGTTAATCTTTTTTTATCTAGTTATTTCTTTTACTTATAATTTATTTAATTTTGCAACTAATTTCTGTATTTTATTTAATTTTAACTCTAAGCTGCATTTCCTTGGTTTATTATAGTTTTTCCTTTGTTATATAGTTGTTTATTTATTTCATTTTTTTATAGTATTGTATATATAGTATGAATGGGCCTCACTCAGCTTTAGTACTTAAGTGCGGCAAAATGCATTATTTCTCGGGAAAAAAAAAATAGTAATATTTAAAGTTTTAGAATAAAAGTATGTCGAATTCAGGTTGCATTCATGGTAGTTTATTCATAAAATTTTGAATATCTATTATCAAAGCTCTACTTTATAAACATGCATTTATAAAACCTAACAAAATACATTAAAACAAAACATTTTTATTTAAATGTAGACAATTATCCTGATCTCGTCTCCGCGCTTAACCATCCCTAACCACCCTTCTGCTAGTCTGTAGTAAGACTAACTCATATTTATAATACTTGAATCTAAAAAAAAAAAACATACTTTTTCTGTATAGACCTTTTTTTTTCCCTACAGGAATCTTCTTAAACAGACTTTGCCATCTAGGCTTATTTCTCCTTCTATTCATTTTAACTACCTGACCGATGGCAATAGGGGGTATTTCTTAACTTATCTGATAAGAGGAATTTTAATGTGGTTTGTTGAAGAAACTCCCCTCAACATTTACTAAGAACAATCTTTATTTCAATTATTTAAAAATTTAGACTAACAAAAAAAATAAAAAAAATAAACTAAAATAAAAATAAAAAAAAAAATGTTACCTTCACTTAAACTCTAGACTTTAATACCCGTGAAGTGGTTGAGGAAGAAGAGCAGGGATCTCCTGAAGCCTCGCTTATCCTCCACATGTGGGGGGATAAGTATGGTTCGGAGTTCCCATGGCCGACTGTAAATAGTGTAAATAGGTATACCTGCATATAAGATGTTTATTTTCATTACTTTTCTTCTTTTTTTTTTTTTTTAAAGATAATTTTAATTCTATTTTATTCATTTATTTTTATTCTATTATTTATATTTTCTTCCTTCACTGTGATATTTTATTTTGTTCTTTTATAGCTTTATATTATTTGAAATTAGCTTATTTATTTATTTTGAATTTGTAAATATGGTGTGAATGTGTTCTCAGAACTCTATTATAAATGTTCTTTATTGAGACAGATTGTAATATTTATCAATAAACAAATAATCCATTTAAAAAAAAAAAACTCTAGACAAGCATGAAGCATACTTTCATAAGTATGGACTTAGGTAGTTCTGGAACAGCCAGGTTATTTGGACAAGTTTTCCACTAAGGACGTAGTATGTATTTGAAAAATAACCTTCACTAAATAAGAATTTTACCCATACACAACAAAAATCGTTAGTCATTTTTATTTTGAATACTTCGGAGTAGCATTTTTTAAATATATATATATAATTTTTCAATTTATTTGAGGAGAAATGTAATCACCTGTCTCAATTAAAGACATTAATAATAGAGTTAAGAGATCATATTTTAAAAAAATAAATAAATAAAGTAATAACAATATAATACATAGAAATAAGAACAAAATAAGATAGCATAAGGAGAAAGAAATGTAAATAAATAAATTGACCATGTCAACTGTTTAATTTTAATAAGTATAATTAATTCGATATAAATAACCAAAAACGAGATAGGAAAGGAATTTGGTTAGTGCATTGAACAAAAGATAGCGAGACTGATGCGTGTGTGCCGGGGGCAGTTAGTATTCACTGTGCCTTTCGTACTCTGAATTATCGGCAGCTCCTCTGAACCACCAAATGAATATACATGAAGCCCACGTGGTCTTAGGGGCACTCCCTCTATCCCTGTCTGTCTCTATCTATCGTAACTTCAATTTATGTACAGGGGATACATATTTTATTTATTCTTTAAATTTTATAAAAAATCATGATTATATCCTTATTTTTTCTTTTAAATTGCACAATTAGATTACCTGAAACTTCGAGGTATTTAAATTAATTAAAAATAAATATGCATATTCCAAAAAATGTAAAAAAAAAAAAAAAAAAAATGGTACGGTGCGCTTCAACTATGCTCAATTCAATCAGCGGTTCAAAACCATTTTATTTTACATTTCTATAATGAATTTATTCAAAATGGATAGAGACACTTTCAAGAAAATTGTAAAGAAGTCAAAATCAATAATACAAAGAGAGACTACTGGTACGTTTTAATTAAACCGTTTCTTTATCATCTCAGGCATATACCCACTTTAGATACACATCACCGGTTTCGTAATTTTCGTTTTAGAACAGGGATCTTTATATGCGGACACAGACCATTTTGTGAGAATTGATTATTTGGACACTGGAGATCTTACATGTGTAATACCGGTGAAAATTCAGATTTTTTACGAACACAATGTATTCCCTTGCTATAAATTTTATATATCTTATAGGTTAGTGAAATTCAAATTAAAACAAATTTTTTATGGTATTTACTATAATCTTCTTCTTATTCTTTCTCTACCTCCTTTGTGCCTTTCAGCGTGGAGGTGCCTCGATCCATGCATCCCAAGAATTTCGGTCCCGAGCCAGAGCCCTCATATCCCCTATCCTCATACCTCTTTTCTGCCCGATCTGGGGATGTACTCCATCCACGACAATCTGGGTCTTCCTCTTGGGCGCTTTCCTACAGGTCTCGCCTCCATGAATTTTCGTGGGTCACTGTCTTCAATCATTCGGCATACATGCCCGAACCATCTCAGCTGCCTATTTTCTATAGAATTCTTTAGTGAGACAGTGCCTAGATCGTCTCTTGTTCTTTCATTCCTGATCCGGTCTCTCCTGGTTATACCGGCTACCCTTCGAAGATATTTCATTTCACTAGCAGTAACTCTGCTAAGGTGTTTGGTTAATGGGACCCAGCTTTCACAATCATATCTAAGGGATATCACTATAATCTTTAAAATGATAATTGATTTTTGAAATATTTTAGCAGATATCTTGAAAAATTAAGTACATTGGTTTTTAAAAAATAAGTCAATACGGGATTTATGAGGTGCGTTACACGGACCGAAGTTGTTGTGTCATTTTAATATTTTTAAATATTGACAGAAATAGAGGCATTAGATAAATCAAGGAAAGACCCTGAAGAAGATATTCCCAAGGTAAGGTATTATCAGATTTGTGGGGGGGAGGTAGGGAACCTGGAATTGAATTAGGTACAATACGGAGGGGAGAAGCCATATCTGGCGGGGGATCAATAATAATCTATTAAACAACAACAAAAAAAATGTTAAGGACCGGAATGCCCGGTGTAATCACCTCTCCCCCCTCCCTTTCCACTCATCCAGCTCCCACCGCTCTCATTCTAATAGCTATTTATTTTATATAGCCTTTTAAGAAACCTTATAATAACCATAATAAATAATATAAAAATAAAAAGATATTACTTGGAGCTTTAACATAAAAAATTGCGGGAAGCCATTTGCATAATGGAGGTTGTCCTGGCTTCCTTCCTGTGCCCTGTTGAGGCTATGGTTCCGCCCTCGAGGGACTATATTTATTGCGCCAACAATCCTCCTCCCCCCCCCGCAAAGAGGACAAAGCGCCGCCGATCTGAGGGATTAGCCTTCACTGTTGCCCTGTCTTGGCAAAGGAACCGGTTTCGAAAAGTAACCGGTGACGTGATTCGTAACCGGTCTGTTCTATTGCAAATGTCAAATTATCTCAATGCATAAAACAGCGGCATTTTTTTTTAATTTTAATTAGAAAACATCATGAGAAAAATATAATCAGTAAAAGTCCAATCAAATTAACACTACCAAACAATCTTCTTTTATCATAAGCTGTAAAGTTTATCGAGTATAAACGATCAGTAAGGACAAAACCAGGGGTACTTAGTGGATTAAGCAGAAATCAGACCAAGCAGAAACTAATGGTCCCGGATAGCGATGGACACAAATAAATTTAAGTGTCTTAACTTTTAAAGATGACCAAAAAAATCTATAAATCCCCATAAAATAATTAACATCTATCTAAAAACAAATTGTTAATCAATGTCCTCTAAATTGAAACCTTTCTGGAGGAACCGGAAATGTTTTATCCGGCCCCCACTTTCTGGATCCGTTCCTGTTGTGTTGACTTGCGAAATTAATCGAAATCGTAATTTATAAATTTCTAATTATAGAAAAATTACATTATAACACCAAAAACTAACCAGTAAACTCAATATTTATTTGTAAAACGTCCTTCAAAATTTCTCATGGCCATCCAACGATTTACTTGGGGAGGAGTGGGGGGAAGGGTAGTTTTCATTTATAAATTGAGCAAAATGAAAAGTACTTCAAGTAAATTTTCATGTTTATTGAAAAAAATAAATGCCAGAAATTGGGGCAACTTTGTTTAAAATTATTTTATTTAGAAATATAATAATCTGTCACGTGGACAATAACTATAGTGATATATGAACCATACATACAGAAAACATGAAATTAACAGAAGTAAAATAATAACTAAATAATAATAAAAACTATGTACAATAAAAAAAATAAAATAACCTAAAGATGAGTAAATAAAGTCTATTTATTTTATTTATTCAGAAATATAATAATCTGTCATGTGGACAATAAATATAGTGAGATATGGACACATTCACACCATATATACAAAAAACATAAAATTAATAAAAGTAAAATGACGACTATTTACAATAAAAAATAAAATAACCTAAAGATAAGTAAATTAAAAACATAAAACACAGTCATGCCTATATACAATATATAAAATCAGGCAGGAAACTCCAAGACCAGGGATTCCAAGAGATCCCTGAGCTACTCCCTCAACCGCGTCACTCGTGCTAAAGCCAGTGGAGTTTGAACGAGAGCGCTTTGGCCACATACACTCATGTCTTGAGTCGAGAATCTGGCCATTGCCAGAACTCCAAGATATATACTACAAAAGATCTCTGGGCCATTGCCACTTCAACCTTCAAGGAGGATTGTAGGGATGAATGGAACTAGATAGGGATTGTACAAGGGGATTTGGTTGATTTATAAGATTCTAATGGAATTTGGAAACAAATTTAGGGATAAGGGATAACAAGGAGAAATGGAATATCAAGATCATGATGGGAGAAGGCAGGTAGGGCAAACTAAAAAAAAAGTTACGACACCAACGACTCTGTCCTAAACCCATTATAGAAGCTTCACTACGAAAAAAAAAACACGATAATATTAACAGTTTTTCTAAGATCTCATAAGAATAATTTATACTTTTAAAATTTATATTTTTAATTAATGTACCAACAAATAAAGAATTTACGCAATTGTTAAATGATATTTTTGTTTGGAACATCCAACGAGAAATGTTATATTTTGTAATTTATTTTTTAATATTTAATTGATTATTTACCTAAATGCCTACTTGTTAAAGTAGACAAATTGCTTTAGAGTAGGTGAAATATATACAACTTCTTAAATATTTCACAAAAATAATAAAATACCTCACTCCGTAACACAGATCCAGTGACCCAGGAAATAGGTGACACATGACTGGGAGCCAAATAGCACAGGCCGTAAGATTGAGGATTGAGAATGACAGGATTCATAACCAAATGGAACAATACAATGTTGCAACGACGCTGAAAGCTGCATGGCAAGTAAGCTATCGGATGCATCGGTCCTTCCAACGCTGCCTTTCCTTATTCCACCGACAGCTCTTGGGTAAGTAGCCTTGGAACATAAAACCACAGGAGGGTTGAACATACCAAGAAATAAATTTAGGAGTCTAAAGGCTGCCTTGGGAATTGGAAGGATTTCGACCCGATTGAGAGTGCGTACACGTCCATACCGTCAACATGACCTTGCAACAAGTTTGAAGCTAATAAAATCATATCAAAGCATCATTTTAATGGGTTGATTCTAAAATATTATATATATATATATATATATATATATATATATATATATATATATATATATATATTAGTAATAAAGTCTATTTATGTTATTTATTCAGAAATATAATAATCTGTCACGTGGACTATAATTATAGTGAGATATGGACACATTCACACCATATATACAAAAAACATAAAATTAACAAAAGTAAAATGACAACTATGTACAATAAAAAATAAAATAACCTAAAGATAAGTAAATTAAAAACATAAAACTCAGTCATACCTATATAAAATATATCCAATCAGATAGGGAACCCCAAGCCAGGCTTGTCCCTCCAACTGTAGATGGAAAAGCAAGACTACAAGAGATCCCTGCGCTACTCTCTCAACCGCGTCACTGGTGCTAAAGCAAGTGGAGATTGAGCGAGATCTCTTTAGCCACATACACTCATGTAAAATATAAAATAAGAATATTTTTTTCTTTAAATTGATATTTTCGAAAGTGATCAGTCATCCTTAAGGTACGTTTTTAAAGACTCGTTGACTCAAAAATTCACAGAAATCATAAAGCAATATAATATATGCAATTTCACTGGATATTTCTATTCAGGACTTAAACCGGAAAATAACTACTATTTTTAAAAAGGTTCGGTATTACCGGAAATTTTATTGTTGATAGTTTTCAATTATTATGGAACTTGAACATTTTCCCTTGCAACTTTTCAAGTAAATGTTTTACACAACTTTTATTTTAAAAAACAACAACCTCTTATTTAAATGCTGTTAAAATGTTTGCCAATTTCGCTGAAAAGTGGATCTAAGATATGATTTTTATTCAAAGCTTCTCAAACATGTAATGTCCTGTAATTCATTAAAGTAAAATTATAACTCTTATCTAAGCCCATTTACTGTTTATTTTTCATGTAACGGAACTTTTTTTAAAGACTTGAATAAGTAAAAGTTAAATTTTTACTAGTGTATCCCAAAATCGGTATTGGTCTTGCAATTTGCAAGACCAAGATCAAGGCCGCCTAACTGTTGCAAGACCAAGACCAGGATTAGTAAAAAAAATCGATTTTTTTAATTAAAAATTAAGGCAAAATATGTTAATTATTTTTTTTTATCCTCATGTAAAATTTAATGGACTTCCATCTAACTCCACTTGCGGGGAAGATGCATTTAAGTAGTAATGGAGCATTGAGTAAGTAAAGGAGGTATGGAAACTGTTTCAATTTACAATAACGTTATTGTTTCATAGAAGTTCCTCGGGAAGAAAATCGGTTCGGAATGAAACCCACCTTTACCACCCTTATGTTCACGCAGGGTGTCCTTAATGTTCATGGTCAGCCTGAGAGGTGACAGTTCGTTTTTGTAGTATTCCAACTTAACTTGTCTAGAAATTATAAAAGGGTTGCGATAACATTAATCGAATGTTCATACGATAAGTTATGAATGAATGAATAATTGAAAATGAATGAAAAATTAATTTTATTCTAGGACTGAAGTCTCCAAAGAATGGTAATCATATGGAATAAAAATTGGTCCATTAGTCTGGCTTGACAAAATACAAAGAGGTTCTTGTCATTTGAATGTTAATTTCAATTGCTATTGCAAATCAAACTTGAACAATACAGTAAACAAAACAACACTAAGAAGTTCATATTATTAGAGTGCTACCAGAGGGTAGTTTCTCAACAAGCGTTTTAATATGATTATATTCCTGAGTATATATATTATTTATTATTTACATATATTATTTACTAGAAATATTTATATTCTAATACAGTTGTAAATATGATGAATAAATAAACAGAAAACAATATTTTAAACGTTAACAATAGTGTTCGTTAAAGCCATAGCGATTCTAAAAAATTGCATCGTTGACCTCACAAGTGTAGGAATGTCTTGAGAGAAGGGGGAGGGAGAAGGTGTTCGAATACACAAAGGTTATCACAGCAATATTTATGTAAAAATACCTCACATTATAAAAACAAATAATAAAATTTAATTTAAATATAAATATATGAATTGCCATTATTAACAGCATATATGATGAGGCATTTTTCGTCAAACATTTGAACATATTCGAAAACAAAATTGGGATAATGCAAGGATGTATGATTTAATGAAGTTGGGAGGATAATGGAGTCTGGAAGCTCAACTCTCAATTTCCTAGAAACATCGTCCAAAATAAAAAATAAAATAAATTGAGACCTGTGAGGTGCAGGGCTACTACTGGATGGAGGCTTAATATAAAATGGTTTTAATTACAATTGTAACCAACCATCACCATATATATTACTTTCCTACCTATACTAGGTAAGGAAAGTATTGCGGTCGGGTCAAATTTCCGACATGCGGTTTTCGACGGATCTATAGGTTTCAGAGCCCTCTGAGTCAGAAAAATACATTTCCAGCTATTGGTTTGTCTTTCTGTCAGAAATACTGTCTGTTTTTTTGAAATGTAATGAAATTTCTTACAAAACTACATAAAAATCGTTCATTTCGGACAACTATTGACGAAGTTACATCTATTCAATTTCGTATGTGAGAATACGGGTTTAAGCGGTGAATGAGAGAACAAAAAGAAAAGTAAGTGAAAGTAAGAAAATCTGTTGCCCTCATCACACAAGTTTTGTCTCGACTTTTAAAATGAATTATTGTTTGAAAAAATGGGCTAAGGTAAAAAAGTTTTAAATTAGCAATATTAGAGTGTATTGGTTTTTTTACGCTGATCTTCCACAATCCGGTTTATATTGCATTAGTTTATCTAAGAAATCGTATTTAAACCTTTTATATGATCGATTTTCAGGAAAATAAATATAATTCAATTTTTTGAACTTTTCTGAAATACGTAGGAAAGTCGTGTGAGTGGACAAACCAGATTTTTTTTCTGTTCTGTTTCTGTTCCTTATTCAATGAAATATTTGATATTGGTACTTTCCTGGCAGGTTTTATTTTAGCTGTTCACAATGTCTATCTGAATTTGTACTTTTTGAAGAACAAAAAGCATTTGTCCAAACGTCCATCATTTTAAACAGGGTCTTGAGAAAATATTTAGGAAACGTAAAATTAGTGGCTCTTTCGATTAGATATGAATATAAAATAAGGATCATTAAGTAGAAAATGTTAAAGTAGTGATGAAAAGAAAATTCATTTCGAATAAAGAAAAGGTCAAAAAGCTTTTCGATTTCGGGATAATCGCAACTTTTATAGTGCTTTAGATTTTCTTTTTTGAAAGAAGATATGGCATTGAGTTAACTCTCTCATTATTTGAGATATAAATTGTTTATTTTCTTACGCCTGTTGAGTTAGACATTTTCGTCTTGGGCCTTCTTTAGAAGCTTGGCTGTTAAAGATAACAGTAGTGAACGTTTATTTCTCTCTTTTTCAAGATATCCAGAGAGCACATAGTTTACTAACCAGACACGATCATGGTTCACTTCCCCTTCATCAGCGACTGTCCTGAAGGATGGTTGGCAATCTTTTGCAGCATTCTTCCACCAAGTTTATAATGGGATACAGGATGACCAGCCGTATACGCAACCCCCACCCACCTAAAGGACCAGGAGCTACGGTGTAAGACACAGGGGTCGCTCACCTCCATATGAATCTCTGGGTGGGGACGTTATCGTCTCTATGCGGGAATCGAACCCACGCCATAGTTGTATAAGTTGTGGAGTAAGGCCTGCAATTATTAATTTTAATTTATTATTAGTTTTTTTTTCTTAGTTATTAATTCTCGCGAACGAAATTTAAACACTTGATATAAATTTTTTGCAGGAACCTTAACTCGCTCGACCACCGCGGCCCCAGATATAATATTATGATATCTATAGTTTTTAAATTAAAACAAATAAAACATTTTAATGACCATAAGCTTGAGGAGCTTTTAATGATTCATTTAATAATTCTGGACATATTAAGCTGATTAGAAATTCGTGCTTTTTTTTCTTGAGAGAACCTTTCAGTCCAATTTGGTAATAGGAGCATATTAGTAAATCATCTTTAATTTAAAATAACTTATTATTTGATAAGTGAATTATTATTTAATACATGAATAAATAAAGTCTCGTTAACGTAACAGTAAGATTATAAAACACAAATCAAAATCAGCTGTTTATCTTATCTCTAACTAATAGTAACTAGTGATATGATATTGTAATTTGTAATGATTTTGATTGTTATGAATGAATAGTTTATTCAAAAGACATTTAATGAGGGAGTTTCGTTTAATTGATTTATTAGTGATGTATTCACCTTTATTGTTTTCCGTTTTACGAAAAAAGAGAACATCGGTGGACAGAAGATAACAGACAGACGACAACAGGGGATTTCGTATTTTTATGTATAATTTAGAGACAGGAGGGCTATGTGTAGGGACAAAGAGACGGCACCTAGGGGGTGGAGGGCGGAGGGTGTGGAGGGGGGGGGAGGAAAGGGGGTCCCTATACAGTGGGATAAACTAATCACCCCTCCCTGACAAAGAATCACGTACGCCTAACTCGCCCGGACAGAATCCAAAACAAACACCCAACCCCTGGCCGGATCTATATAATTAACAGCGGAATTATCTGACCGTCTGTCGTCCGCAAATTGTCAGTGCAAAAGTTGGTCCTATCGATGTTGATTTGTTAACGAAGCTCGACCACTTTGTTAGCGGTCGGCACTTGTGTTGGCCTGTAGTTTGCGGCCGGCTGATCCATGATTCTCTTGTTTTTCCGCACCAGAGACTGATAAATCTGTTCGCTGCCAAATAAAATCTTAAATATGTTTAGGGGTGATAAATAGTCAGGACGTAGTCATATTGAGATTTTGATTGTTGCCGACGTTTCAACCAAGGCTTGTGGTCATCATCATGACATCTTACCAGAACTGATGATGACCCACAAGCTTGCTTTGAAACGTCGGCAAAAATCGAAATCTTAAAATGATTGCGTTCCGACTATTCATCACCCATAAAATACAAAGTAGTCGATTAACTACCTTCACTGAACATGCTTAGGTTATTTTTGGGAGATTCGGAGCCGATTGCCATATACAACTTAACTCAGAGTTAAAAAATATTGCTATTACTTAACTCAAAGTAAGTATAAGTTCTCGTTCAATTTTCCCTGGATTTTAGTACCACTGGTGCTGTTGAGAGAGTAGCACAGGAATCTCTAAAGAGTCCAGCTGGAGTTACGTCCCTGGTTCAGTGTTCCTTGGCAGATTGTAAATAGTGTATATTGGTATGTCCTCTTATTATTATTTTACTTTACTCATCTGTAAGTTTATTATATTTTTATTTATTGTATATAATTTTTGTTCAATATTTTTATTTTGTACATTTTTTTATCTATAAATGCTCTTTAATGTACTTCTCGTGACGAATGTTATATTTTACAATAAAATCGTTTCAACAATATATATATACATATTTTTTTTTTCGGTTGGAAGACCTTTGTTTGAAGACCATGAAGATCTTTGTCCGCGAGATGGGGTATAGGGGGGCCTAGACCACATCTCGATTCCCGATTTTAAGTACACAGGGTAGGATCATCAGTCCTACGCCCGGTCGGTGTGAGTTTCCTCCTGTAGGCTGACCCATCCAGTGCTAACCACGCTCGGAGTTGCTTAACTTGGTTTCCCCATTACAAGCGCCTTAGGCCGCACGGCTATCCCAGCATCCTATATATATATATATATGTGTGTATGTGTGTGTGTGTGCGCGCGCGCGCGCGTGTGTGTGTGTGTGTGTGCAAAGACTGTCAAACTCAAACTTAATCAGAACTAAAAATTTACTATTAAACATCAAGGAATCAACATGTATTTAGTAATTTGATTCAACTATAAAATTGTACTCCAGATGAAGAAACTATAGAATTTTAGACATTTTAGTAACGTATTCCTACTTGAGACGTTTCGTAATCAACCTTATTAAAATATATTCTTCGAAATTGGGTTTCATGATCTTTTTATGTTTGAACAGATAAGCACGCATAAATTTTTTTTTTTTTTAAATCAAACATCACTAATCGTTTTTTAAAAGCGTCTATTTTTTTACAACTGAAGAGGTTACTTGCGATGCCTAGTGTAATTTAATATTTCCTTCTCAAAATTACACAAATTCAATACTTGTGTATTGACTTGTCTTCATCAATAGACAAGCTTTCTCTTTATTAGTGGAGAAACTGATGCATTCGTTAGTCTAACTGGGATTTCAATGTGAACATTTGGAAAAAACACTTATAGATTTTTGTTCATTTTTTATAATAAAGAAAAAAAAATTACAAGCATAGGTAAAGTTATTTTATATTTAGTCTTCAAGGCATCAATAAACACCGGCAGTACTGTAGGAAATCAAATTCTAAGAGAAATGACTAAAAACAACATCAGGAATGAGAACGTATTCAAACATCTAAAAAAAGATCGAGAGATATTAGGTACGCCAAGCCGAGTATCAAAATTTAAAAAAAAAAAAAGTTTTAGTCAATAGAAAACAAAAACTAAAAACGGGTAATGAAAACTCGATATTTAAAATTTAAAGTAGACACGAGTAGATAAATTAGGGAATTTTCAGTACAAGGAAAGATATTCTGAGATGACAGTATTCAAGAAAGTTTCGTTGGTAAGGGACAAGAGAGCTAGCAACACAAATAAAATTCAAGATCTAAAGATAAGTCTGAGAAATGAAGTAATTTAGTAATGAAAAAGTTGTGAAATTAAGGGATAATTAAATATGTTAATTAAGAACAGTTGGGCCTTTCAGTTGAAAGAATGACTAAATCCAATTTCAACATTTTTGAGTAATGTCATTTTAGTGATATTTCTAGTTTCAAAATTTATAATATCTGTACAGACTGTAAGTAAGTTGATTCCAGAATAGATGATATCAGTATTGAAATACAGTAACTGTATTATTTTTTTTTCTTTTTTTTAGTTCTTAATGATATTTACAACTTTATAAAAGAAATACATTTAGTAAATTTGAATATATTGAAATAACGACGTGAAAACACTTGTTGAGAAACTACCCAATGGTAGCACTCTAACGATATGTCTAAATTTTCAGACGCCTCGGAGGGTTAGCAGTAATTGAAGAGGAAGCAAGGTTAGAAACGAGAGGATGATTCTGAAGTTTATTATGGAAGGATAGGTATCTAGATTGGGCCAGATCTGAAACATATGGAACATTAAGGTCATTATGGATGGTTGTATTTGTAACAAAGTAGGGAGCATTAAGGATTTTACGAAGGATTTTGGATTGTAAGGATTGGATACGAGAGGAATTCGATGGTTTAGTGGAGCCCTATAGCTCAACTCCATAAGTCCAAATAGGCCTCATTATAGTCACCTATAAGAGTCTTTTGTAATTAATTGGAAGTTTAAAGCGTTTTTCTAAGTAACTGTAAATAAACATATAAATTTTTCCACTAGAAATAACACTAAAATTAATAATAAAAAATGTTGAAATTGGAATTAGTCATTATGTCAACTGAAAACCTCATGTGTGGGTTTACTAAATATTATGGAGGAACATGAAAATTAAAATAATAATAGGTAATTATTTTTTAAAACGGGTTAATTTAATTTTTTAATTAAACTTTCAATCATTTTTTTATTTGATTAAATAATTTGTTAAGATGTGAATTATCATCTAAGATAAAAATACTACAACACATTTTTGGACCTAAAATGCTTCACTTACTTTGCATAAAGGCGGGAAGTACATTAAAATAAGTGAAATATAAACATATCACATTTAACTTTTTTTCTATCTATTTTTTTTTAAGTTTAGTTATTTATATATTTTTTCCTTTCGCATGTTTATATTGTGTGAATGAATACTATATCCCTAGTACCAATGTCTTTCAGTGTTGCAGACTGTATTAGTACTCAATAAAATCATTAAAATAAATAAATTTTCCGTTCATTTTTGTGAGTGTTCTCTTTAATCACTATTATAATTGTTCTTAATTTAATATACAATATAAATATTAAATTTAATAATTTAATATATTAAATAGATAATGTATTACGAATAAGATTTTTCTTAGATCATTTCTATTAGTTAAAGATGGTTTTTGTGTTTGGAAGTACGGATCAACAATTAACGAGTTGGGATTGAAAATAATGGTTTTTATATTTTTAAAAAATGTACTTACTTTAAGCTAAACTAATATTAAAAATATATCTTATCTATATCTTTAAAATCTTAATAATAAAAATCTTAGTAATAAAATAATTACAATGTGGAAATGTGAATCATCTCAACAATAAAAAAAAATAATAATAATAATAATACTGATAGAAATTCTGACAAATAACATATAGTAAAGATTTATAAATTGAAAAATATCAATACATGATAATTTCTTAATATTTAAAAAAAAATTAAAATTATAATGGCACCCAACACCAACACTAAAGCACTTTTAGATTCGTAATAATAGAGACTAGTTAAAAAACAAAACTAATTATTCCCGTCACACCTTTTATCAACATAATAGTATCTTAAAATACCTAAATAAATTAAAATAACAAAGGTCTTTTTCTATACTTTTTTGTCTTTTGATCGTTATTCCGTTCCGGTTCCATTTTTTCTTTTATTTTGTAGGAGGAGAATACAGTTAATTATTGGGATGCCCTTTGAAATATTTCCAACAAAGGGTGGGTAAGGATTCGGTATGAAAGTTGAATTCTATGAAGCACTGAAAGCAAATAATTTAAGCAACTGTTTGCCAGAAAGTTTATTGTGTTTAGTTTTCATACGATAGCATTCAAATGGCATAAATTGTTCAATATTACCGAATATTCTAAGAATTTCTCTCTATTATAAGATTAAATCAAATCCTGGTGAGGTTTTAATGCAAACTAACCCTTATCATCTGTGATGATGGGGGAAACCCCAAAAACTATACTTTCTATTCCAATATTTAAAAAAAATAAATTAAGATTGTTTCGGATCCTGCTGTAACAATAGATAACAAGCCAGTTCCTTCAAAAACTTATGTGCTATAAGTACTACTGCTGTAGTAGATAAATACTACAATGGTAGTAGATAAAATTATAACTAGTAAATTTGCTTTAGTAATATGACATGTACAGCTGGAATAGCAACTATCCATTGGTAGTACTCCAACTATAGTTTATATTAGAAGGTGCAGAGGCCATCTCCTTCTCAGACGCCTCGGAGGATTGTCAGGAATCGAAGAGATGGGTTTGGATGGGTCTGAAGTTAATTATGGAAGGATAGGGTCTGAATTGTGCTAGGTCAATAACATATGGAACAAAAAATATTCTGGAAAAACTAAAATACATATATATATATAATATACATTTACTTTTATTATTATTATTTTTCTGTTTAACATATATTTTTATTTAATGTATATAGAGTGTGAATGAACTACTCTATTACTATTACTAGTGTCCTTGGATGTGACGGATTGTATATTTCCCAATAAAAAATTGATTGATGAAAAGTAAAATAAAAATTGATTCACTGTATTTAGTTCACAAGCCCAATCCCTATCTAGTTCCACTCATCCCTACAAGCCCCCTCGAAGGTTAAAGCGGCAGTGGCCCAGAGATCTTTTATAGTGTTTATTTTGGAGTTCTGGCAATGGCCAGATTCTCCACTCAAGACATGAGTGTATGTGGGCTAAAGCGCTCTCGCTCAAACTCCACCGGCTTTGAGTAGCGCAGGGATTTGGGTTCCCCGCCTGATTGTATATATTGTATATCGGTATGACTGTATTTTTATGTTTGTAATTTACTTATATTTAGGTTATTTTATTTTTTTTATTGTATATAGTTTTTATTTATTATTATTTAGTTGTTATTTTACTTTTGTTAATTTTTTTTTTTTTTTTTTGGATAAACGGTGTGAATGTGTTCATTTATCAATATAATTATTGTCCCTGTGACAGAATATTATATGTCTAAATAAATAAATACAAAAAAAAAAGTTCACAATGAGCAAGAGAATTTGGTCTAATTTCATTTCATATAGGACCTGCTTCTCTCATGAATTAATCAACGGGAAGTATACATATTACACATGCCGCTTCATAGGATACAGCTACCCTTAATAAAGTTCTGCGATAAACCAAGACCATTTGTCTCCTGTATGATTCTGTGAGCATTGCTTCTTTTCAAATTGGATCTCCATTTAAACGAGTGTGTGAGCCCAAAAAAGAAAATAAGTATTACTCTGGTATTAAAAATTTATTTTAATGATTTTATTGATTAATAATACAGTCTGTCACACTGAAATAGGTTGGTACTAGAGATACAGTATTAATTCACAAAATATATACATACGAAAGGAAAATAAATATTTTTTTTTAAACTTTTATTATGATATTTACAACTGTATTAGTATGAATACATCAAGTAAATGTGTACATAGGAATATTATCACATGAAACAGGCTTGTTGAGAAACTGCCCATTGCTAGCACTCTAATAAATAAATATAAATAACTTAATTAAAATATATATATATATATATAAATATAAAGTAAATAAGATAAAGATGAATAATATATAAGATGAATAAAATAATAGAGTGAAGCTGAATGATCATAAAATGAATAAACCACATCTATTACACCTATGTAGTAAAATATAAATAACCAAATTAAATAAGTCGTTTATTTTTTCTAAAAGGACCCTTGTCATCTGTGAAAATCGGGGCTGAAGTTAATTATGGAAGGATAGGGTATGAATTGTGCTTCCATAAGTCAGTAACATATGGAACAAAAAATTAATTCATAGAACTCTTGGAAAGTAAAATACACATTTAAAGTAAATATACTTTACTTATAAATATATATTTACTATAAATGTATAGTAGTATTACTTTTAGTATTATTATTTTTCTGTTTAACTTTTTTTTAATTTAATGTACATAGAGTGTGAATGAGCTACTCTGTCACTATTACTAGTGTCCTTGGATGTGACGGGTTGTATATTTTCCAATAAAAAATTGATTAATGAAAAGTAAAATAAATATAAAATAAATTTTTAAAAAATTAAAAATAACCTATTTTTTTACTAGCGATTCGCATCGATTCACTGTACTAGTTCACAATGTGCCAGATAATTTGGTCTAATTTCATTTCAAATACTTTTTTCATTTTCATGTAAATCTAGAGTTTTTTTGCTCAGAAAAAAGTATTGGTTATTGCATTTTTTGAAATATGGTATCCTTTCCACTGTTTGTATCCTTCCTTCAAACATTGCGAATCCAAGAGGAGAGAGAGAGAGGTAGAGACGGTATAGCGGAGGGGCGGTTGAGAGAAGGCCGGGAGCTTGGACAATAATGCCGGAAGCTGTATCGGCCAGTTTGACATATGTAGCAACAGCGTGCCCTTGCAATTAATAATGTTACCAATCCCGCCCTCCCACAGCAACAGATAGAAATTAATCCCACTAGGTCTTGCCAATGAAAATCCTCAAATTATATGCCTAAAAAGTAAAAAAAATAAATACAACCACCCTGCATATTGAAATCGTTAATGGGTATACCCGTTTTAATCTTCAGAAGACCTCAGCAATCACTTTATATCTCTTTCACCCAATTCATTACCTATTGCCGACTTTAAAAAACATTTTAATAAAACATAGTTTTCTCCCAAGTGTCGTATGATGAATTAGTAGCCATCGTCCTAAAATCTTTATTTATCTCTCTCTTTCCTACTACCGTGTTGCTAATGTAATATTATATTATATTATACACTATTGTTTGTTTGTTTGTTTCGATGTTTCGGCGCAAAACATCCAGGTCATAAGTGCGCGATCAACGGAAACCACTTAGTACTGTTTGGATGGTTGGTAAAAAAAAAAAAAAAAAAAAAATTAAGAAATGGAATGATGGAATAAAATAAATAAATAAGGATAATAATAAACACTTATAGATAATAAGATAGAATAGACCAATATATAAACTTTAAAAGAATAGCAGTAAAATCAATAAATGAATTGAAATTATTAAACAATGGAACTTAAAAAAAAAATAATAAAATAAAAATAATAATAAATTTGCAAAGGATCATTAATTCTAACCTTGTCATATATGTTTTTTTTTAATTCTTTCACTATCCAGGAACTTGATAACTTTGGTAACGATTTCTTCTTGATTTCCCAGGGATGCTGATATATTCTGGGGTATTCCGAAATCTTTTAATCTTGTGGTGTAAAAAGGGCATCTTCCAAAATATGTTTTATAGTTAATGACTGGTCTCACTTTTGATATCTGGGGATATGATCTTTTCTTGTGAGGTGGAGGTGTGTCAGTCTTATTTAACGTTATTATACACTATTAACTTTTCCTATCCTGTGGGATATTTCTGGTTGGACTTTGCCATTTCCAACGTAGTAGAACACATTCATGGTCTTCAAGCTCCTCATTATTTCACGTTATATCTATTTGTTCGGGCTCTCATCTTACCTGTAGGATTTTGCTTTTTCTGGCATTAATATTCTTGCCCTTCCTTCCCAGTTCTGCTCCCCGCTCTACTAGGTCTGGCTGGATGTTATTTGTAGAGTCAACGTTGAAAACAATGTCATCGGCATATATCATTACTTATAGCTCTTGCTGTGAAATTGGCTCCCTGCTTTACTCCCTTTTCTATCGGGAAGCTCTTCGACTCCAGACCATTAATTCTCACAATACCTTTTGGTGCCTAAAATCAACATACCGATTTTATTGCAAGTACAAACCATTCGGCACGTTCTTTATTCTCAGAGCTTTCCATATTTCTTTTCTTGGTACTGAGTCTAACGCAGCTTTTATATCCAGAAAAGGAGGTAAAAGATTTTATTTCTATCCCTGACTTTCTCGATTATCATCCTTAAAGCGAAGATATGGTCGTGGGTTTGTTTTCCGCGGCTAAAAGCTGCTTGCTCATTTTCCAGTTTTCCCTTAACTAAAATAATCCACGTTTTCAAGGCCGCATGTATGCTTGTTCTGCTGTATGGAGCAGAGAGCTGGGTCCTCCCGGACAACAAATGGAGTCGAATAACTGCAGCCGAGATGAAATACTTGCGCTGTGTGGTCTCAAAAACACGCCGGGATAGAATCTTCTTAGTTGAAAACGGTCTTTGAGACGTTGAAGATGTTATATATATATATATATATATATATATAATATATATATATATATATATATATATATATATATATATATATATTAATATTATCATTATTTTCAATTAACAACAAGCCAAGGGACCAATCCGTTGTGTTGCAGTTATTTTCAGTGGCTGAATATTGTTACCTTATTGTTTAAATTTCGCTAATTTGTTATCCCATTCAATCTTAACTCATTATTATTAACACCGAGAGGCGTTGTATAAACTTTAGGAAGCGGATTGGATCAGTGAAGATTGTTCTACAATAATATTGGCATTTTCTGCTTATTTTCTTAAATATAATTTAACATTCCATTTATTATAATTACCTTTTTTTTTCTACTTAATGTTACCTTTCTTTCAGAAAATGGCTAATTATCTTATTTTCGACCGACATAAAATTATAATTTTGCATCATTTAAGACTTTTAATCAGGTAAAATCAAAAAGAATTTTAAGGCTATGTTTTAGGAATTCATTATGTCATCATTAAAAAAAAAAAAAAAAATAGAAAAAAAGTATAGAATTGAAACGTTCAGGAAGATCTAAAATACATAATCCTGCTTCTGAACAACAATTAAAATTATTTATGATGATATAACCACTTAAAACTTATTAGAGAACTGGCTCAGGAAAAAGACGATGTTACTATGACTCAAGTTAACTCGTTTAAGTGATTCTGGTATGTTCACTCATAAAAATACATCATTAACAGTATAAATAAACAGTTTAATTTATGGAAACAAAATACAAAAGCTATGAGTAATCAAATTTAACAAATATACAAAAGAAAGGTGACATTATAAAAAAATGAGAAATGCAGCTGCAGAAAAATTAATTACGGAACAAAGGAAAAAAAGGTTAAGTTATGTAAACAAAAAATGCAAAAAATAAAATTACGCTTGCCAATTAACCAAAACATAAAGAGTTGCAACTCCATCACAAATAATAAAATACAGCGTGCCCCAGACAATTGTTATGCCGCTAGGCAAAAAAATCGCACATTTTTTAAGTCAGGAACTAAACTGCAATTTTCTATCACTGTCTTTTTTATATCACCTGCTTAAAAAACTGAATCGATATTTTGTATCGATCTTGAACGATCGATTGCCCAAAGAGGTAGGAAGAAGTAAAGCTTTATTATCCTGTTCGTATGTAGACTCGCATCCTTTGGCCATAGAGGTAGAGTTCCCATAAGAAAACCATTTGTACGGTCTCTTAACCAGCGAATGCGACTTAAATTTGCCGAAGAGCACCAGAATTGGCCTGAAGAAGAAAAAAGCGAATTTTTAAAGACATATGAGCCAAAATTTGAAATGTTTGGTTCCGGAAGGAGGGGTGTATTTCTGGATCCGGAGTTAGATACTTCTTGTGAATAAACGGAAAACTGGACGTAAGGCGGTACTACAGCATTCTTACATACAATGAAATACCGTCTGGGATTAAGCTGATTGGGCTAAAGTTTATTTTTCTGCAAAATAACTATAAAAAATGTGAATACTTTGCCAATTTTTTAAATAAAAGAAATATTAAATAGAAAATAAAAAGAAATTATGAAATATGGAATGTGAAATTAAATTTCCCAACAAAAGCGGAGAATTCCAATATTAGAAGAATTTTTAAAGGTACATTCAGCTTTCTAGAGTTTGTACAAAGGCTTTAGATGTTAGCAATAAAGAATTAAGTGGATAACAGCGTTGTGAAATTTAAACAATAAGATAGAAATATTCAGCACCTGAAAACAACGTCAACACAACGGATTGTGTTGTTTGTCTTGTTGTTAACTGAAAATATTGCTAATTTTAATATGTGCTACATCAACAATGCATGTGAGTTTAAATAAGTATAAAGTTACAGTCATCCCTACAATCCTCCTCGAAGGTTGAAACGGCAGTGGCCTCGAGATCGTTTGTAAATACGTCATTGGAGTCCTGGCAATGGTCAGCCTCTCCACTCAAGTCATGAGCGTATGTGGCTTTAGCGCCCTCTCTCAGTCTCCACTGGATACCTATCACTGTGACGCGGCTGAGAGAGAAGCGCTGGGATCTCTCGAGTCTTGCCACGTGGGAGAAAGGGCCCGGCTTGGAGGTCCCTCGGCTGACTGTAAATATTGTAAATAAGTATGAATGTGTTTTTATATTTTTATTTAATGTTATCTCATATTTTATTTCTTCTATTTTACTTAGTTCTTCTGTTTTGTTACAATTTTTTATTTGTTATTGTATATATGTTACGACGAGTCTCTTACATTTCAAATACTAATTCCATTAATTAAGGCAAAATGTATTTTTGCTCAATAAATACATATTTCAAGAGAAAAGAAATATACGATTAAGAAAATAAAAACAGTTTTAAATTGAAACATTTATCATTTGGCTTGTTGTAAGAATTTTTCACATCACAGTACATCTCAGATCTCCTTAATTCAATTCTTTATTAATTCCCAAAATACCACTTATATTTACATACCATTGTCTACCGAACCACAACTTAGACAGATTTTTTCTTAGTCGCTTTCATTCCCTTCCCAACTTCAAGTCCACCTATTCTACCATTTTATGTTCACGGAGTTTTTTAAAATATGTATTGATTGATACGTTAAGCTTATTCCTTAAGCTTTATCCGCTCCTCTTCATTCTATTCGCAAATAAGAAATTCCGTTATTTTTTTTTTTTTATCTGTCATTCCTATACCCTATCCACTTTCAAATTTCACCTATTCAATCACTACATGTCTACCCAGTTCCCAGAGAATTGTATTAATACATAGATGTTTATTAGCTATGCTAAATCAAAATTTATAAATATGTATACAAATACAAATTATTTTTTTTAATAATTATTTTATTTTTTTAACATTAGAAGTTTGCTTTTTCTTATAGGAGTAAATCCTTAGGGTTGACTAAGCCTTTTTCTAATAGTAGAAATTACTATTATAATCAAGGAAACTATAATGTTTCCTTTTATTTTTTTTTTTAATTCTCAATTGTTTTAATCTTTTGATTAATTTTTCCCCGACACTGGGTTTAGCCCTAGTGACGCGGTTGAGAGAGGAGTGCAGGGAACCCCTGGAGTCATACTTTTCCCCCCACAGGTGGAGGGGCAAGTCTGGAGTTCTCTCGCCAAATTGTAAATATTGCATATAGGTGTGTATGTGTTCTTTTTATTTATTTATTTTTAGGTTATGTTATTCTTATTTATTGTATATATATTATTTTTCTGTATAATTTATTTTATTTATTGTACATATAGTGTGAATGTGATCTGTGAACTCTATTATAAATGTCCTAGAGGCAGATTGCAATATTTTTCAATAAATAAGTTAAAAAAAAAAAAAAATTCCCCTAAAGCTTACTTGGTCACTTATATTATTCTAAAGGATAGTGTCAAGTAATAAATAAAGAATAATAATTACTATTTTTTTTCTTATTATATTGTTTTGGTTTTTTTTTTAGATGGTTTTTAGAGATGGTCTCGTGTAGTTAGGTTAATCATTTTAAAATGGTTCTTGTAACATTTTAATAGTTTTATCATTGGATGATTTCGGTTTTGCTGTCAGATAAGGTTAAAATTTCAAATAGTAATTGATTTAAATAAAGCTGTAATCCAGGAAGTCAAATCCCACACCGGGCTTTAGAGCTGCATAGTAAGTTGATTTAAATAATTATTTAAACCATTGTTACAGATAATGCATTGCTGGTATAAAGTAAAAGGAAGCGTTAGCATAAATTATATGTTATATAATTTATATATAATTAGCGAGTTATAAACCATTTACAATAAATTCAACCGCACAACATTTCAGTAATATCCGCTATGGATTTGAGATTATATTTTTTCATTTCTAATATATCACATTATCGAGAATTGGTGGGGTAATATTTTCCTGGAATATTTTCCTTTGAATATTATTTATTTATTTTCTTCGTTCATGAGCGTAACCTTTTGATTAAATTTTTAAACATAGTTTATTATTTATATATTAAAAAAATAAAATGTATTTATTGATATTGTGTATGTGTTTTGACGGGAGATTTAGATTTTATATAATTGCTAGTATTTGGCGTTATTTTAACAGTCTGACCATATATGATTTTTAATTCATTCTTTTAGTAACATTGTTGTAATAAAAAAAAACCCCATACCACTACAATCCATAAATGAGTGTCTTGGGTTCAGTATTATTTAGGGAAAACACTGTTTCTTGTTCTACGGTTGTGTTAGGAGGTGATTTGACCGAGATCACGCTCAACCACCAGGTTTTTCCTCTTAATTAATTATTTTAATTAAAGGTACCCACTTTATAGAGGCTGGGTATGCCCTAGGAGGGTCTACCACCCAGGGTCGCCTCACGGCCAATGAAACAGAATAAATAATTTATCTGCCATGAGCCGGGATACGAACCTGGAACCGTTAGCATTCGAAGCTCAGTGCCCTACCACTGAGCTACCCCACTCCCCATTTATGTAATGTAGTATATAAATTAAAATAGGAAAAAATATTTGTAATATCATAAGAGTAATGGCGTTTGTTGTACAAAGATAGACTATATTTGTATAGGGTTCTTTCCTGGAAACAAATATAGATTAAATAAATAAAATATCCGCTATGTATACACGCTAGCCTCCTACATTAATAATTATGAATAATACATATTATTAATCAAACATTGTTCAATATATTACCAATTATTTAGTTGTTACACATTACTGATAGAGGAGCCTCTCGGATAAACCTGTGATTCTCAGTTACAGTTAAATTACGACTCTGCGGGTGGAATTTTAACTGCTACTGCGTCTGCAAATTCAAGCTCTGTAATTATTATAAGGTTATTAAAGGTAATCCCAAAGAAGCTTCTCGCTACCCTGAAATTTCTCATCGGAATGAATTCTCTCAACCTAGATTTAAATAACTCTCGATTGTATCTATCAATGCTAAATACAATAATTCACCATAGGCTAAGTACACTACTAATGGAGATAGCTACGGAATTTTTTTTTTCTTTTTTGCCTTCTCCCGCCTTACTTATTTTAGTCATGAACTTTTCCGTTGGATATTTAGGGACTTTATGATCTCCTTTTCATATTACATACCTTAAAATTGAAAAAAAAATATGCAGTTTTGCAAGTATGATCTCCAGTTTAAAATAATAACCACGTTTTTCACTAGTAATGGTATCCCAAAATCCTATTGTTCTAGTGATTGTACCGACAGGGGGTCGGAATCAGAAAACCTCAAAAATCTTTATTAAACTATAAAATTTCACTCACCTATATATGGAATGTTGATAAAATAATTAGAAGAAATATTGCGATCGTGAACAATTTCTAATCCGATTTTACAATAGAAAAACATATTTCAAAGTGTTCATTAGTCTTAATGAACAAGTCTCACGAAATTTGTGTGCATGTTTTTTATTTATTTAATTTTTTTTTTCTTTTTTCTTTATGGAAAATAGGTGTGAATGCGTTTTATTTATTTTGTTATAATTCGGCTAATATGTTATTTTACTTATCTTGTATATTACTTTATCTTTTTATATATATATATATATATTTTTTTTTTTTTTTTTCCTTTCTTATGTACATATTGTGTGAATGAATAGTATAGCCCTAGTACCAATGCCCTTCAGTGTGGCAGACTGTATTAATACTCAATAAATAAAAAAAATACAAACTTTTTTTACATGAGTATGTTACAATCTTCAAAAGACAGGAATTGGATGGTACCTATTAGCGTGGGGGATTCTTACCCACTAAAACCAACCTCCCTTCAGCTGATTATTATCCTCTACTAGTGTTGCACAAATGTGAGACCGAGACGAGTCTTGGTCTTGCAAACTCAGTCTTGGTCTTGTGCATGAGTAACGCAATCGTCCTACAGTTACCTTTTAGCTTATTACTATAGGGATATTACTGTATTTTTTTATATAGAAAAAACCTAACTAAGACCGAATGGAAAATTAGAAGAGTTAATTGAAAAATTATATTGGTTATACCAATTCTTTACGTATAGTAACTCAAAATATCAAGTATTAGTAACTATTTTGCCTTAATTTTTATTCAAAAAATCGATTTTTTTTACCAGTCATGATCTTGGTCTTGCAACAGTTAGGCGTCCTTGGTCCTGGTCTTGCAAAGTGCAAGACCAAGGCCGATTTCGGGCAACACTACCCTCCACAGATTCGCCGTTAGACATTACGTCATGGAGGGAAATGGCAATGTGCCTTCTTATTGTTTTATACCCATTTAATCGTCGTGAGACATTATCTATTTTCTTGCAAAAGACCTCTTCTGATTCTTTCTTTCTCTCTCTATTTCTTCAGGACAATTGTGGCGTTTTTTTTTTCACAGCTTCCCAACGTACAACCGTTAGCAACATAAGCTTCATAAGATTTTCATGAGTGACACTCCCTTCACACACGTTCTCCAATTCTTTTCCTTCTTCGATGAAGGGGGTGGGTGAAAATAACACGTGTTCTACTGTTTCTTCGATCGCTATGCATGTCGGGCATTCGGCGGTGTTATCCAATTCGAACCGGTATTGAAACGCTCTAAAACACCCGTGTCCAGTCAACAGTTAGATTACATAGAAGTTCAACTCACCATGAACTAATCTGTGACATTAATCTATAGGTACATCTTCCAGTAATAGCAGTATCCCATCGCTATTGTCAACAGTTGATGGCTTTTTTCCGTTCTTCTTGCCTTGAGACTCTAGAACTTCTGCTATATGACCTGTTTCTCTCATGAATTAGCTGTTCAACAAGAAGTATACATATTACACATGCCACTTCATAGGATACAGCTACCCTCAATAAAGCTCTGCGATACACCAAGACCATTTGTCTCCTATATGATTCTGTGAGCATTGCTTCTTTCCAAATTGGAGTTCCATATAAAAGCGTGTGAGAGCTCAAAAAAGAAAATACTAACTACTCTGGTATTAAGAATTTAGTGTAAGTATACATTTGGGATATACTTCGATTTTATATACATTTCTCAAAACCGGCAATAAAAATTTCGACTAACCTCGTTCTATCAGTGTGAAGTTAAATGGTCAGTATCAGTTGAACTAACCTTCATGAAAGAGTCAAAAAGGCTTTCCTCTAAAGTAACTTAATTTTGATTATTAGAACTAATGAACTATGAAATAATTTGATAATTAAAATGAAGAGAAATATTTTTGCTAGTTGAAAAGAATTTTTCGGAAATCAAATTAGTAATTTACAAAGTGTATGACATACCGTTGGAAATTTATATATTTTAGAAAAATGATTATCTAACATACATATGCTTTATGAAGAGAAGGATAGTTGGGATGATCAGTCAAAAATAAAATTCATGAAATTATTTTTCACTGAACTCCCTAACTATCCTTCTCTTCATTATTCACTACAGTCAACCATCATCCCACAATTATGAATACATATGATTTAGATGGTAAAAGAGAGTGACGAAAAGCTAATGAATTTTAATTCTTGTAGTTAATAAAGTATACTTAACATTAACGTATCGGAAATCAATGCTTTCATGGAAACTTTAATGGGAATCTCAGCTTGACAAACCTAAATTACATAGCACAGAATAGTCATGGTTTATATTAATTGCCTTTAGTTTGTATTTGTTAGAATTAAAGCAGCATTCTTAAGGTTTATTAAACCGAGAAATCTATTGACAATAGACTGGTAAGTGAAAGGTGCGTGATTTACCAGATTTAAAAAAAAATAAATTTAAGATTTAAAAAATGAGTTCTACCAATGGGTAGTTTCTCTTCATGTTTTGCATGTCATGTAATCAATGTCACATTTACTTGTTGTATTTTTAATGTAATACAGTTGTAAATTTCATTAAAATAAAAAAATAAAAAAGATTTAAAAAATAAGAAACCTTAAATTCTTGAAATGCTTATATAAAAATATATTATCGTAAATGATTCCGTTATATCGCCCTATTTTCAATTTCCATCATTAATATTTTAATTATTAAAGATATGGTCCTCAATTGTTTTTGACTACGCATTGTTTTGGCCTCTCCAATTATCTTTCTTTTTTTTATTTTCACTTAGCTATATATTAAATATATAGTAAGAGAAAGTATTATGATCGTGAAAATTTTTAAAAATTCCTGGATATGTGTTTGTGAACTGTCTAGGTATTTGATAGCATGGAAAAATCTTAACAACGATTTTAAAAGTATGAAATTTAGTAAATTGCTCAAACAAGAGTTTACTACAACATTTAATGCATGAGTTTTTTTGTTCTTAGAAAGATTATTTCGCAACTGAAGTGCCATTTATAGAACAAGACTTTTTTTTCGCCACAAGCCATGACTCTCGGGACTTTGTGGAGATCTCAATTCCGCCCGCGGGTAAAAAAGTTTGGGGACCCGTGCAATAGACGCCATTTTTTAAATAACTAGACATAAAAAATTAACTCAATATTACAAGACAGATCTGACAAAAAAAATAATAAATAGGAATTAAACCATCATTAAGCAGTAATATTTGATAAATTATATTTAATTGATGCAATATTGTTATTTTATTTGTATTTTTTAGACTGTTGAAGGTAGATGTGCTATATTTAGCCTTCATTTACTTGATAGAATATTATTCATAATTAAATTGGTGGAACTCAGACTAATTAGTTATTCACATTAATTTTAGAAACTCGAAACGTTTTTGGAATCTCCTGGTTATCTGACAGTGTAATTTGCAAGGATTACATTTTTGATATTTAGGCAAAAGGAAAACCAGTAAACTATTCATACTACGGCAACCTATTTCCTGACCGGCGAGGCCTAGGGAAACACAAGGATAGGCCGGAGTAACCAAATCATGTGAGGGGGCGCCTGCTCACGGGGGCAAACATAATACTCATTTCATCGGCGTGTGTGTACACTCTCCCTCCGGTACGCATTAGAAAGTTATAAGTGAATGTTAGTGTAGCCTCCTTCTCGCAGTAACTGCTCTTGGTAGCCGTACTTCTCGATTCAAACCTCCGGCCATATTGCAAATAACTTTGCGGAGATTTTGAATAAGTACTTATACTAGCAGAATATCACTCTAAAAATGATTATATAAAAGGATTCAATAAAAAATCATGTTTATTGAAAACTGTTTAATTTGGAAATTTAATTGCCAAAATTTGCTCAACTTTTAATAAGCAATGATGAAGCTGAGGATGAAGATTGAGATGATCCTGACAGAATCTCTCTACGGCACAAGAAGAAGAGAGAGACCAAAACTAAGATGGTCAGACGGTGTGGCAAGAGATTAAAGGGATGTCCTGGGAGTGAGGAGCTGGATGATGGCCGCACAGAAGAGAGATGACTGGAGGAAGCTGGTGGAGAAGGCCTAGACTCGTCACCGAGTTGTAGCGCCGTGGTAATAATAATAATAATTTAATTTGGAAACTCTCTCTATTTTTATATATATATATATATATATATTTTTTTTTTTTTTTTTTTTTTTTTTTTGTTTAGGGGAACAATCTTTCATAAGACGAAGTGCAACCATCAAAAGTCACCGCTGTCAAGCATTACTTCGCGGGATGAGGTGGGCTACATGTCTACTTCTTCTTTGAACACCTTATTATTGCTAAGCCATTGCCTGGCCTCTGCTTTCT
Source organism: Nezara viridula (assembly GCA_928085145.1). NCBI lineage: Eukaryota > Metazoa > Arthropoda > Insecta > Hemiptera > Pentatomidae > Nezara > Nezara viridula. The sequence goes on along the minus strand of OV725078.1, from coordinate 101,775,712 downwards.
CGCTCCGGTGCTCTGAGCCTTCTCCCAATTTGCGCTGCAGTCTGCTGCAGCCCTCAATTCTCCTGCATAGCCATCATCAGAGCGATGAAGTTTTCAGGGGATGATTTTGTTCCGAATTTCTATATATATATATATATATATATATATATATATATATATATATATATATATATGTTTGTGTGTGTGTTGTCATGAGTAGGGTTACTGCGATATGGGGTAAGGTTCCCATATTCCTTTTCAATGTCGAACGTTCAAGTGCGTAATAATCTAGCAATTTATTGCCCTAAAACCCCTACCCTACCTACCTCGATGTTGATATCGGCCTTTGATATTGTAACCAAGATTAAGGAAGCATTGTAAAAAAAAAAATAGAACTCTTCTCCTTTTTCTTTCCTGTGACTGATTAATAATTCATATTTTAGCTTGTGCATGTGCTCTTACATCTTGTATCTCTTATATCTTGAATTTCGCTACTTGAAGTTTATATGTAGTATGCCAGACAATTGTATATAGAATAAGTATCTTTTTTTTATTTTATTATCTTCCTATTTATCTTTAATTGTATATAGTAATTCTCTCTTTATCATTTTATTTTATTTCTTATGCTTGTACATTGTATTAATTCTGTAAATAGATCACTTAACCTTTTTTTGCTGCTTTATAAAAATATCCAACCTAACCCCTTCTAACCTGAGCTAGAATGGTAGAATAAATGATTAATCATGGCCAAATAATGGGTAAGTAACTTATATAATCTATAATTATCTCGTTAGAGATGAAAGGCTAATAAAGCCAGGCCCCCAAAAAGTAAAGATTCCGATATAAAATTACATTTATTAAAAGTTATTTTATTATCTTTTTATTTTATTCTATTTTTGGTCATAATATGGACATAGCCAATATGAAGATATATCGATATCGAAATGAAGTTATTTTTTATATACTTCAAAAAATATCTCGTCGGTTTATTGCAGAAAGTCATTAAATCACAAAGAAATTTGATGAATTTTCTCTTTTGTGAAATCAGAAAGTTCTTTCCTTATAACTCTATCTGATATATGAAAGGATTTGGGCCATTTTATTGAACTTATTCTGTATTTATATAGCTAAATAAAAAAAAAAATTCACGTTCTTGAAATATCAGTTTCATCCATAACATACTTGGTGACTTTATGCAATCAACCTTAGGAGTTTATAATATTGTTTTGATCCATAAGTTCGTTCGGTTTTTGTTAGTAGTGTGAATTGTTTTCAAATATCTCCAGTTCTCTTTGCCTTATCTGATAATAATGATACTTATCCGAAAGGTTAATGTCCGCTCTTCAAAATTCTTATGTTTGGTTTCATTGGCATTAGTTTTGTTCGTGCTACAGCGTAATAAATTTGTCAAATGATGAAGTACATTTTCGGCATATTTTGCTTCTTTTTTTAAAAAAAGACAAGCTAACTTCAGAGGTCTACCGAAAGATATGTAAGGTATACGTGGACGATGCCTTAACAGAACATACTGCTCAAAAATGATTTGCCAAATTTCGTTCTGGAGATGTGAGTGTCGAAGCACCCTGTTGCGGTCGGCCCACAGTGGTTATTTGGAGTGATATCAATAATCGAATAAGACCGGTCACTACAGATACGAGAAATTGCGTAGGCACTAAAAATAGGATTCGGAAACGATCAAAGGCATTTAAAACAGCTTAGTTGATTAAAAATATGAAACTCTCTTCTGAGCCGAAACGAAAGAGACTCATTTCTCAAGCGGATATTGACGGGAGACGAAAAGTGGATCATCTTCGATGATGTAGTGCGAAGGAGATCGTGGGCAACTACAGAAGAGCCACCTAATGCTACCGCCGAAGTCCAGCCTACATTCAAAAAAGATTTTGTTCTCCATGTGGTGGGATTTTTGGGGCGTGTTGCTTTACGAGCTGCTTCCACAAGGAAAAACGATTGATTCGAAAGTTAACGAATCGGAGGCAGTGGAGACTTTATAAGTAATGCTTTTATTCATAAAGTTACAAATGGCATCTAAAATACAGAGTAATATACTATGGGTTGACTACATGAGTTCACTCCAGGTCTCCTGCAGTAAAGAGTATGACATCAAGAGAATTAACTACATGAGTGATTAGTCCAGAGAAGGATGGGGGTAATATACCTAAGAATAGTAGGAGGGGTGAAGGAAAGTGTGGGAGAAGTCGGAAGTGGACGGCAAAGGAAGTTATTAGTTAATATTTTTAAGATGTCTGTGAGAAAGTGCCCTTAAATCAGTTATTGTTCCCTCTTGATAATGGGCCTCTGTCCCGTCAGTACATTCTAGATAACTATTTCTAAGCTATCAGAGATAGCTTGACCTGGCTATCTAGGGCTTTGTGCTTTTATGATTGGCATATTAAATATTAAGTTATATATTAATAAAAGTTAAATTAATATTATCATTATTAATATTTGTTACGGATTAAGTCCATTTCGTAACTGAAGATATACTGCGCCAAGCTAACAAAAATGGATCAACCATTGATACAGAAACGCCCAGAAATAGTCAATCGCAAAGGTGTTGTATTCCAACATGACAACGCCAAACCACAAACCACAATAATCACACAGCACAAGTTAGTGCAGCGTGGCTGGGATGCTTTATTACACCATCTGACGATGGTCCGAACACCATCGGACTACCACTTATTCAGGTCTCTCCAAAACTCCCTCAATGTGAAATCGTTCGCTGATGAGAGATATGTGAAAACGTATTTCGATCAGTTTTTCGCTTTTAAGCCCCATAAGTTTTACGAGAGCATAATAATGAAGTTGTTAGAAATATGGCGGCAGGTCATTAATAAAAACGGTAAATAATTTATTAAGTAAAATTTATTCTTTTTATGAAAAAAAAACTTGTATGATTTGACCCATCAAAACCGAACGAACTTATGGATCTACCCAATATATAAAGATACCCAAGGGTTCGTACTTGAATAGTTTGAAAAATAATAGTATATCTTAATACGTTCACTTTATGTTTTTCAAATATTAAATTGATTTATCTTCATAATGTGATCGAAATCGGACATCGGCATTTTTTTTTTCGGTATAACAATAATATCGAATTATTTGTTGCGATACGATATTGGGTGATTTCGAAATGAAAATTTCGATATATATATATATATATATATATATATATATATATATATATATATATATATATATATAATGTATGTATAACCTTTACACTCCTTTCCACAGATCTGCATCATTTAAACATTCCTTCGTTGTCCGTTCCACCGCATTCTGGAATTCCATCCCACTAAAAATCCGCCATGCATCATCCTTATCCACCTTTAAAATCCTCTTATTCCAATTCCTCTTTACAATCCAATCAGACGCTGGTTAAATACATACTATGTTATAAGGATTTAATTTTCTTTAGACATTTTTTTTCTCTTATTTTTTATTGTTTTATTCTGTGTTGAACGTGAATTTTCATCACCACTCACTAAGCATTGTGAGTAGATAAAATTTGTTTTTCTTAAGTTCTAATTTGTTATTCATGAAATGTATTTTATTTCTAATTATCTTCAACATGCTTCTCGCTATATGTATATATATACTTTATTTTATTTTCTCTTCTCCTAATCTTTACGCATAATCACTTAAATATCTTAGGGAACATATGTATATCATTATTTGTTTTTTTATATATTTTTTTGTTTTAGTTTTTACAATTTCTTTCCCTTCATATTAACAGTTATTATTATTTTTTTAAATTTTTATATTCCATCACTACAATGCTTTACCTATAAAATAGATTTTACTTTCCTTTCTAATTTCATTCAGTGATTATTATGCAATTATTTTAGCTCTAATATTGTAGTACTGAACCCCTATTACCCAACTGTCCTCGTTAATTTATCCGAAGAGCTTAATTAATACTCAATGTATTACATGTATTTTGTCATTATTCATTGTAATAAGTCTTTTGACCAGATTTGTAGTTAATATATATGAACAATACTGTTATTCTAAAGGGACCTAGTCCCAGAATAAAGATGATTTTTCTATTTCTATTTCTATAATTTAAAACTTTCATCTAATGTGATGATTGTAATGATGATTTTTTTTTTAACCTCTCTCTCTCTCTCTCTCTCTCTCTCTCTCTCTCTCTCTATATATATATATATATATATATATATATATATATATATATATATATATATATAGCGTAGTGTATTACATATATAAAAAATTTGTTTTATTTAAATCATTTTTTTTTTCTTCTTTTGTCACAATTGTTTTCTTATAAAATTAATTGAATGCCCCTTCCTAACTGTGTGTATCTATTTATTCTTATTTTATATCTCTTATGATGGGATAATGTAATATTTTAATCCCGTTGCTTATCCTGTGTCATTAATATATCTTTACTAGGTATATCATGATATATATATCATCTTCCGTAAGTCAATAGGTACCCTTAAGCTATTTCATCGCTCCCGCCACCTACTCCCACAACCCATCCGCAAGCTCCTTGTATCCTCTCTCATTTTCCCCCAGTTTGAGTTCGGCTGTGTGGTGTACGGAGGCATCCCGATGGTACTCGAGGATAGATTGAAGCGACTCATGAATACGTGCTTAAGATTTGTCTTCGGTACATCAAGACGATCTCATGTGTCCCACCTTTACGACGAGTTAAAGCGGCTCTTCCCTTCTTTCCGCAGACAATATTTCTTCGGATCTTTCCTATTCCAAACAATCAACACCAGACACCCTTCTTACATCTACAGTCTCCTACAGTTTAAACCCGTGGTCCACTCCCAGAAAACAAGATCCGTGTTTCCGACCTTTATATCCCTTCCCATAGAACTAAGACGTTTGAATATTCCTTTATTTCCGATCCACAGCCTTCTGGAATTCCTTGCCATCTGAAATCCGCCATGCCTCTTCCTTGTCCTCATTTAAATATCATCTCTACCAATTCCTTCTCACATCCCAAAATGACGTTGTACAATAAAATAAATATTGTGAAACAGATTTTGACTGAGGTGAATGGTTGATAAAATTTATTGAGTTTTAATTTTAAAAATCAACCCATGCTTATTTTTTTTTTTTTCTTTTCATTTAAATATTTTTTTTTATTTCGTTTTTTCTCAAAATTTATTTTATTTTTACTTGTTTTAATTTAATTTCACTGAAGATACTGTATATATTCTTTAATATTGATTAATGTAATTTTTGGCCAGATGTAGTTTTTATTTTTTTGTTCATATCTGTTATTCATAAGGGACCTCGTCCCAGAATAAAGTTTACTTTCTATCTATCTATCTATCTATATACTTTGTATGCCGTTTATGTTTTAACATAAAAAGTCAATACTTTTTATTTAAGTATTTTTCATACTTGTTCTTTTCTAGAGTTTTTAGTTTGTCTTTCTTTACATGTAACTTATTTTCTTTTTTTTTTTTCAAATACAATTATAGGTATAGTTGAGAATATTTTATTTTATTTTTTTAGTCATTTACATACTATTGTTTAAGTTGTATGTATTCTTTGATTCTTTATTAAGTTAGCTTTTGGCCTTATATGTATTTTTTTCTTTTATAACTGTTCATTATTGTTATTCTAAGGGGACATCGTCCCAGAATAAAGTTTATTTTCTATTCTATTCTATATATATACCTACATATTTAGGTAACTAAACCTCCCTGAGACTTAGCTAACTACTGCCCAACCCCCTGGGAAAAACAACTGCAAAGAAGCGGTTTGCTGTCTGCTCAGGTAAAAAGTTGGGAAAACATCGTGAAAGGGAGTTAGCACAAGTTGGGAAATTTTTGTAAGACGAGTTGACAGCACTTGCGGCTAGCACCTCACAAACAGCGATAATCAGCGTCCCTTTATATGACACAAAGGGCCCACGTCCCATCAGTGTAGCCCTTTCACGGTTAAGTTACACATCATCAGAAAACTTCGTCCGTAACGACATAATTTACAGATAATTTAGGAAGTTAAATAATTACACACGTATTCGTTTATTTTTATTTTTTTTTATAAGAATAAATTTTTTTATTTATTTCCAAATTTACAATATAGAATGGTTTTACATATGATTACGTATTCCTAGTCCTTTTAATGGAACAAATTAGAATTTGTAAATTAATTATAAGCGTAGCAAAATATTTTATAAAATATTGAATTAAGTTGTGATAGAGTGAAAAAAGTATGTGACAGATTGTAATATATTTCAATAAAGAAATTTCCTAATATAAAAAAAAACATCAAATATATTCGAACTTTTGTTTATCGAACTTATTCAAATATAAAATATCGGAAATTTATTTGCAACCTTGAATTTTTATAAGAAAAAATGTGTATATCGAATAAAATTTCAATTTATCGAACATAATGTTATATTTAAAAATTAAAAAAAAATATCTTGTAAAAGAGCTTCTATTTTACGTAAGAATTGGTAATAATTGGATAACAATAAAGTTTCAAAAAAATATTGTGGTATTAACGAGAGTGAGCTTATTCTAACGAAAAATAAAGGTGCGGGAAAAGAAAAAAGAAAAACCGAATTACGACATCTTCGCTATTAGCAATTTACAGAAACCGTCATTAATTATTATTATTAATATATTAATATAATTGAAAGTTTCGGAGGAGATCGGTATCTCCGAATCAATTTTTATCAATTTTATCCATAACTGATATAAATTATGACAATTCTGTGAGCATTATGTTTTTGGTTTAGCGAAAATGAAAAAAAAAAATTAGTTTTCCACATATTTTCTATAGAAATTTTATTTATCTTCTATGGAAACTTCATTTCTCATTCAATAATATTCTATAGCAGTTAAAATTCATTTTACTTTTCGTCAATCTACAATATCTTCATCGACCTTTAATAAAATACCTTATATGTTCGATATTAATTTTTTGAAAATCTTTAGCTTTCAAATAGTATTTCAAATAAAGTATTTTATATTAGTTTACAGGGCAAAAAACTTCGATGGTTATCATTGCCCATTTTCTTGTATTTTTCGTCAAATACTTTTAGTATTTTTTATTAGAAATACATTTCCTGAAAACAATTGAAATACTTTCTGATTAAAATACACTGTACTTTTAAACACCAAATACATTTTATTTTAAATACTGTTTAAAATACATTTTTCCCGGGTCTGGTCTATACTACTATACAATTTTCAACCTGTGAAAATATTCTTCACATTTTCTTTTTAGTTAATTGTCAAATTCTTTCAAAATTCACACTGAAACATTTTGTATTGCTATTAACAATAGGTGACCCTACAAATTAATGACAATTTGATTTAATACCGATATGAAGATTTTTTAAAATTGTTATTTATAAAATTTACAACTGTAAACAAATTAATATACATTCAGTAAATGTGATACAGGAGGGTAGCGGGTACTCTATGATCAAGGGAGCATCGGTTGGAAGCCATACCTAGCGCGAGCCTTAACCGGCCTCCAACCTAACTCCCTGGACCGGGTATGTCCAAGAAGGATGCAGGCACACAACCGGTGCCCACGGAAACGACAAACTCTACTACCATAGCTTCCGTCCACTCGTCCACACATTATACTAGAAGTTAGCCTGAACAACGTCAAGACTAGCTGAACACTGGTTTCGTGCAGCGAGTGGTCGTAAACACACCGACCACTACGACCGCCATGGCCGAACAGTGCAAGCACTCTCGCCGTCCACCCAAAGCGCCGCCGGGGCTCCGGCGACGCCCCGTAGTACCAATTTGGTCGGGAAGCACTGCTTCCCTGACCTCAGAGAACGATTGGTCTCAGGCTCCGCAATCTTACGATCGCTACGGCTTTACATTGCCTGCCGATGTACAGGAGGATGCCTGCACTTCCACAGTCAATGAGGGACACGACTCAAACCTAAGGGTTCGAGACGATGACTGTCCCCGAGTAAATGTGATACAGAGAAATACGTGGCATCACTAGGCTTTTAAAGAAATTACCCACTGGTATCACTCTAATAAAGTATCAAAATTAGGAGATCACTAGGCCATCTTCTAGACATAGGTGGTTATCAGGAATCGAGGAGGAAGCAAGGTTAGAAACGAGAAGATTAGGATGGTTCTGAAGTTTATTATGGAAAGATAGGTATCTGGATCGGGCCTAATTGAAACCATATGGAACATTCAGGTCTTTATGGATTATTTTATTTGTAACAAAGTAAGGAGAATTAATGATTTTCCGAAGGATTTTAGATTGTAAAGATTGGATACGAAAGGAAGTGAAGCTCAACTCCGCAAGTCCAAATAGAGCGTGTATTTAGTAAGTGCTGAAGTAGTCGGAAACGTCGAGCGGTTTCTTGTCGTTTAAGTGTGGTACGATTCCAAGTTAGAGGTTTTTCCAGGTGGAGTCCTAGGCATCGGATTTGATCAACAGGGATAACCGGAGTATTGCTAAAGGATACTGTACAGAAAGTCATAGGTTTACGATCCAATTTGATTGGATTCATTGGAATTTATTTCAACTCTGCAGTTTAGACGCCATTTTTCAAAGTTTGTGATGTGAGATTGAAGAGTTTGGGACGCAATTGATGGGTCGTTATTAACTGATAGAACAGATGTGTCATCGGCATAGATTGTAATAACAGTGTATGGATGGGTTAGGATGTATAAGCGGTGTAAATGATAGGACCTAGGATAATATCTTGAGGAACACCAGCAGACCGGGAAGATGTGAATATTTAAATTAAAATAGTTACAGCCGGGAAGATCGTCAACCTGTGTAAGATTGATAATATAAAGTACCATGTCTAGTCGATTTTAATGAAATTGAATTTTTTTTTAAACTTGTTTATTGAGATATAATATAATAATAATAAGTGGCTGGACGTCTGGTCTCCCACCTCAGAAACTTACACCGCAAAGCGAGAATAAAGAATGGGAATAATAATAATAATGCTTTATTTATTCTGGGACGAGTCCCTTTAGAATAATATAAAAAGACAATAATGAAGAGAAGAATAGTTGGGGTGGTCAGTCAAAAAGGAAGGCAAAAATAAATTATAATATTTATTTTTACATAAACCGACGTTTCGACCTGAAGTTCAGGCCTTCATCAAGGCTAAGAAAATAACCAGATATCAAGCATAACATCATTTTACTTTATATTTATTTATTTTATTTTATTTTTTTTATTTTTCATTTTTTTTTTTTTTTTTACCATCACTACTTATGTTTCTCATACCTTGTTATCTGGTTATTTTCTTAGCCCTGATGAAGTCCTGAACTTCAGGTCGAAACGTTGGCATATGTAAAAATAAATACTATCATTTAGTTTTGCCTTCCTTTTTGACTGACCACCCCAACTATTCTTCTCTTCATTATCTACGACAGTCAACCAATTACCAATTATAAAAAGACAATAATGTGGGCTAAGGCGCCCTAGAGATACATAAACAAAAATATAGAGTAATTAAATAGTCAAAATAAAAAAATAATAGAAAAAAATATAAGTTACTTACTAATTTAGATCAGTTAAAAATAAAAAACAAAAAATTGAGAATAAACATGAAATAAAAATAATGAAGAACGCTCTAATAATTTATATACACATTTACAGTAGTAACTATTTACAATTTTACTTTTCTATACTATTACAATAGTAGGAAGGAATAATTGAGTAGGGAAATCTGGGAGGTAGGGATAAAAGGTTTTAACCAGGTTTCGGATATTGCTATTATGTGGTAAAAATTATCAAGGAAATGTTCCTGAAATTCATCATAGTGTGCAGTAAGGGATTGTGCATTGATGTGACAGGAATTCAGGATATTAGTCATGACTGTTGGGAAGTCGGATTTTGGAAAAAAAAAAAAATTATCGAGGGTGGAGGATAGGATATAGCATTTTTTAAGAATAATGTCAAGTTTAGAAAAATAAAAAAGAATGCTAACATAAAATTAACTTTGAGATGAAAAAAATAAATTTTCGGTGTTTCGAAATAAATATTCAGTTAAATTTAATTTATAACATGAGACAATATAAATTTCTCCTTGGTCTAGATAAATTGATAAAAATTGGCAAGGAATTGAATAAAGTTCTAAATAATTTATACAAAAAAAAAAGCTTAAAATTAAAATTATAATTATAAGCTGGATATAGTCTATTTAAATTAAAAATATTTATAGTGAGTCCATATAGCACATTCACTCCATATTAACAGAAACATAAATAAGTAAATAATGTAATAATAATATAATACACAGAGATTAGAATAAAATAAAATAGCGTAAATAATTCAATAATAAAGTATTGTAAATATTTAAATTAAATAATAATGTATGTTTTTTTTTTATCAGCTAAATGGTACTTAAGTGTGGCAGAATGTATTATTTCTTAGTAAAAAGATTTTTAAAAATAAAATAAATGTAAAATAAACATCTTAGACATATGCATATTTATTTATCATTTTTTTTTTGTGATTTATTTACTAAAACTTGGTAATTTTTATTGAATCAAAAATAGTGTTAACTGAGTCGAGGAACTGTTTTCGATAATTTCTTTCATTGGCTGAATGTACTTTCCAATAGCCCGGGGGGTGAAGGGTGGGCGAGGGGGGGAGGGGAGGTGGCTCTGCCGAGTTGACTCAATGGCTTCACAGGGATTTGAAAAGTTTACAAATAGGAAACTGCTAACTCAGTTGTAAACTCGTTTTGTCTAATTTTGGGTTAAGGTGGCGAATGTAGCGGCTTTCAGCTTCCCAATTCGATCCTGCCACCAATACTTCATTCCTCCGTATTTCTGTTTTAATTTATATTTCTCCCTCGCACGGATGCAATAGCTCCAATTCAAATTTTAATTTAATTATATAGTTTCATGACAGCATTAGGCATATTACGAAGGAATACGTAGTAGTAATGGCGATAGTCTGATTCAGAGTCAGTCTAATCAGAGGCTGATCATAGTCCATTTTTTGCCTGCATACAAAAAAAAAAAAAAAATCGTAAAAATATTTTATTCAACTTAAAAGACTATAATAGCGGGCGCAAAAGATCCTTTTTTCAAACTATTAATACTTGCTTAAAACTTTGTGTATGAATTTTTTTATTTTTTTTTGTAGCTTACATTTTTATTTACGAAAAATCTCGCAAAATGATGTATTTTCAATCTGGAGACCAATAAACATTTTCAAATTAAAGAGAACACAAAAAAAACACAAGACCTACTTGCTTTTTTTTCGTCCCTAAAATACTGAGGACTAAACCATATAATATAAATGCAAGCTCCGATCTTTGGTCTGATAATTTTCTTCTTAGGTTAATACTGTGCGACGAGCCATGCACTACAATGAAACGACCATCTCTCGTAGGAGGAACTATCGATTGGGATGCTAAGAATCGGTGAAAAGAGCTAAGCGGAATGCTCTCTGTTACAATGTCTCTAGAAAACGAATATGGAATTGAAGAAGCTGTGAATAAATCCACAAGCAGCATTCAACAAGCTATATTGTCGTCTTATGGCTAATTTGATCAGGGCTGAGAGAAGAGCTCGAAAAGTATGACAAACTGGTCTGCTGCTATCTGTCAAGTTGACATTCAATAGACTTAACAATGATGCAAAAAGACATATTCAAAGTTTTAAAACTACAATTTACAACTACCTCAGAAATCTCTCTACTGACAATGGGAGGTTATGGAGGCATACAAAAAAACTTGTAAATCATCGTGGAGTGTCTGCACCTCCACGAAATGATTCCTGGGCCGTATTCGAATTAGAAAAATCTGAGCTATTTGATATCAATCTTTCTTCTACGTTTACCCCTCACACTTACTTCACCAACGTTGAACATGAAAAAGAAGTACTAAACACTTTAAACATTCCTCTACAATTGGAATTACCTCAACCTTGCATCTCTCCGAAACTTATTGAAGAACAAATTATACAATTACCTCAAAAAAGAAAGCTCCAGGCCATGACCTAATAACTGCTCAAGTGCTCCAGAAAAGCTCTAGTTTACGTAACGTCTATTTATAATGAAATACTCAGAATGGCCAAATTTCCTATACAAATCTAATACTCATACATTACTATGATCCATAAACCAAACAAAGACCAATACACCTTTTCATCCTATAGGCCAATTAGTCTACTCCTAATATGTTCTAAAATTCTAAAAATCCGACAACATTCAACCATTCATCAATTAAACATGGTGACTAACTACATTGCAACGGCACTAGAGCAAAAATTGTATGCAACTAGAGTATTTATGGATATCGGTCAAGCATTCGATAGACTCTGGTATAAGGGAGTTTTCTTCAAACTTAAGACGATACTATCGCATATAAATATTTTGTCATAGTTAAGGCAATAATATTTCCAATTTCCTTCAAATCCCTTTAATCACATTTATTATCTCTAACGTTATAAATAATTTTTTTTGTCATTAATATTTTTGTCTGTTTGTCTTTATAATTATTAAGGTATTTTAACTTAAAAAAATCTACTGCGGATAGGTTGGTAATAATTCTGTGACGCATCGCTCCAGATTTTCATGTATTGAAGTTATTATTATCAATGAACATATAGCTAAAAAAGAGACTTGAAAAAATAATATATAAATGAAAAATCTCCATTTAATCTGCCAACACAATAGGCAGATTAACTTTTCATTATCCGTGGCTCTACAACTCATGCAGACAATTTGAAGCTTAATCCGCCAGTCTTTTCTATTGATCACACTATCGATCCATCGGGGCCGAAGTCTTCTCACTCTTCTTACTCCATAAATTATTTCGTTTAGGATCGTCCTAGGGATCTGATCCTGGATCATTCTAATTATATGTTCTGATCATCGTAGGCGCCCTACTTTTATCACCCTTACGATGTCCGGGCTCTTGTGGACTTCTTAGTTCAGCATTTGTCCTTATCCTCTTTGTTCTTATATATATATAAGTCTAATCAGAGGCTGATCATAGTCCATTTTTTGCCTGGATACAAAAAAAAAAATCGTAAAAATATTGTATTGTTAGTTAAAAGACTATAATAGCGGGCGCAAAAGATCTTTTTTTCAAACTATTAATACTTTGTGTATGGATTTTTTTTAATTGTATATATATATATATATATATTCAATGCTCACACAAATTTCAGTTATATACAATGATTTAATTGTTCTCAATACTTGAAATCATTTCATATATATACTATACAAAAAAAAAATCACAAACCTGAAGAATGGTGTCAAAACTGGAGGATAAAAATAAATTCCATCAAATCTTCGTAAGTTAAATCTTCGCCGTAAACTTATGACCTCCTGTCCTACAGTATCCTTTAATAATACCCCCACTTATCCCTGTTGAGCAGATCTGATACCTTGGACTCCACTAGGACAAACGTCGAACTTGGAATCCTCATACCAGACTGAAACGACAAGAAACCGCTCGATGTTTCCGGATACTACAGCACTTACCAGACAAACGCTCTAAGATTCCAGTTAATTACAAAAGACTCGTATACATGACTGCAAAAAGACCTATTTGGACTTACGGAGTTGAGCTTTGGGACTCCAATATGCTATCGAATTCCTCTCGTATCCAATCCTTACAATCCAAAATCCTTCGTAAAATCCTCAATGCTCCTTACTTTGTCAAAAAAAAAAAAAACGGAACGACCTTAATGTTCTTTAAGTTTCTAGCCTAGCCCAATCCAGATACCTATCCTTCCATAACAAATTTCAGAACCATCCTCTCGTTTCTAATATTGCTTCCTCCTCGATCCCTGATCACTCTCCTAAGCGTCTGAAAAGAAGATAGCCTCGAGATCTCTCGTTGTAAATTCATTTTTAGAGTGAGTAGTGTAGGTTAGCTTCTCAAAAAGCAGTTTCATTTTATTATATTCTTGTGGTAACATTTACTGAATTTATTTTTATTTCTAATACAGTAGTAAATATCAAAAATAATAAAAATAAATAATAAAGAAAACTTATTTTCATGTAAACAAGTATTGTAGCTTTAGTTTTACTTTTTTGTTCTGCTTTATATTATTTATCTTATTTCATGTTCTTTTCTTTAATTTTTATTTTTTTTAAATAATTACATGTATATATATATATATATATATATATATATATATATATATATATATATATATATATATATATATATATATATATATATATATATATGAACTAAATATTTCAGATTATGAGTAATTTTATATTACCAATGAAGAAAACGGTGTGGAAAATGGAAAAAAAAAAGAAAAAGAAAAGCTAATTGAGAAGAAGGAGACATTGATCCGATGTAAGAAGTATTAACCGAGTTTTGGTACAGATGAGGGCTCTTGCAAATAATTAAAAAAGGGTGACGTCGAATTAAATGGAAAGAAAAAAAAAAAGGTTCGTAATTTACCGGCGGGTCAGGAACCCTCTCTTTAGTAGCTTTTCTTTTGTAATTTGGTTTTCTTAATTCTTGCTAAATTGAGATGAGTAAATAGTAAGAGGGGAGGAGGGTTCGTTAAGTCTTCAGAACCAAAATATTTTTTTTTACGGACGATTAACGATTGTTAATAAATTCATTCCTATTTTATACATGAGCAAAATGATTATAAATTAGAGATAAATTTTATATTAAATACAACCGAATAAATGTTTAGCGTTTATTTTATTTTTTCTGTGGTCTTTTGGAAACTATTAGATAAATGATCATTTATTTTATCTTGTGATGTGTTGATTGAATAACTTGATGCTGTGTGGAACATCTTTTAAAGAGTTTTATTGTATTGTTTTTTAATTAATGGGTTCGAACATAGTCACTGAAAAATCTCCCAAAAAAACTGTTAAAATGTTTAGAAAAATAAATAAATAAAAACAATTGCAAAAAAATTAGATGTAAAAAGGACCACTTATGCTTTACTCGTATATTATTCGCTACCCCAAAACAAACTGAAACCGAAACTGTGTTGAAGATCTTCGAAAGATTGACATAATGCTCAAAATAAATTAATAATAATTTCTATCAGAAAACTAAACATGATTAAATCGCTGACTAGTTTAGCCCTATCGTCCTAAATATTTGTTCTCTTTCGAGTAATCTTAAAAATATTTTATTGAGAATTAATACAGTCTACCACACTGAAGGGCATTGGTACTAGGGCTATAATATTCATCCACACAATGTGTACATAAGAAAGGAAAATAAATAAAAAGATAAAATAATGTACAAGATAAGCAAAGTAACAGAAGAGATGATATAGAAAATAAATCAATAAATACATTTTGGCCATACAAAATCAATCATGCATTAGCTCAGAGGAAAGGTCTGGCTTCAAAATAATAGAGCAGCTAAAGGGTGGGTTCTACGTTTGTCTATTTACATTATATACAGGAAATAAAAAAAAGTGCGGTTTGCATCACACAGCTTCCATTTACCAATCTAATTCCAGAAGAAGAATTATTTTTTAAAATAAAATAGTTAACTTTAAGAATATCACTTTTAGTGTTGCCCAAAATCGGTCTTGCAAAGGGCAAGACCAAGACCAAGAAAGCCTGACTGTTACAAGACTGAGACTGGTAAAAAAATCGATTTTGTGAACAAAAATTAAGGCAATAGTTACTAATACCTGACAATTTAGTTACTGTTTCTCAAGAATTGGTAAAACCAATATACTTTTGAATTTAGCTCTTCCAATTTTTAATTCGGGCTTAGTTGGATTTCCCCTTTCTGAAAAAAATGTAGTAATATCTAATAGTCATAATTAATATATATATATATATATATATATATATATATATATATATATATATATATATATATATATATATATATGTATATGTATATGTATATATAGATTCAAGTTTGGGATGAGTGTTGCCCAAAATCGGTCTTGCAAAGTTGCAAGACCAACACCAAGAGCACCTGTTAGACTAACTCCAATAGGCTAACTAAGACCAATAGTAATAGACTAATAGGTAACTGCAAGACTCCTACGTAATAACAATACCAAGACAGAGACTGAGTGCGCAAGACCAAGACTCGCCTTGGTCTCGCATTTGGGCAACACTAATTACTTTAACTGTAAATATAAACTTAAGGATATTACTATATTATACGCCGAGGATTGTTCGTTTTCGAAATGTCAAGGTGGAAATTTTAAAATTTTCGATTTCCTTCCCCAAGGAATTTCATTTGATTTCTGAAAAATGTCAAAATGTTTTAACACTTATTTTCTGTTCAATAGTAGAAAAGTAGATTTTTATTCAATGATATAAAATTAGTAATTATTAACTATAACAACAGTTTTTTTCATTTATTTTTTATCACTTTTCAATACCATTCACAACTGTATGCCTTCGATATTAATAATTCTAGAGTCTTAGCTTTTCAACGGTACATTATACATCTGTATTAGGTTAAGGACTAGACTTTTTTATATATCACCGTTGTGACAGCTTGATCGTTTTCAATTATAATAAAAGAGTTCACAGCTTTTACAATCAATTTAGAATGGTTTCGAAGAAAAAAAAAGTACCATTTAGTCCATCTTTTTAAACATTTTGCTTATAAAAATCATTACTATATACATTTTCCAGGGTGATATAACGTTTCATTTCTTTAGACAACTCATTTTTTATAATTAGCACTATAATACATTTCAAATTATTGATGAAATAAATATGCATTTGTTTAACTAAACAATTGTTTAAATAAATATGTTATTTTAAACATATATGATTTTTTTCAGTTTTTAAAGCTAATAGCTCAATATTTTTTCAGCATTAAATATATTCATTGATTCGATATCATGCACGATTTTTTTGTTAAAAATTCAAAAAGGCGCCCCAAAAAAAATATCCTAATATCAACGTTCAATTTAATAATTCTAAATATCAGATTAGACCTCTCCCCACTGAAATAGCCTAAAAGATATTAATTCTGAATTTTCATAATTCGTTCTTATTTTTCAAACGTTCTCATTATCAGTTGTTAAAACAATGAATAAATATAAGCTATAAAAGAATTTTATAACTAACCTTTTTCGGTTAGTTTTTATGAAAATTTTTATGGAAATTAGTGTGAGTAAAGATGAAAAGTATTTTTGCTAGTTTGAAAACAAATTTTCAAGCATAAGAGTCCCATAATATACCGTAGAGAATTAAAGATATAAAATAAAAACCTTAACATATAAAGTGAATTGAAAACAAATTAATGAATAATAATTGTAGGTTACAATTTTTATACTGTTCATGGAGCCTAAATGGAATTACCCTAGAAATGAAATGCAAACTTTAAGATTTATTCTCAGCTTCTCGCATCAAAAATAAATCATGCTATAAAACATTTTGCAGTCAAAAGTAGAGTAGCGTATAATTAGGCAAACATGGCTTTCTTCTCCCTTTCAAAGGTATTTAAATCCCGAAAAATCTCAAGAAATCTCAAACTAAGGATGTGCAATGCAATGATAAAACTATATCTAATACATGTTTGTGAGACTTGGACAATAAACAGCACCCTAGAGAAAAGTATTGAAAGATTCGTGAGAAAAATCATCCTCACAACAACCGGAGTGATCTGTGATCAGATTATTAACACATGTTAATACTGACAAACAGCAGATGCATAGATAGAATCAACAAATATGCAATAGAGATGCGTGCAGATAAATGGAAAGAAAGAACCCAAGACAGGTAGATATGAAACAGGCTTGTTAAGGCGGCAAAAGATCTACAGGATCTGTAATGCCAACAGAAAAAAATAAATAAAAGATTAGTATTTTTAATAAAAATTTTCATTAGTTTATTTTTATATTTAAATTAAAATCCTTAAAGTTAAACGATTTTTTAAACATTATTTTCTACACCGAGTGGTATGTGAAACTTCGGCGATGCCAGCAAAGCACCATTTTTTTTTTATTTTATAATATCTTTTTCTTAAATATTTATTTAACAATGACAGTATTATTCTATTCATTTACTTTAGTTTGTAAATATGCTATGAATGAATTTATTTATTACTATTGCTAGCACTGATATTTATTTGATCATATAATGGGTCATTATAAATATAAACTAACACATAAAGGGATTGCTGTTTAAGAAAAAAATATTGTATTTATGTTACGAGTTAAAATATCTCTCCCTCAGCTATTAAAATTAACTGCCTAAAACTGCTGGCTCATGTTTGTAATATGCTACCTCTGAGAAATCCTTAGAAATGTTTATATTAGATATCGAGATGTCAACAAACTATGATATATATATTATAAACACATCTGTATAAATAGATTGCTATTCAAGAAATAATAAGCAAAAAAAAGGTTATTTATGTGACGGGTTTCAAAATATACCTAAATCAGCTTTTAAGATAAACTTGAAAAGTCGTGTTTATAAGTTGTTATCTCTGAGATATCCGACATTTAAATTAGATACGAAGATCACTAATCTATGCTGATGTAGACGAGCAGTAAAACCCGGTATCAGACAGATATGACTTTTTCTAGGGCATGATAAACAAAACAGCCTTCGTCAACAGAAAATGTGTAAAAGGGCCTAGGGTCTAAGATATTTAGCTGTAAGATAATAAACACAGGAACTTTAGTAAATTAAATGTTTTAAATAGTTGTACGAATCGAATGATTTAATGAGGTTCTGAAATCTCATGAATACCCAATTTCTTTCCACTTGAATCATAAGATAATTTGATAACAAAAATTACTTTTATCACTTATAAAATAACAATAATTTATTAATCTATTTATTTATTTATTTTAATATAAATTTCATTAAAAAAAACTTTATTTGATTAGAATTTATTTCATCACAAAGAATGGTTGGTGAATTTCAAAAAGCTTTAAATCTTTTTCTTTTTTTTTTTTGGTCCTTTTCAACATACAGCTTAGACTATTCATGTGTTCTCTTATGAGATTTATTTTAAATTTTATTGTTTTTGCAGAAATTGCAGGAAAAGGATTATCTATTTAATTTTTCTTTTTAAGTTTTGGATAGTTTTGATTAATATTTTCTGAACCAGATTTGAAGTTTATTATGTATTCAAGATTTTCAGTAATTATTAATGCTTCCATTATCATTGTCCTGAATATATTTCTTTATAGATAATTTCCTCATCCTATAAATCAAATTTGTGTCATTTTTCTTAACCGTGTTGTACAATTGATGTTTTTAAAATTGTAAATCATTTTTCTATTTTCAAAAAAATTTATATTTGAGCTCATAAAGACTTATGCTTCGGAAACATGGGTCACTAATAAAAAATTTTCTAGCCATGGATATGGTCTTTTGGAGAATATAAGTTTGAAAATCCAGAAGGGAAAGAATTCGTGAATTTATGGAGTTGAAAAAGAACATGCTAGCAGATATTGAAGAAAAAATATTAAGTTGGCTTTAAAAAGTTAAAGAATGTCTACTGAAAAATTTAAAAAATAAGCATGAAAAGAAACTTATTTATTGAGAAATATCACAATCTGTCTCAGTTAAGGACACTTATAATAGAGTTCAGAGAGCACATTCATACCGTATATACAAAAACATAAATAAATAAAGTAATAACAATGTAATACATAGAAATAATAACAAAATAAAATATTATAAGGAAAGATAAAATATATATATATATTTTGTTCTTTCCCTGTTTGGAGAAGCTGCTGAAAATAGAAAGAAGGATTCTTAGAAGAATCCATGGACCCAAAATAACACCAGAAGGATATAGACTGAAATCCAATAAGGAGATTTACAGTGAAACCTCTGATTTGGAAACGGAAATGAGGGTAAGAAGACTTAGGTTTCATGGACATATGCAAAGGATGACCGAGGAGAGATTAAACAAGAAGATTTTCAGTAGGGTTATGGAATACAAGTTTAACCATGGATATACGGTACAAATAAAACAGGAAATTCAGAGGCTTGGGATAGCACGGGAATTATGTGAGGATAGGGCAGAATACAAGAAATTCCTGAAAAGTGCGGTGCATGTGGTGGACAGTAAGGAACTTCCGTCCAGGAGGAAGTGGACGGAGGAGAGGAAGAAAAGATTTAGCGATATCCTCAAGCAGAGATGGGCAGAAAATGGAAAATTGAAAAAAAAAAAAACAGTTTCATAGTCGCGTAGTCCTTCAGGGCTGTTTCGCGTCAAATAAATAAATAATAAATAATATATTAATAAAGCTATATCCCACTAAAAATTATTTACCCAAATAAGGTTGTTTATCATAAATTGTCATCTTTTTGGGTAGTGCAAAAATTATTCCTAAAAATAAAACTAAAGATATCCAGATGTTGATTAGTGTATCAATAAACATGTTAAGATGTGTAACACCAAAAAATAGGTTTAAAAAATTTGACAAATATTTGATTTTTGACAAATGGTGCCACGTCAAAAAAAGAAAGTAAAGATAAAGATTGCTCTGAAGATGGGAAAATTGTCCCGAAACGTAAGATACAACAAATGTTATTAAAAGGATTTGAAGAAAATTGGAAGTTTTATTGTCCTAAATATGAAAAAATTATAAACGTAGGCTTCATAATAAAAAAAGAAAAATAAGAAGATAACTAAAATTACTCCATATAGTGTTAATTTATTTGCCTGACTTAACATCGTACAAGAAAAATTAATAAAATATTAATATTTTGCTAGGTTGGATTATAGTTTATTTTGTTATGAAACAAGTTGAGTGCCTCTATCTAACGAATATATATTTTTTTCGAATTGACTTGTAGCCCAATTAATTAATGTGATTTTTTTTTTTCACAACAAGCCAGTCGACAGACAGGCGGTTGTGAAGGCGTGAAGAGAACAGACGACAAGAGCTGAGGTTGCATTAGCGAAAGAAAGAAGCGACAAGACGTAAGAGAGCTAGATTGAATTGGAAGGTGTGAAGGGCTGCCACCCCCATTTTGTTGATTAATGTGTCCAAGTTGAGGAAAAAGGGAAACATCAATCACTCCCTTAAATAGTGCTTGTTAAACGACTTTTAAAAAAATGCAGCTCTCACGGGGGATAACAAGTATGGAGATTCTTTTTGCGGCTCACCACCCCTAATGAGACGGCCCCCGGGTAAAGGGTCCACGGGACAGATAATAAAAACCACCCCCTCCCCCCACTTCCCCCCTCCAAACCCTGTTTAACTGCTCCTTCTCAGTCAGCTGTCAACACAGAATGCCGAGATTCTCTTCAAAAGTATTTTCTTAATTTAGCTCTTTGACACGGGTAATCCTCCTTTCATCATGACCTAACACTGGACATATCTTCCTCTAAATTAATTATTCATGTGATAACCGACTTTTATTAATAAAAGATATCACACAACTTTCAATTACCACCCTACTAGCGTTGCCCAAATGCAAAACTTGGTCTTGGTCTTGCGCAAGAGTTACCTATTAGCTAATTGTTATTCATTAAACATGTTACTTTAGATCTTAAAAAATTCTACAAAATAGGTATATTTAGATATTTCATCGACGTAAACATAGTAAAGTCCAACTAAATTAATAAAATTAACTTGAGCATTTAAACGCATTGTCAAGAAATACATTGATAGGTCCCCACCATTAGTGTTGCCCAAAATCGGTCTTGGTCTTGCAAATTGCAAGACCAAGACCAATGCCGCCTTAGTGTTGCAAGACCAAGACCAGGACTGGTAAAAAAAAAATCGATTTTTTAAATAAAAATTAAGGCAAAATAGTTAATAATACTTGACAATCTTAGTTACTATATGTTAATAATTGGTATAAGCAATATACTTCTGTATTTAACTCCTCTAATTTTACATTCGTGCTAGGTTAGGTTTCTCCTATCTAAATAATTACAGTAATATCTCTATGGTAATAAGCTAATAAGTAACTGCAAGACTATTGTAAGACTCTTGCGCGAGACCAAGACCATGACCAAGACTGAGTTTGCAAGACCAAGACTCGTCTCGGTCTCGCATTTGGGCATCACTACCCACCTGGGAATGCTAGTGTTGTAGAGTAAAGACAATATATACAATGTCACCAATTACTTATATAAAAAATCTGATGTGTCCACTCAAATGACTTTCCTACCGATTCTAAACTATTCTTTTCAATTTTGAAAATATTAATTAAAAATTACACAATTTAATTAGACTAATTATCCTGATAACTGGTCAGAGAAATCATTGGAGTGCGATTTCTTTGATGAACTAAAGCAATGTAAACGGGAAAGTTTTTCAAGGAAATTATTAAAATCAGTGCATACATAATTTATTTTTCCATCTCCTCAGTAATCGATTTTTTTTTTTTAACTTATTTATTGAAAAATATTACAATCTGCCTCAAGGACATTTATAATAGTGTTCAGAGATCACATTCACACTCTATGTACAATATATAAAACAAATTATACAGAAAAATAATATATATACAATAAATAGGAATAAAGTAACCTAAAAATAAATAAATAAAAATAACGCATACATACCTATATTATATTGCGAATAAATGTAAAATAAAGTTATTTTGTACTTCAGATATGTCAGTTACACTATACCGATATCTTGCAGATATCAATGTTGTGTCATATTGCTTATTTGTACAAACAAATACTTGATTAGAACTTACCCCTATATAATCATCTTTAAATTCATGTCTACTTCAAGATCATATGTTTACTACAGTGTCTTTATTTTTAATATTATGAAAAATTTTCATGTTTCTTTAGTTTGATATTAAGATTGGAACACTTTGTAAATTAATTTATTTTTAATTGTCATTCAATTATTCACAATTGTCATTTCTTTGTTCATTGTAGTTATTCCGAGGGGACTAAATGTCCCAGAATAAAATTTCCTTTCTTTCTTACATTTCAATAGACTGTAACGCTGTTAAAATCGGTCGGTGATTTAGAAAAAAAATTTTTTTTATAGTATTATCGGAAATTTACTGAAAAATTCGTAACTATTTCAGCTAAGATGAATTATCTATAAGCAATCTATGCGTAGACAAATTTCATTTCATCAGGCTATCATTGCAGTCAAAGCAAAGTAATGCATTTTGTCTTATTCGATAGGTCTGTATGATCATAGTGAAAATTATTGTGGTGTAATGAAAATTTCAAGAGTTAAGACTATCTCTCCTAAACTACGTTCACAAATCTTTATATAAATAATACCATTTAAATATTGTTGCTAAATGCATTTTGTCCTATACTGTTATTTTAGAAAAATAATGATTTTACAATCCTGTTGTATAATATAATATAAAATTTTAAGACGATTTTATTATAAAAAGAACTTTGTTTCTCAAATCTTGAAAAATTCATATTTCGAAAAAATAAAGTTTTAAGTGAGTAATAAAGATAGCAAATAAAATTTTAGAAATCATATCAGCCTACATGTTTAATTTTAGTTTTTGGCTGCATGTTTTGAAATAGAGTGATCTTCATATAGCAGTAATATAACGACAAAACAACAGAAATGAATGGAACAAAAATATGGTGTCACAGAATTCTTTTGCCGAATTCCGCCTGACGTGACTGCAAAGCGTTGCTCATTGAACTGAGCCTGAGGATTGCTGAAAGGAATCAACACAGGAGCGTAGAGGACGGATCATTGGCTAATTTATGCTATCAGTCGACAGATCCGACAAACAGGCTACTCCCCTTCATGTCTGTTTTCTGTTTGTACAGATGCCCATCGTTTAAGCGTTGAGTTATCGTATCCGACCATTGTACAAAAAAATCAACGGTGCCATTAACCCATGGGTTAGGAATGAAACATTTTAATATAAGACTTCGATTCGAACAGTTCATCATCTAACCGGATGATATAATTTGTAATGTTGCAAGATTATCTAAAACCGTTCCAGAAGATACTGCCCAATTAAATATAATAAGAAATTTTATATTTACTAGTAAAAAACTAACTCAAGTCAAAGTCGTCAATCCGTCATGTTTAGAACAGTGTGTTCACTTTTATCGTGCGAACATTGTTTTGTTTTTTTTAATAAATAGTTACAAGAAATACAACGATTTCCAATTTATAGGGATATGGAGGGGGGGAGAGAGAAATGGGGGGTCTGGCTCACCTTGTATAAGGCACGCTCATAAATTTCTCCATATCAGCTAACCACTGTCTCAACACAAACAAAACAGCTTGTACCCTTGTCAGCATCTGTGCCAAGCTGAGTGAAAAACTTTTTTCTTAGCGGGAAAATATCGATAATGGGCCCTTCATTAGAAATGATGTGTTACAATGAAACTAAAACGACGGATAGTACATTTATTACCAATAAAATTCGATGAAGAATAAATCAAAAAGTATTAAGAATGGTCATATTTTATTTTAAAATGCTATATTTCATTAAACATTTAAATAAAACCAAGATTTATTAAATTTAAATAAAAAGCAAATTCCCACATCCTACATAGTTTCTCATTATCCGTTCCTACGTTAATAGCATTGTTCTGCTCCAAAATCCTCCCTTTAACAAAAAATTTGTTTTTTATGCTTGTGTGCTGAGCACGAATCCAAAGGCACAAAAAATCTATCAGGCACCATTTTATTTCAAATTAGTTTTGTGGTTCAAAAAATAAAACGTTCTTCGACATTTTCAGAATTTGTTATATCATTGAAAACTTCAACGAAAAATGAAAATATCTATTTGATTTTGAAGCTACAAATTTACAAGAATTTTTTTTTTGAGTACTAACATGCGATATATATTAGGGGGTTCCTCCTGTCCACCTAACGGTGAACCAACCCCCATTTAATAAATTATACTTCTGTTTATTTAATTGCATATGTGTTGAGCTCCTGTAACCTCATACTATGCTAATACAAAATAAAGATTTTAGACTTGTAATTTGTATGGGAAATGATAGTTCGAATAATTTTTCAAGCCTACAGTACCGGACTGAAAAGTTGTGCTTCTGTTAACCTCTACTGTCCTAATACTTTTTTTTTGGTTTATTTGCTTGTTTATTGAATAACATACATAACATTCTGTCACTTGGACAATGGGTAAAGGGTGGGAGGTAAAATCACATTCACACTAAATGAACAAAAACAAATATAAAATAAACAGAAGTAAAATAACAACTAAATTATAACCAAAAAGTATATATAATAAATAAAATAACATAAAGATAATTAAATTAAAAACAAAACAAAAAACACATACATACCTATATATCCTATTTATAAACAGGCAAGGGAATTCTGAGGCAGGCTTGTGCCTCCAACTATGGAGAAAAAAGCAAGGCTCCATGAGATCCCTGCACAACTCCCTCAACCGTGTTACTCCTACTAAAGCAACTAAATAAAGATACTACTATTAGGTACTAAAGAGAGATTTTCATCCAGGTGTCTTGGTCCGTCTCACTTTTTATATCAAAAATAAAATATGACAGTCACTAATATATATATATATATATATATATATATATATATATATATACAGAGAGAGAGAGAGAGAGAGAGAGAGAGAGAGAGAGAGAGAGAGAGAGAGAGAGAGAGAGAGAGAGAAAGAAAGAGAGAGAGAGAGAGAGAGAGAGAGAGAGAGAAAGAAAGAGAGAGAGAGAGAGAATGAGAGAGAGTCATGTATTTACTATCATTACATTATTGTATTGACACTCATAACTAAATAATATATTTTTATTAGTGATTTTATTTTCTAAAATATAAAATATTAAGTTCACAATTGATTATCGTTGATATCACACTTTATTACATTGGGATTGAACCTTGTTCTTGTTATAATTTAATGATTGCTGTAATTTAAAGTCTGAGCGATTGGCTGCAAATTATTAAGTCAAGGTATCAAATACTTAATTTTTTTTTTAATTGAAAAATTCACATTCAGCTTCAAACCAAACATAAATTTCTCTTATCATGGTCTATTACTCACTATCATTATTCTCACCACTTCTTCTTAAATATGATCTTCTCAAGGCTCTTCTTTGTCACCAGTTCTCGTTTCTGTTTTCATTAGCGACCTACCTCTACTATAGTAAATTACTAATCAGGACTTAGCAATCGCTGATAGTGTAATTGTTAAGTTTGAACACATCTTCAAGCTAAGCTTACAGAAAGTTTTAGCAGATTCTGAGTATTCCCAAGTCAAGAATCTCCCAAGCCTTGAGCATTGCTAACTTGCCTTAGAGATGGTCCACATGACTGGATTCAAATGTGAGCAATAATCATTATCAAAAATTACTGAGTACTGGTTATTTATCACTTATGATATGTAGAACAATCTACTAACTACAATTGATAATACCTTTACTGCATATTAATATCTATATCACCTAGAGACTAATTAACTCCAAATGTACTTATCTTTTAACACTTCTAATCTTATCAAGATAAACGTGTACTATAACCACATGTCTAATATTGAACAATACATTATGGCTTAATGATGAGATAACCTAAGAGAAAAAATACCACAAAGGAAAATAACCAAAAATACATCTTACAAAAAACAGGAATAAATGAATGAGCATAGTACAAAATGACTTACAAACCAGGATAAGGGATAGCATTAAGAAAATAATTAAAAACTATGGCTATCCAGAAATTAAACAGGATTATATAATGGTAAAAATTAGGAAAAAACGTTAGAAATTTGAAAATTAAAATAGACCAATTCGATTAAGGAGGAGGAAGTAGAAAGAGCCATGGAAAACATCAAAAGCTGCAGGATATGACAGGCTCTCACCAGAACCAGATCCTATTTCTGAAGGTATGGGACTGCAAGAAGATGCCAAAGCATTGGGAAATAAATATTATTGTCCCTATTTACAAGAAGGGCAAGCAAAGTGAATACAGCAACTATAGGCTGATATGTCTCTCTTCAGTAGTATACAAGATGTATACATCTATCCTCCAATACAAGCCAAGAGAAGTAGTTGGGGGTGACTTGGAGGAGGAACAGGCTGGTTTCTGCCCAGGAAGGCAAACACATGATAATATTTTTATCTCGAGAAATATACTGGAAAATTCATAAGGGCTCCTGGGAGAGATAAGGGCATGTACCTTGCATTCTTGGACCTGGAATCAGCTTTTGATTCTGTTCCTAGGAAAAATTTATGGGAATCCCTCCAGCTACTGTGATTTCCTTAAAGTCTGATAGATGCTATAAAGTCTACATATCAAGAACCAAAAATATTGTACGTGTAAATGGTTAATCATCTGTAACATTCTGTATGGAAGTAGTTAAACTAAACAAGGCGATAGCTTCAGCCCCCTTTTCTTCATAATTCTTATGAATGAGATTCATAAGATTTGGAAAAGGAGGAACACCAATAGGAAAGTGGAATCTCAGGATAATACACACAAAATTCTTCTTATACCCAGATGATATTGTGCTACCTGCAGATACTAAAGAGAAACTGCAACAAGCTATAACTGAGTAGAAGAAAGAGCTTTTGGCGTGGGAACATGAAAACCAATACTTCTAAGGGCAAAGTAGTTATTGTATCCAGGGATGAAACAAGAAATGAGCAATTTTACTGTAATGTAGAACAATTGGAAAATACTAATGGTTATACCTATTTGGGAACATTAATTAACAAGGATAGACTAATGGATCAAGAAATTTCAAATAGAATAAAAAAGACAAATAAGGGCTATTCTCAGATTCGCAACACCATTGTAGGCAAAGGAGAAGTGAATAACTAAGTTAAACTCCATATTTTTAAAGCCGTATTTTGCCTGCCCGGATATATGGAAGTTAGAGTTGAGTAGCAAATGACAAAAATGTCGACCAAATTACCTCAGTTGAGATGAAATACTTGCTCATAGTAGCAGATATAGCAAGAAGAGATTGTGTAAGGAAGGAAAGGATAAGGGAAGACTTAGGGATCTTTGCACTAAAAGTACCTCACCCAAACACCAGTTGCGGTGGTTTGGTCATGTAAGCTAGATGAATTAGGACCGTGCTAGACCTTCTGGCACTAGACCGTGAGAAAGTCCTAGAATTACATATAGTAAATATGTCGGCATGCTGGGAGAAAAAAGAGAGAAAAATCATTCCCAGATAAAATAGCTCTCACAAGATATGCAAGAATGGATTTGATGGATTAAGGCTTCTCTGAAAGATATATAGAGGAAGAAAAACAAGAAGATTTAAAAAAAAAAGATGTCAAAATTGTCATAAAAAGTCTATAAGTGAAACACCTAAGAAACAGAAAACAAGAGTCGTATAACACATTACACACAAAAACATAAAAATGTCTATACCAGCATACCACCTAGCATGACAAACTATACAAATGCAGCACAACTTCAATCTTAACAATCCAAAAATAAAAGGCATTGGATAAAAAAAATAATTATAGAAAATTAATGGATTACATACACATAACCAAGAATAACAGTAAATTACAAAACCGATGTCTAAAATCTGGTCACATCTTATATGTGCTTAGTTAACAATATTAAAATATGATAACCCAATCATATTAGCTGTCAAATAATCTAAATAGGACTAAAAAACAAAAGCATAGAGAGGTTGAAACTTCAAATAATGCTCACAGAAAACCAATTGTTGGTAAGTCATAAAATAAAAGAACAACAAATCAATATGTTTAATCATAGAAAATTAACAAACAACTTTTATATATCAACTTATAATGAGTAATTATGCCACTAATGAACCAATTAGGTAGATACGAAATATATGAATAAAACAAAAATAAAACTTTTATACAATAACTGCAGGAGTATATGGAAAAAGAGGTAAATTATATTTCTAAAAAGTGTAGTGAATAGAAAAAACAATACAAAATATTCATGTAAAATTGTATCAATAATTTAGTTCCTTGAATTGTGAAAACAAACCAGCAATTGAAAATAACATAAATTTCCAATTACATGAAAAAAAAATTCCAAAGCATTAAACAGTGTAACAAACCAAAAAAAATAAAATAAATAAACTGCAATCAAGAAGAATTTATATTTGCCATCAACACCAGGAAAACAAGAAATGTCTCAAGCAAAGAAAAAATAAGATAAGCTATATAATCTCTTACTGAACAGCCTTCGTAACATGTTCCACAATGTTTCATAAGTTTTTAACCAATTCATTAGTGAAGTATCTTCTCCATCCTGACACAGGCATCACCTATTCTTAAACACCCTTAATTTCTAAATTTACAGATAAATGCAAAAGGAAATATATTAACAGATTTTATGATTTCTATTTACTGGAAAATTTGTTTTGTTTCCTTGAAATACCTACAAAAAGAGTAGCCAATGTGGTATTTCTACCAATTTCTCGTTTTATTTCAAATATCTATTAATTTTGTTTTATTCCTTATTTTTCAAGAAGGTCCACATTAGTTTCACCATTTTTGTGATGAGATACAATGGCCATTAAAAACACTTCTGTTTTAATATTAAAGAATTTAAACTACTTGTACTATAAATTGATTATTAACGTTCATAAATTATCAATCACATTATTTTTCACTTATCATTAATTAATTTTCTATTTAATCTTAAACCAGAAAATAAATCAAAACTGTTGAACCTCAAACTAGCTCTAATTGTAAGGATTTGCCTGAATGAGAATGTCATACAGCGTTGGGTGAAAGACCTATGATTTTATAATCTGAAAAATAGTAGCGGAATATGCTAATTGTAACAATTGTCTAAAAATAACAATAAATATAAATGTCGGTACACCATTATTATTCTTAAGGGACATTGTCCAAGAACAAATTTGATTTTTCTATTCTAAAACTATTACAGAAAAAGGCCCAAACAATTTTTAATATTAAAATCAAACACATTTCATTAGAAATTTTTCATAAGTAACAAGAGTTGAAAATCTGTAGGTTTCAATCCTATAAATAATGTAATACTTATTCTTCAAGTACATAAACTAAAATTGGAGTGATACATCATAACACCCCACCATGCCACGGTTATACAAACCATTAAATAAAAAACTAATCTTTTGGAAATTTATGTTATTCAAATGTACCTGAAACATGTTTAATTTACTAAATATATTAAAAGAATAATATTTTCTTGTATGAATTGATGAACAGCAGGTCATAAAATAAATTGAAAATTTATAACTAAACAATTTATTGAACACTGAATTCAACACATAAAATTTGATTTAAAAAATTTATTAATCAGAATTTAATACAAACATTTTATTTTTCACAATTTCATTCAAACATTGATAATTTCTTCACAAATTTCACAAAATTATTTTTTGATTCTATGAAAAATTGCTTTGATGTCATTGAAGACATCTTCTTCAGCTTGGCTGGCATCAATAGTTTTCACCAGGCCCATTCCTTTGTAGTAGTTTACAATTGGTAGGGAGTCATTGTAAAAAGTACTGATTCTCTTCTTAATGGTTGCTTCATTGTTGTCGGGACATTCACTGTCGCTATTGCCTTTTTCCAAGCAGCGATGGATACAAACAATGTCTGGGCAATCCAGATACAAGACGAAAAGCAAATCAACTTTATCCCCCATTTCTCTCTTCCAGCCTTTAAAGTTGTCTCGGTTGTTCGGGTAACCGTCAATGAGGAATCTGTTGCTCTGAGCATTTTTCATGGCGATTTCAATTAACTCACAAGTAATTTCCACAGGCACATCGGTATCATTTTCCATGTGAGAGTCTATGATTGATCCATATTTTGACTCAGGTTTCATCCTTTCATCCCTCAATAGATCGTCGGCAGAAATGTGTACATATCCGAATTCCCTGGCAATATTGGCACATTGGGTACCTTTACCCGCTCCTGGGCAACCTTGAACAAAGACAATTCTCGGCATTACGATATTTTCTTCCAACATTCTGCAGATCGAGAAAAAAACCCGGCGAGGTGAGCAAAACAACGAACATGAAATAACCAGCAAGTGCGCGGGCGGCGTCTGACTAATTACGAACCTTCGACGCGAGGTTATAATGATTGCCAATTGAATGAAAAATAATACATGTTTAAATAATATTATAATTTTAATAAAATTGTTAGATGAGGTAAAAATTTGTAAATAATCATCGAATTTAAATTATGAAGTTACTTTATACAAAATATATTTCTTTTTATTTAAAAAATCATTTATTAGCTTGAAATATTTTCACTTAAATAATTATTTTTTATTTGTTGAATATCATTATTTTTCTCTACTTATAATTTTGATACATGTTTAAATAAATAAATAAACACAAAATAAAATATATTGAATTCGTCATGAAACCTCAGAAGGTTAAAGCAAATCTAAATAATTATGGCGGGAGATTCAATTTTCAAGAAAAATCACTTGAAAGGATTTTGTTTATTATATATAGTTAACTAGTATTTGATTATGATGAAAATAGCAAACTGAAAATTGTGCTCGTAAACTTCGAATAAGTTGATCGGAAATAAATAATTGGTACCTTATAAACGCCAGGTAGAAACCCATTTCATTGAATCCATTAAAATACATGTTTTGAAGTTTCCTGAGACCAAATAACCAAGTCCAAAATAGTCTGTGTGTCTGTATGTCTGTATGTGTGTGCGCGCGCGTGTCTGTGTACTTTATTTATGTATGTGACAGGTCTAGCTCAAAAACGGAAAGTATTATGAAAGTGAAATTGCATCTTTAAGGTTTGTATATACCTGAGATGCTACAGCACCTTTTTCGTCAAAATCGGCTAACCAGAAGTGACACTTTATATAATTGATGGAACCCCTTTTTACTGTTTTCTCGAAAACGGCTACAACGATTTTGTTTAAATTCATTATATCAGTGTGAAATTAAGTAGTTTTTAATATTATGTAGGTTTTATTCTCATTTATGTTCTCTAACAGAGCTTAAATGGCTAATTTTCAATATTAGCTTCCTCTAAAGTACCTTTAATTTGAAACAAAGAATCATTTCACATTGGCCTCTAATATAAAAAAAAGCTAAATATTATAAAAGAATATGAAAGAATTTTATAATTAACTAAAGGATACATAAGAGATCGTAACAGAGAATAGTTGTAATGAAGAAACCAAAGGGATACTAGAGCGCCCCCGAGCTCGCCCGAGCTCGCCCGAAGATTAGAACAGGCTTTCATAGTAACATAAGCTCAATATAATATGGACTCCGATAATATTATGTACATATGCGGTTTTCCTAAATGTTATCGTTGGTATTATTTAATATTTAATTGTACAGAATACAGCGATATATACATATATATATATATATATATATATATATATATATATATATATATATATATATTATATATATATATATATATATATATATATACATATATATATATATATATATATATATATATATATATATATATTAAAATTTTTACATATAAAGTTACAAAACAAATAAAAATACCCAAAATGAAATATAAATCAATATAGCGTTTATTATTTTTACTTTCATTTCTCCTTGTCTGAAAATACTTATTTCTGCCAAGAAGAGAGCGGTAAGTGAAGATGTGTGATGGGTTTACCGCACCGGATTTTTAAAACTGATGTTTCACCTTACAAAGCAACAAATCAAGCCTTACATCATAATGCTTAATAAAAGTGTCTGATTCTACTCATCACATACCATTAGCTTTAGGCAAACAATATCGGCAAACCAGCTCTAAATATAAAAAAGCTGATTTTCCTTCCATCAGCTATTACCGAATATCAAGGGATTACTAATACGACTGCTATTACTACTCCGTGGCGCCAGTAACTCACCAGTTGCCCCAGCAGCTCTCGTGCGTTAACTGCTGGTAGTCGGTGCGGTGGGCAGTACCTGCAAAATGGTACCTTATAGTTTGGTATTCGAAGAGACCAATTCTGATGATCAAGACTGTAAAGAATGAAGTTAAAAAATGTGATGATGATGATGTTGAAGTCAAGAAAGTAGTAATCAAGCCATAGTTTAAAAATGAAAAGGTGAAAGATAAGATTGGTGGAAATATGTCAAAAAAGAAGAAGAAAAAGAACGGCAGAGAAGAGAGAGAAGATAAAGAAAAGAGCGGAAAACCAAATAAATAAAAAAATTGCTACTTTGCAAGAAACTTGAAATAAAATCAAGAAAAAGGAGGAAAGGTTAGCGTTATTGGAAGCTGAAAAAATGAGAAAAGAAAAAGAAGCTGAAAGTGCGAGAAAAGTTCCGTTTTGAGCCAAAATCCAAAGGAAAAACAAGAGAAAAGGAAAAAAGAAAGCTGCTGAGAAACTTATCAATCAAATACATAAAGCAGATGGAAGCTATGTCTGAGAGATTATGTACTCTGGCTGGATAACTTCTCACCTCCAGTCCTACCAAGGCCTTCCCCCAAGAAGACCAAAGAGATTGATAAAGAAGAATCTGACGATGAAGAAGATGAAAGTTAGTCACTACCTGACTACACAGCCAGCGACAGTGACGGTTAAAATAAGAAGAAGAAGACTACGTTGTTAATTTTCATTTCTTTAAACATTATTTTTAGTAATTAGAAAGAGTAGAATTGTGATATATTGATTTGATATATTGGCGATTATAGTTTTTCAAATTTTATTTTATTTTTTATTTTTTAATGATATTTACTACTGTATTAAAGAAATACATTTAGTAAATTTGAACATATGGATATCATGACGTGAAAACACTTGTTGAGTAACTACCCAATGGTAGCACTCTTATATTTCAAATTAAAAAAAAAAAAAAAATTTAGAGTGCTACCAGTGGGTAGTTTCTCAACAAGTCATTTCATGTTTTTATTTTCTGTTATCAAATTTACTTGATGTATTTATACTAATACAGTTGTAAATATCATAATAAAAGTAAAAAAAAAAAAAAAATACTAAAATTATCTCATAAACATCACGCTTTGGAAATAGTTTTTATAAATCTTAAGGTTATTACATAAAATCTAAAAAGTATCTGGGTGAGTTGTACTTGAAGATATCTGGCCGCGAAACATGTTCTCCTTAGAGATGTACATTGCTTGCGGTAGCACAGATAGGCTGGAGGGGGTCACCCAACCTCTCGTTGCTACGAATCATGTTGTCCATGGTCCAGTGGTCACCATGGTCACCTGTAGCTCCATACCTCATCCCTTTAGATGGGGCAGGTTATTAAAATTATAACAAACGTTTATTAGTGTAATTTTGGATCATAAATAAAACTGTCTTACATAGTAATGTTTTAGTGTTAGAAACTTAGCGACTTCTCCATTTTCATAATTATTAGAGGACTAATAGTCCCCGAATAGAATTTACTTTTGTTCTTCTTCTTATGATATATCAGACGCATACCAGCTCTTTCCTTTTTAAATTGCATTATTATTATTATAAAATAGATTACTTAATTTTTTAATAGCGTATTAAACTGTTAAGTGGAGTACGAGCGGGTGCTTTATGGGTATAAATTATTTCGTCGGTATCTCAGCTGTACACGCTGTGTAATTAAGGTCCCCATAATTCGCCAGCTTTATCAATTTGACGAGGTTTGGAAACGTTGTGGCTTTAAAAGTGGTTACCAAGAAGCGCTGACAGGCCAGCTCGTCACAGCCACTAAAAATGGTTTCTGATTTTATCTTTTGTATTAACAATTAATAAATTTATGAAGAGGTAGGTCCCCAGATGGCTGGGAATACGGTATTGGTTTTATGGGACCTCATAGCTACTTGCTATGCATTAGCCCCGTTATCAGAGGGTCGCCTTGGGGCCCCAACAAGCCTTGTTTGTTCCCCACCGTTCACCTAATAATGATCAACCTCAAAGGCTATTCATTTACCCACTTTCTGCCCTAGGTAAACACTTCTTTTTTTTTTTACATGTTGTCTAAACCTATTTTCTAGGCACATCCGTTATAATCGATCGCCGGGTAAGATATTCAAGTTGCCGATGGACCCCAAGGCTGAGAACAATTACATTGACTATGTATGAATGGGCGATTTTGAAATCAAAATATATTCGAAAATATTTATTAACAAACATTTGAAAAAATGGTTAAAAAATAAAAATAACACATAGATAATTGCTTATTAAAAAAAAAAATCATTGTCATTAGGTTACCGATGATAGACACTTTAAGATAAATTTTCAACATTAATATGAACCACTGGCTTTTAGCACCAGTGACGCTGCTGAGAAGCTCAGAGATCTCATGGAGTCCTGCTTTTCCCTCTATTGTTAAAGGGACAAGCCTAGCTTGGGGTTCCCTACCTGATTGTATATATTGTATATAGGTATGACTGAATTTTTAATATACCTATCTTTAGTTTATTTTATTTTTGATTGTACATACTTGTTTGATTATTATTTAGTTATTATTTTACTTTTGTTAATTTTATGTTTTCTGTATATATGGTGTGAATGTGTTCACAGCTCACTATAATTATTGTCCACGTGACAGATTATTATATTTCTAAATAAATAAAATTAAAATTAAATATGAACCACAGTTATATTTCTGACTGTGGATCTTTGCAAATGAGTTTAACTGAAATAAAATTTTGTATTTTATCGCTTTTTTCTATATACAGTCCATTAGTCAATTATTCACGAATAAATTAAGGATTTTCAACCGGGAATTCGGACCAGTAATAGACACCTAGGTTTTTGGGGTAAACAGGATTTTATATAATTAGAAAAAGCTAAAATAAAAACCCCACAGTTTTAAACTAAGAAATAGTAAACCACAGATAAATGAATAAAAATTTCAAACTTCTTAAGAAAATTAATAAGGAAACTTCCTTGAAATAAAGCTCAGCCTTATTTTATTAAAAAATCAACCATCAATTGGCTATTGTGGCATGATATCACTTGAAGTTCAGGCTTAAAGGTTCGATATATTGATATCATCCATACACACACACACACACACACACACAAACATATATATACATATATATATATATATATATAGAGAGAGAGAGAGAGAGAGAGAGAGAGAGAGGGAGAAAGAGAGAGAGAGATAGAGAGAGAGCTTTACAGACTTTGTTTATCTTTGCCTGAACCAGCCACGAACACTTCTTCCTAAATTGGACTATTGCTTTCCAGTAAGGCATGTTTATATATATAATATATTGTATATCATACATATGACTGATATTGATATATGTTTTCCTTGACATTCAGTTTTTCAACTCGTTTTTCCAATTAACTTTTAATCATATCTATGTACCATATGTGAGTCTTTGCTTAGGTTGTTGTGCTTTATAATTATTTAGTTATCTTTCTTATTGATTTTGTTTTTTATATTTATTATTATTTTATTTTTTTAATTTTCATTTATAGTAATTATTTGTATTTTAATTATATTAGTATTTCATTATTTTTATTTTACTAATTTAATCATTTCATCAAACTAATACCTCAAAAAATCTAACTATATTATGTATTGTGAAAATGCATCATATTAACAAACTTATTATTTCACATAGTTTATACCAAAAAAATAATGAGGCATTTAACAGGAAGAAAAAAAAATCAACTTAACACCATTGCGTAGATTTATATTTTAATTGTTACCAGTAGGTTAATTTGGTGTAGAATTATTTAGTAGACGAAAATGTATCATATTACTTGTACATCAAACCTATTATATGGTCCAACACATGCCTGATAAACTGTTGAAAATTGAAGTGTTAAAATATAAATTTTTGTGGTTAGTTGGTAGTCATATGATGTGTTCTTACCTCACTATAATTATTTTCCCAGTGACAGAATGTTATATCACTGAATAAATAAAATTTTAAAAAAAGTTGGTGATTATCAAAGATGGACAACAATATATCTTATACATTATTCTTTAAATATCCACAGTATTTCTAGTTTTATTTATATGTTAACATTGATTTTTTCATATCAGGGATATTGTCAACTACTCTAAAGCAAATTTACAACAGAAAAAAAAAATGTAACCCCATCAATCAGAACTCCAAAACAACCATACATTAATCATTACTATTTATCCATACTATTTCTTAATCTTAATTACTAAGTATGAATGTGTTTTTATATTTTTATTTAATGTTTCCTCATGTTTCATTTCTTTTGTTTTACTAAGTTTTCTTTTCTTTTTATTATAATTTTTATATTGCTTTTGTTATTGTATGTATGGTATGAATGAGTCTCAAACACTTCAAATACTCAATCCCCTTAATTGAGGCAAAATCTATTTTTTTTTCTCAATGAAATAAGATTTAAAATACATTTTAGAAAAATTTAATTGGTTTTTATGAAAACTGATAAAAACATTTTAGTATGTGCTAATGGTTTATAATTAATATGAAATTCCATCTCACGTTTCACATTCAAGATGAGAAAGAAAACTTGGAACCGCAGATTTTCATATGATTAAGTATTTTATTTTCAGATGCACTTAGAGAAGCAAAAATGTTTACAACTTCACACATGAGTATAACCAGCCAAGCTTTTTTCTCATTCGCAGTGTTGGTCATTTCGTTGCAGTAACGGTGTCTTCCTTTTAATTTAACTAAATTTACGTTTTAAAGAAACATAATACTTTTTCTCCAGATTTTATCACGAAATCATAAAGAATAAGAATGGAATCAGGATATTTCTCCGAATCACTAGCGGATCCAGGTTTTTTTTTTTTTTTTTTTTTTTTTTTTTTTTTTTTTTTTTTTTTTTTTTTTTTTTTTTTTGGGAGGGGGGACTTCAGTCCGATAGATTTTTTTTAAAAATATATAACGATATTTATTTGGGAAGAAAAATAAATAAATTAACTACCTATTAGAAATAGAGTTTAAGGGATTATTTAAGTACTATTAACTGTTATTACACGAACAATAATACTTTTAGTTGTAATTATAATCTTTATTAGACAGGGTTATATTTAGACATTTTGGGAGCCCCCCTATCCGTAGATTTGCCTATGCCATGAAGGTATAAGATTACAAAATAAGATTATAAATGAATAATAAAGTGATATATTTAAATTACTATGATTCAGAATACGATTTTCAGGAGTTCTTTGGGTTAGGTCTGTGATCTATCACAGAAAAGTTTTAGTAACTAAGTGCATATTTTTGCTTTAATACTGACTTAATCCAAATCACCTCCTCCAGGGCATGAAACCCATTTCATTTTTTAATTTTTATATTAGTTTTCTCCATTTGTAATCACTCTTAGCTCTGGACAATTTCATTTTGGTTTGGGATTCAAAGCTTATCACTGTTAAACAGTTATATTTATTTATTTTTATTTATATATGAAAAACAGGCTCTTCGGGGATGTGTGGGAGGGGCGCCAGATAAAATCTCGCCCTGGGGGCCTAAGACCCACGCGATACCATAATGACCACAATGATTTCTTTTAAAAAACATATTCACAAACAACTATGAAATGAACCAAAAATGCATTTAAAAAAACCCTGTATCACTACAACCCATGAAGGGTACTTCAGTAATTCGTGAGGAAAAACTGTTTTTTGGTCAACGGTTGTGAAAGGGGTGATCCGACCGAGGTCACTCCCAACCGCCTAGTCTCCCCCCCCCACTTAATCAAATATTTAATTAAGGGTACACTTTATAGAGGCTGCGTGTACCACAGGAGGGTCTCCTAACTCCAGCGTCGATCCACGGCCGATGAAACAGAATGAATAATTTATCTGCCATCAGCCGGATTTGAACTTGGAACCTTGAGCATTGGAAGACTCCCTCATTATGAATAAGAAAACTAATTTATAGAAAAAAAGTTGAGTAAAATCGAATTCTTGGTTACATGGTTACCAACATTATTGATTTAAAACAAGTACCCCTCTCGGATTGGTATCTGCTTCTCTTTTCAAAAAATGTCTTGTTTCCAAGATGTGGAAACAAGATCAATACTGTACATAGCACACTATTATGAATAATAACAGTATAGTAGATCATAAACCCATAATGTTGAAATATTGTAAGTAATATATAGATTCATCCAATTGCTAGACGTCATGAAATTTCTAGTTTCGAGATATACCTGACCTAATTAAAAAAAATTATTCATTCAAACAATTTCTTGCTATAAGTACTGTTTTATTATTTCTTAATAGCATTGCCATGATTTTATTGTTAGTTTTTTTTTTTCACAAAAATCACACGGCTAATATTGGATCAATATACCCTAAATTCGAATAACAATAAAAACATAAGTTGACAAAATAGATTTATGTTTTTTCAACATTTGATTTGATAATTTATTCATAGAAAAATTTGTTGAATAAAATATGAAGGAAATTTATGTATTATTGAAGCTAATAAATAGTTCGAATCTATACTCCCAGAGATAGTATAGAGAATTGCCTCTGAACTGGAATTAAAAAGAGATTACTTGCCTAGAAGAGTAAACTAGGATCCCATTGGCTAAGGGAAGCTAAGGCACGCCCATAAATTTCTCCGTATCAGCTAACCACTGGCGCTTCGTTTAACACAAACAAAACAGCTTGTGCCCTTGTCAGCATCTGTGCCGAGCTCAGTGAAAAAACTTTTCTTAGCTTGAAAATATCGATTATGAGCCCTTCATTAGAAATGTTATGTTGAAATGGACCTGGTACTACGGATAGTAAGTTTATTATCAATACAATTTTTGTTATGAATCAGTTACCTAGCATTATGAATCAGAAAATATTAAGAATTTTCATACTTTTTTAACAATTACTATTTTTGTTTTCAAATTTAATTTAATCTCTAAAGCTTCTAAACCAAAAGCTTTTGATCGAATCTGGCACCCGGGACTTCTTTAAAGCATTGCGTCCCTCATTTTCCTGTCTGCTGGTGTTCCTCAAGGTACTGTGGTTTTCTTAACACATTCCGACATTTCCATCACCACCTATGCCGATCACACATATCTCCTTTCAATAATGGTCCATCAATCGCATCCTAAACCCTTCAAATTACTTTTGCAATTCGTTATAAACGTATGACCGCTTGTCCTATAGTATCCTTTAATAATAATCCTCTTATCCCTGTTGAACAAACTTAGAACTCCAACTAGACAAAAGTCTAACTTCCTCATACAAGACCGAAACGAAAACAAACCGCTCTACGTTTCTGGATATTTTAACACATACAAGAGAAAAGCTCTAAGCTTCCAATTAATTACAAAATTAAAATACTTTTTTTTTTTTTTAACTTTTATTATGATATTTACAACTGTATTAGTATGAATAAATCAAGCAAATTTGTAAAGAGAAATATTATTACATGAAACACGCTTGTTGAGAAACTACCCACTGGTAGCACTCTAATAATTTGTCTACATGAGAAGATCACGAGGCCATCTTCTTTTCAGACGCCTCGGAGGGTTATCAGGAATCGAAGAGGAAGCAAGGTTAGAAACAAGAGGATTCGGATGGTTATGAAGTTTATTATGGAAGGATAGGTATCTGGATTTGGCCAAATCGGAAACATATGGAACATTGAGGTCTTTATGGATTATTTTATTAGTGACAAAGTAAGGAGCATTGAGGATAAATTAAAATACATATCTATAATAAGATCTATTTGGACTGATGAAATTGAGCTCTGGGGTTCCACTAGACCATCGAATTCCTCTCGTATATAATCCAAAATCCTTCGTAAAATTCTCAATGCTCCTTACTTTGTCACAAATTAAATCAGTCATAACGACCTCAATACTTCATATGTTGTCGATCAATTCCAATCCATAATAAACTTCAGAACCATCCGACCCTCTCGTTTCTAACCTTCCTTCCTCTTTGATCACTGATAATCCTCCGAGGAGTATGAGAAAATAAAACTACCTCGTGATCTCCTAATTGAGATGTATTATCAGAATGCAACCAGATATTAGTTTCACAACAAGTCTTTTCATGCCATTGTATTCCATTATTTATATTTACTAGATTGTTTTAATTTTAATACAATTGTAAATTTCATGAATAAAAACATATTCTTACATTTTTTATTTTTATTTTAAGGTGACTGGCAGCCTAAAGTTACTAAATTATGAAGGCTCTTATGCACTGTAATTTAATCTAGAATTTAATGTAGAGAATCAACTGTTTAACCAATAATAATTCCAGCAATACTTAAATTATGTTCACCCAATCCACCCATTCATATTTCAAAACTTAGTCTTAAAATTTTTCATTTCTTTTTCTTTTTCTATTACAACAAAGTACTCTTGTCATCGTACATCACGCTCTCATCACTTACTCCCATTACCTACTCAAGATTTCCTACAGTCAACCGCTATCGTAATCAAAACCTTCTCCTCCCCGGTAACCCTTTCATCAGCATATTGCCCTCCTAACAGATCCATATCTAAAGTCCAGTTCAATTCTTTCCTCAACTCCTTAGGTCATCATTTCATCCTGGACGCAGACTTAAATGCCAAGCATCAAGAATGGGGTTCAAGAACGACGAATTCTCGCGACAGAACATTTCTGTCTGCACTCAATCCCCAAAGTCTCAGTCCCCTTCCACCCAACTCTCCAACCTACTGGCTCACTGATCCTAACTGCAATCCGGATATCCTTGATTTTTTCATCCACAGTGGTTTAGGTCCCCTCAATCATTCCCTTACCCGTCTTGACGAACATTCTTCAGATTATAGTCCATTAATATTTCAATTATCAATAGCTCCTATTCCTAAACCCCCTTCACCGTCTTTCGTCAGAGGCCCAGTTAACTGGAAACTCTTTCATCAAACCCTTTTCTGATAAAATTGACCTCAGAATAACCCTGAAAAACCCAAAAGTCCTCGATAATGCCGTACATTCCTTTACCACCACTATTCAGCAAGCAATCTGGACTGCTTCCTCCCCAAATCGCTCCTCGAAAATTCCTAAGAAAAATAAGTTACCTCAATACCTGCTAGACCTAATTCACAACAAACGCCGTGCCAAAATACCCATTGGTAGCACTCTAATCTTTAAAATTTATTTTTAACAACTGAAAGTTGATGATGCGCAAACCGCACTAGATATTTTTACTTTCACTTACCTATATATTTATTTATTCCTATATTTATTTTTAATAACAGA
Organism: Nezara viridula; assembly: GCA_928085145.1. NCBI lineage: Eukaryota > Metazoa > Arthropoda > Insecta > Hemiptera > Pentatomidae > Nezara > Nezara viridula. The sequence continues at coordinate 101,733,791 of OV725078.1, read as the reverse complement.
AAATTGATGAATCGCAAACCGCACTAGATATTTTCAATTTCACTTACCTATATATGTATATATAGTAAAGGAAAGTATTGTCTATTTTATACTTAAGTAATATTGTTTTAAGTTTCATTTCTTTTGTTTCATTAAGTTTTCTTTTTCTTTTCTATTGTTTTTTTTATTGCATATATGGTATGAATGAGTCTCACATATTGCTCTAATACCGATTGAGGCATAATGTATTATTTCTAAATAAAAAATATTTTCTATGACATCGATAAGCTCAGCTCTGAGTTTAGGAACTTCCCCATAGTTCTTGAAATTAGTGTAAAAAAACAAAACAGCAACAAACGCTTCAGTTTATTAGTATAAATTATTCAGTGGTGAAATTAATTTAAGAAAAGTATATCTATTGCTATTTCTTGAAATGATTGAATAATATTCATTGTATATATCAGGGAGGTCTTGGATATCTATAACATTGGCGAGGTCTTCCCGCAACTGGAACTAATCAAGGCACTGCCATTATTAGTTGAAGAGTTATCCCCAACTGACCTAAGCAACATTTCCACGTTATTGAAGCTTCCATGAGCGAGGTTGAACCAAGTGATAAGTATTGTTTTTAAACGTTTAAAAATCTTCAATAATCTTATGATGTCCATTGGCTCTGCCTTAAATTAAAAAAAAACAAAAACACAAACAAAGTCAGAGAAAAAAATCTGATGCGATGCGCGCATCACGCAACTTTCACTTACCACCATCTTCTTAGCAGAAATAAGTATTTTCAGACAAAGGAAAAGTGAAATTAGAAATTATAGACGCTATAATTATTTATATTTCATTGTGCATATTTTTATTTGTATAAGTACCCTTATATATATATATATACAAATTTTAATATTTATATCGATATAATCTATACAATTAAATATTAAATAATACCCAAAATAGCATATATGAAAACCACATATATATATTTATATAATATTGTCGGAGTCCATATTATATTAAGCTCATATTACGTATGGAAGTCTGTTATAATCTTTCGGGCGAGCTCGGTTGTAATAAATTAAAACTATTCTCCGATACGATTTTTTTTCTCTCCTTTAGCTAATTATCAAATTCTTTCATTTTCATATTTAATTATCTATTATATTAGAGATCAATGTGAAATAGTCAATTATTTCAAATAAAAAAAATTAAAGGTATTTTAGAGGAAGCAAATATTGAAAATTAGCCATTTAAGCCCTGTTAGAGAACATCAATCAGAATAAAAACTACATTTTATTTAAACCTGCTTAAGTTTACACTGATATAATGTATTTAATCAAAATCGTTAGAACGGTTTTCGAGAAAATTGTTTTTTTTTTTTTGTTTAAATTTCTTTATTGAATATTACAACAATCTGTCTCTTGGACATTGGTTATAGTGAGGTAGGATAATATTCACACCATATGTACAAAAAATAAATAAATAAATAGAAACAAAATAATAATAAAAAGTATATACAATAGATAATCAAATAAAATAACCTAAAAAATAAGAAAATTAAAACTAAGCAAAAAAAAAAAAAAACAATCAGGCCAGGAAACCCCTGAGAAAATTGTAAAAATGTGTTTAGCCCATACTATAAAGTGCCACTTCCGGTCAGTCGATTTTGACTAAAAAGCTACTGTAACATCCCTAGCATATAAAAACCTTAAATATGCAATTTCAGTTTCGAACGACTATATGGTTTGGTAGACCATTTTGGGGGACTTGTTTTATTTGGATTCAGGGGATCTCAAAGCGTGTATTTCAGTTGAAAACTGAGATTCAAAAATTTTCACGATCGCTATACTTTCCTTTACTATATATTTCATATATAGGTAAGTGAAAGTAAAAATATCTAGTGCGGTTCGCATCATCAACTTTCAGTTGTTAAAAATAAATTTAAAAGAGAGAAATTTTTTGTCACTCTTCGTGACTTTTAACGAGCTTATATGGCTAATTCGTACACTGGATATATTGAAAAACATTTAAAATAGCATTGACGCTACCATAATTATTTATGAATTTGTAAGAAGAAAAAAAAATATGAGTAAGAAGAGGTATTTTAGTATTTTTATGACCGCCACCTCCGACTATCTTCTTACTCAATAATACGCCACGGTCAAACATCAAGTACTAAAAAAATATGAATATTATGTAACGGTAATACGAAAAACTTATCGATTTTAATAAATTAATTTAATGTTTTTATGATAAAGTTTTTCATTTAATACTTATTTTAATCGAAAATCCTTCGTAAAATCCTCAATGCTCCTTACTTTGTCACAAATAAAATAATCCATAAAGACCTCAATGTTCCATATGTTTCCGATTTGGCCAAATTCAGATACCTATCCTTCCATAATAAACTTCATAACCATCCGAATCCTCTTGTTTTTAACCTTGCTTCCCCTTCGAATCCTGATAACCCTCCGAGGCGTCTGAAAAGAAGATGGCCTCGTGATCTCCTCATATAGACATATTATTAGAGTGCTACCAATGGGTAGTTTCTCAGCAAGCGTGTTTCATGTGATTATATTCCTCTGTACACATTTACTTGATGTATTCATACTAATACAGTTGCAAATATCATAATAAAAGTTTAAAAAAAAAAACAAAAAAAAAAAACTTATTTTTGTTCCTAACTTTATGAGATTTTTCTTGGAACTCTTTGTTTTGGGGCTGCAAAGCATATAACGCTTATGGCCCTTAAACTTTCGTTAATACGTTAGGCTATGATCCAATTCCCAAAAGCCAAGTAGTAAATTTAAATTTTATTTTATTTTTTGTTATTTAAGTGGGTAAAAAATACAAACTAGAAGTCCAGTTTTAGCTTGGGGGTAGGATGGCGACTCTTGTGTTGAAGTAGGTTACTTGTACATTTTATTAGATATATAAAGTAAATTGGTATAATGATGTATGTTGTTATAGAAAGCTTAGATTCAATTATATTCAACTTCAAAATATGCAAGAGGAGCTAAGCTGCTTTTCCACCTAATGACGGTGTTTTCAATTGGTAGGGGCGGGGGGGGGGCGGGGGAGGGTCATAGCACGTGCCCTTTGGCTGATATTGACTAAGTCTTTAAATTGTGCATTTTATTTTTAAATTGGTAAGCCACTTTTATTTTTGCATTGATACTTTGCTCCCTTCTTTTATATCTATTCTTATAGCCAATTTAATTGGAGTGCCATAGACAGAGTGATTGAGAAATTCAAATAAGTATAAGAATAAGTCCGTGTACCTTATTCTATAAATACACGAGAATGAAGACTAATGACGGAAAATAAAATTGATACTTAGTTTTCCCTCGATTGGCGACGTCGCGAATAAGAATTATAGCAATTGGTACGAGAGCAATAGGCATGAAACAGATATTTACACGGAGGTACACAACATGCTAATCGTTCCCGATTATCTATAAACACACATGAACTCTAGACCCGAACCCCCTCCCCCTCCTAAGATATTTTATTGCTCTCCTATTCAAAAAGTGTGAAAGTGAAAGAATAATTTAATAAGTCATGTACAAATACAAAATGGTATGCTGTGGTATGCTCCGTGTTTTTCTGTTGCTAACTGGTTCGAATATTTTTATCCCCAAATTTCACAGCATCATCTAAATGTGCCCTCTCAAATATTCAAAATATGGCCTCTTCAAAAATGTTGATGGTGCTATTTAGCGCCAAGAAATTCTCTTCTGGCCACCTCTGATGAACTCTCTTGATAGACTGTCTACTAATATGGACAAGACTTTTATTACATGCTAATGGAACTTAACCTCTTCCTAGTTGGTGCCTTTAAGACACTTGGTGTAGCGGTAGGCTGTCCATACATCTATTATTCAATCTGACCTTTCATTCGTTCACCGTATGTAGCAAGGTTCAAGAACAGTGGCTTATTGGTCCAAGGACAATGGGTCCAATCCTTGTACATTTTATCACATTTATAAAATAAATTAATATAATGATTTTTGTTGTTATAGAATGCTTCGATTCAATTATATTCAATTTCAAAATATGCAAGAGAAGCTAAGCTCCTTTTCCACCTAATGGCGGAAACAGACCTTTACAAGGTCAAGTTTCTCGAACAAAACTTTCTCCAAGAATTTGTAGTTAGATACTTTCGTTTTCTAAAGTGCCATGAGAGACCCAATGTTCCAACTACCACAGGAGATCATCACCGACTTAATATATCCCTTTTCACGGTTTTACCTAACAAATTCCAGGTTATAGTTTAAAAAAATTCCGTTCGGTAAGCCAGTGTGGTAAGAAAATGAACTTATTTTAAAACGGTAATAAACCTCATATGTAATGCAATGTCGTACAGAAATGGCACCTTATGTACCACAATTGTACTATAAAAAGAATATATAGAGGCAAAGAGTCATACTGAGAATGGCGGGATACAAGGCATATTTTGAAGAATAGTACGTTTCCGAAGAACAATGAGCACTTCCCTAGTTTGATCAAAATATTTTCCTACGTGCTGGAACAATTAGGTCACATGATCTAATGAAACTCTTTTACACGGTTAAGTGTCTCAACTATAGTATGTATGTCGTTTTCTGAAGCAGAACGTCCTTTGATCAAACCTCTGGGAGACTATTTTTATCATCCAGAAATAACCCACCACGATTTCTTATAGTATTCTTATGGACGTCACTTATCGGAGACGAAGATAATTCTTTGAGGATCCAGGGAAATGAGACCATCTTCTGAGAACAGGCATATTTATATGTCTATGCAAATTACTATTCCATAGTTATAGTTTTAATGCAGAATATAAAGTGATTGGCTGAGAAACATAATATATAAAATCAGATATGAAGAAAACAACAGACAAAGATCAACGTAACAGTAAATAGTTGACCCATTAAGCATGAAACGAGGCGGGAAAATGTGGGTATTAAAGAGGAACAGCGGTGCAAATATAGCCCGTATAAATCTGTTGGAAGCGTTTAATGGTCGGATTTAAAGTGGGTGAGTGGTGCTATTAAAGTAATGAAAATACAAGTCAGGAGAATCAACAAGTGTCCAATATAGCAACCGGTCGGGGCATCAGCTAGCACTTGCCGTTCGCCCCCCTTGGACATCGATTCTCCCCCTCCCCCCTACACGTTTTTTCCTTACATTATTCTCCTGTAATGCCTCTAGTGAATTTTTCGTGTCTCGAAAATAGCCTTGATTCCAAAAATATGGGCCTTTTCTTCATAGTTCGCTAGGCTTGCTGTAGAAGGATTTCTTTGGTATACCTTGCTCAGTATACACTTAACACTTCATTGAAAATTTTGATTAATGGAGACTAATGTTCACTAACGTTGGCTGCGACTTCAAATCTTTTGTTCGTGATTGCATTGAGAGTTCCAGAGAGAATCACTTTATTATCATAAAAGGGTGCTGCCCAATTACATTGGGTTGCTTTATACACAGCATACTTATTAATCGCTACAGACAATTTTCCAAATTCCCTTTCCACTTTTCCTGCCTGATCGAGGTCGTTGGTCTCATATCTCAGGGTCGGATCCAAAATCATCGCCGACTTTCCCGTCTTAGGGAATGCTACAATGTCGGCATATCGGGTGGATCCATCCGTATCTATACTATATACTTCCTCGAAACAGGCGTAATCTCTCTCTTTAAGGAGCCTCATCAGTTCATATTTGACTCTGTGGTGACGGCGCGTTATAAGGAGGGAGTTGTTGGGGCATTTTCCAAGCACATGTGCTGGTGTTTCTGGATCTCTGTCGCATTTGCGACAGAGGTACCCAACTTCTCTTACCTGTCCGCTGACACGTGGGACTCCACGCAGGGGTGCATAATTAATATTTAGTTTCAGGGTATTTGACCATTCAGACCCAGAAAGTACTTGCTTATCATACATGTATTTATTGGCTTTCGGGGTCTCTTTAAAATGGCGAACTCCAATGCCCTGCCACCTGCGATTGGTCCATTCCTCAAACGAATTTTCTCGAAGCGACTGCCGTATAGCTCTCATATTCGGAATACCCTGATCAATCCCCAATCTCTCGGCACATTCATCAGCCTCAGCCGAATAATCAAAGATCGACTGAAAAAGGGCATCGGGCACATTGGACAGTCGCTGAGCAATGGACCAATGTTGTAGAGGAGCCTCCCATTGGCAGCGGATTAATCCTAATCCTCGATACCTCCTGAGAGCGTACAACATCGCCGTGGAGGTGTTCGCAGGGAGTCCAACAATAGCCTTCACACTCCTGCGAATCATGGTGTCGATGCTGTCAAGTATGGCAGGACGCAGCTTTGTGAGGGGCGCAGTTTGGAGAGGGTAAGGAAGACCCGGGAACAGATTTTGGTTGACAATGTTTAGCTTCTGCTCCGGCTCCAGCAAGGGAAAGGTTACCAGTTTATTCAGATTTTCGTTCAATTTAGTCACCGAATCTTCGTTGAACTGTAGCTCTCCCGAGAATGTACATACTAAATACTTGATTGTATATCCATTCTGCAATGTTTGGATGTACTCTCCGTTCTCAAGGGAGAGCATAGCTGTTTCCAGCTCTCCTTTATTTAGAACGATGCCCACGCTTTTTTGAGGATTAATAGCCAAACCAATTTCCTCAAAAGTCCTCTGAACGCTGCCGATCACTCTTTCTGCAGCCCCCTTGTCACGCGCTGACACGGCGTGGTCATCCGCGAAACCTGTGAGGAGCACACAACCTTGGTCACTTATTACTTTATTAAAAAAAAAAAAGTGATGTACTGTATTTCTTATTACACCCTCCCTCACCATTTATGGCATATAGGAGTGGGGGAGCAAAGAGCATAGAGATACAACCAAACCTATTCTAACCACAGTGTAAGGATCGAGATTCGTTCCGTAGGCCAACCACGACTACTTTCAACCAGAGATGGGCATATTTATATTCAAAAATTTAAATACGAATATTGTTTATATTTATGGTACTTATGATTATAAATATGAATATATTTATTTTCATAAAAAGCAATATGAATACAGAAGATACATATTCACGGCTGTAAATATAAATATGGCCGTATTCATGATTTTAAAAGTGAATACGGCAATATTCACGTTTACTAAAATGAATACGTTGAAGGAAGCTAGCCGACTGTTCTACGTATCATGGGTGATAAATATTCAGGACGCAGTCATTATAAACATTTTTTTTATTTGTGCCAAAGCTTCAAGCCGAAAATGTGGGTCATCATCAGGGCTGAAAATTTTAAAAATACAATCAGAGATATAATATTATACGACCGATAATGGTAAATAATAAACTATAGTGATTGATGATACATGAATCTTAACTATAATTACAATACACAATATTAAAAATGAAATATGTAAAACGTTATATATACCTCACCGTAGTACTGACACATTTGGTAGGTAAGTGGAAAGTTCGGAGGAGTATTTCCCAGTTGTCCTTTTTCACATAGTTAACGTAGTAAATATAGTCAGAGGGGGAAGGAGGTAACATTTCTATTAGTAGAATGTATACCAGTTGCTGACTAAATATTTTAGACGTGTAAAAGATTTGAGTTGTTTCTTATCTCTGATTGTATTTTAAAATTTTCAGCCCTGAATATTACCCACATGTTTTGGTTGAAACATGGGCATAAATTAAAATTTTTATTTAAAAGACTGCGTGCTGAATATTGATCACCCATCGTATTCATTTTAATACACGTGAATACTGCCGTATTTACTTATACAAGTGTAAATTTAAAGGCTAGGGAATTTATATTACGTACAAATATTACGAGTGATAATTAACATAACGTAATGCATTGTATCATAATTAACATAACACATTGTATAAGGAAAAATATAATAATATATATAAAATTAAAATTATATATATGATAAAAATTATTGAATTAGCAATCGGTTGAGTAAAAACGATATAGGATACGATTCGGGTCTTATAAAGAGAGGATAAACTCGCAAAGTGGTTCAGTCAGAACACACTAGGGTTGACCAAAATCGGTCTTGGTCTTGCACATTGCAAGACCAAGACCAAGGCTGCCTAACTGTTGCAAGACCAAGACCAGGACTGGCAAAAAATATCGATTTTTTTAATAAAAATCAAGCCAAAATAGTTACTAATGCTTGATAATTTTAGTTGTTATATGTAAAGAATTGGTATAACCAATATACTTTTGCTTTTTACTTTTCTAATTTTTCATTCGGATTTAGTTAGGTTTCTCCTCTCTAAAAAAGCACAGTAATATTTCTATAGTTATAAGCTAATAATTAGATGCAAGATTGTTGCGAGACTCTTGTGCAGCAAGACGAAGACCAAGAACAAGACTGAGTTTGGAAGACCAAGACTCGTCTCGATCTCGCATTTGGGCAACACTAATAAACGGTTGGCTATTTAATAGTCTTCACCAGTTCTGTTAGATATATAAGTCGATCAGATATATAATACTTGATATATAACAGCTTGGTTATAATAAACCTATGTGAAATAATTTGCCTTTAATTTTCCTTGACTGTACCATAACGTCCAGCCTAAAGCGGTAGTGGTACGTAATACTAATATGGGTATTGTTTATGAATATCTCAGACCTCCTTTTACACATCTTCAATCCAGGCACTTCGGAGAATCATAATAATTTTAATAAGAAGAGGAATTGATCGATCACCCAAGAAAATTGAAACATTTGAGATCATGGATCCGAAAAGAGTTCAGGAAGAGATTGGATGTGTACAGTAGAGTTGTAGAGTTTAATATTATTTCTTTATTTTGTTGTGATATAATTTTTTATTTAACATTCCTGCTGAAGAAATCTTAATAAACAAGCGCCATCGAATGGATCATCTTCATGTCCAACGGGGGAAGTGCAGGTAGCTTTCAACAGCCACTCAGAGGAAGAGTTCAATCGCCCCAACACTAATGAACTGCCGAATAAATACATTAAATTGCATTAATCCCTCATTCCGATTTCAAGACCTTCCAATCTTTTTACGAGTAGTGACTCAGTCATCCTCAAGATGCTTAATCCGCCCTGCTTTAGCCTAACCCTCTCCCTACTCCGAATAATCCTTCTAATCCTTGGGGTTTCTAACTGAATCAGTGTTTCCCCACAACGATTATCATAGGTTTCAGTCAGACGCCATGTCGAAGATGGTTATATGTCGTTGTAGATATCTTTTAACAATGATAAATTTTGAATTACTATACAGTAATCTCTCAATATTGGTTGCTTTAACATCCACGACTTTTGCTTATGAGCCAATACGCAAAATGCGGTAGAATGTCTCATTTGCCAATTCACGAGCTTAAACTATTCCAGATACAATATGGAATTATATAAGAGGCCGTGATGGCCGAGGGTGTTAGAGCGGTATTATTTACTCCCGCAGTGCTACATCCTACGCCCTGATGAAGACCTGAAAAGTGGGTCGAAACGTCGGCAAAAAAATTAAATAATAGTATTTCTTTAATTTAGTATTTATTTCACCGCACCTCCCCCCCCCCCCCTCCCTCAACTCCTTCTCATATTATATCACGGTCAACCATCTCTACATCATTATGAATATTATTTTAGTACTTCACTTCCAGGAAATATTCAATGTTTTTAAAATTTCTTGTTAATAACTGACCCATTATATCAGTGCGGACTGCTAATTTTTTACCTTAATCACGACTTCTTACAATTCACTGCATTTATTCTAAAAAAAATATAATTTTTTAGACGAGAAAAGGTGTTTGGAATTGACAAGTATTCTTTTCTAAAATAGTTTATTACATTACGAACCTTTCTAACGTGAAAATTTGGTTTGGACGGGAACAATCAATTCACTTTTATTGTAAGTAAAAAATAATAAAAACAGTATGATTAGGGCTTAAATATTGTTTAGTCATAATAAGATGGCTTAAGAATACTTAGTGATATTAAAAAGTGAAGTAATTAAGTTCTAGGGAGCTTTGTTGTCGCTGAATTTCCCACAAACTGAGTCTTTGTTTCACTATTGTTGGGAACTTTTCAAACTATAAGTCAAACAAATATAAGCATACAAAGTAGAAGGCCATGTAAGTATTGTGTACTTAAAAAATAACACCAACATGATCCCGTGACATTTAAAAGGATGATTTCAAGCCTCAAAGTTATACGAGCTATCAAAAACCATTACGATGCTTAAGCCAGCGTTGAATTCCGAAACTCGGTTGGTGATAATTCTACCTCCCTCCCTTCCCCCAATGCATTAAAATTAGTATTTTTTTGGACCAGTGGTCCCCAACCTTTTTTTTTTTTTTGTTATTTCTTCATTGGAAGAAGCACATTATGATCGAGTTAATTGGGAAACGGAACGTTAGAGTTCGAACGTTGTGCGTTCAGTTCCCGCCTGGGTCAGTTAATATTTGTTATATTATTTCTCCCAGGAAATGAATCTTCACGCTCTCACTTTGGTTGGTACAAGGCGGTAGCCTAAGGCTGCCTTCAGTCAGAGATATAAAGCCACACATCCCAGACATGTTCCCCCACCGATACCAGTCCCAAAATTTAATTGTATTAGAGAGTATCAAGGATTTGTTTTGTAGCCTTAGAATAATAAACATTCCCTTTATAATTTTTATTGTATTACTTATAAATGGTACTTTTTTTTTTTGGGTCCTCTCTTCCTCGCCGTTAAGGCTATACGGAGTTTTCCCGGGCCAGAGGGTGTGGGTGGGAATTTAAAAGACTCCTCCGGCACCGGGACGCGAACTTGTGACTATTTTTATATCATTAAGTCATAAATCAGGTTGCCGGGCAACGGCGGTGCAGTGCACACGCGTTAGCCCATTCGGCCACCCCGCCCACTTATAACTGGTACTTAATACCAGTAATGCGGCTGAGTGAGAGGAGCCCACATGAAATTGAAAGGAGCAATGTTAAGGCCATTCTTGTTCAAAATCTCACCCAAGAGATTTCTATGACCCTAAATGTGGCACACACAAGCGTACCAAACCATTTGCACATTCTCGGCTATGTTTTTTTTTCGAAAATCACAAAAAAAATTATAACTTCAATACGACTTTACCTATCAACAAGAAATTTAGCAGGAATTTAGGGCCACATAAACTAGACAAAATAACATCAAGAGGACCTTCATAAACAAACTACTAATGAAGATAAAAAATAAAAACCTATAAGAAGTTTGTGTTTATTTATTGCTTATATAGGCATTAAATCAAAAAACCTGATTGAAGAGCAATAATTCAGCTTTCCAACGGATATAGTAACATCGAATTTCCACCAAGACACCTTATGTCCACACCTTATGTTCACTCGCAATAAATTATTGAGCCTTGGCTGGACCTTTTGCCAAACCGTCCCTATTCACCAGACCTAGCTCCAAGTCACTACCACTTGTGCCGGCCTCTGCAGAACTCCATGAATGGAAATAAATTTCAAAAGGAAGTGGACGTAAAAAAACCACTTGGATCTGTTTTTTTAACAATAAACTCCAGACATTTTATGAACATGGCATTATGCAGTTAGCGAAAAGATGGGAAAAAGCCACATTAAATAGTGGTCAATACATTGTAGATTAAAATAAATTTTATGTCTATAATACACTGAGTTTTATTTCACCCTGAAAAACCGAAACGACTTATTTGCCAACCCAATGTATGATCTGACATTTCAGTGTGATCTAGATAATTTGAATAATTATATTAATCTGAACCATTAAATATTCCAAGAAATTACCTAATGTAAAAATGAGCTCATATCCTAAATCAATGGTTTCCAAACGTTTTGACGAGCTGGCGACATTTAGACCTTTACTAAGTCCCGCGGGCCTTGACTTTTAATGACAACAAATATCGATATATCTTAGACCCTATGATAGATCAAAAACACTGCAAGTCAGACATCAATGTTACCGATACATTGGCTTAATAACACTTTTTTTAAAAATATATATCCTGTAATAGTAATTTAATTTTTTTTTTAAAACTGAAGCATCTTTAAATCCAACAAATCTCATACTCTAACATGACCTTTATTTAAAATTCTCTAACAACAGATCAAACCCTAGAGTCAAGACCTAAAAAGGTTTTTCATAGCAGTAGAGGGTTTTAATGTGTTATTTTAGGTAAAATGAATCTTGTCAGCAATTCAAAACAGGTTATTTCAAAAATATTAAGCCAGACAGTTCGATGAAGATCGAAACGTGGACAATTTTGTGAAAATGTGGTAGAAGTTTTCATTATTTTTTAATTTTGTATACGTCGGTATACTAATATGTAAAATACCAAAATGCTGACAAGGGCCACCTTAACTTTTGGCAGTATGAAACATTTATTGGCTTTTCACTTTTATTTCCTTAACAGTGTATTCAAGAAAAAATGTCATTCTTTAAGCAGTTACTTAAAGAATGTTACATTTTTCTCAAATTAGTGTCACATGTTACTAATCTGGTTATATTACTATGTCGAAAACCATCATCGACAAACGATTATTTTTATCATAGATATATATTTCATATGAGAGATATATTTGAGATGAGATATATTTCAATAAGTGGCTTATTAGTTTTCAAGTGAGCTTCCTATGAACAAAACTCCATGCAATATAAGATGTAATAATCAGGTATTTGAGTGATTTACTTAACTTAATATTTTGTAAATAATTGTAAAAATTTTGGCTATTATTAGAAAAACGCTCTGGTTTTTCAGTTGATTACAAAAAGCTCATTTACGTGACTATGATAAGTCTTGTGTGGACAAACAGAGTTTTAGGTTCACTAAACAATTGAATTCCTTTCGTGTCCAAACCTTACCATAAAAAATTCTTAATGCCTCATATACTGTCACAAATTAAATCATTCATTAAGACCTTAATCCAGATACCAATACGTTCATGGTAAACTCGAAACCCATCCAAATTTACTTGTACCCAACCAATCTAAATTTGAACTAGGGCACACTGCTTCTTGCAAACTTCCAATTTGAAACTGCATATTCAATTTGAAACAGTTGTAAATTTCTATTAATATTTTTTTAAAAATTAAAAATGCCATTAAAGATGGTTTTGTGGACCTCAGTATGGAGACCCTTGAGTAGACAAGATTTGGTTTTACATATTTCTGTCGATTGTCAATTAATTTTAAATAATAGTTGCGATAAAATAGATATTTTTCCTTTAAGTTAAGACAAGGGAGTAGACAAGATTTGCGGGAGCTGAGACACCGTTCGGAGCAGCCAATCAGAAGCCATTTCACTGATGTCATCATGGCGGAAAGTTTGAATTTAAATTTGAACTAGGGCACACTGCTTCTTGCAAACTTCCCGCCATGATGACGTCACTGAAATCGAAATGATGACGTGACTTCTGATTGGCTGCTCCGATCAGTGTCCCAGCTCCCGCAAATCTTGTCTACTCCCTTGTCTTAACTTAAAGGAAAAATATCTATTTTATCGCACCTATTATTTAAAATTAATTGACAATCGACAGAAATATGTAAAACCAAATCTTGTCTACTCAAGGGTCTCCATACTGAGGTCCACAAAACCATCTTTAATGGCATTTTTAATTTTTAAAAAAATATTAATAGAAATTTACAACTGTTTTAAAGTGAATATGCAGTTTCAAATTGGAAGTTTGCAAGAAGCAGTGTGCCCTAGTTTAAATTTAGATTCAAACTTTCCGCCATGATGACATCAGTGAAATGTTGGCTTCTGATTGGCTGCTCTGAACGGTGTCTCAGCTACCGCAAATCTTGTCTACTCCCTTGTCTTAACTTAAAGGAAAAATATATATTTTATTGCATCTATTATTTAAACTTAATTGACATCGGACAGAAATATGTAAAACCAAAAGTTCCGTCACGTCTTTCTCTGGTGCCATAAGCAGCATCCCCTAGGTTGTATCAGATCTGTACAAAGCTGAGGAGAAAGAAAGGCAAGTTTAGAAAGGAGACTAGAGAGGAAAAAGTAGGTTACCTGCGGTTTCTTTTCAAAGGAGACCCCGACAGTGCAGAGCTACAGGCCCTGAATGAGACAGGCGATGCAGAAAGAAGTGGCCCATTTAGTAAGCAAACACTATAGAGCCTGTACTCCATTGATTCCGACCCATAGTTCAATCTGAAAAGAGGTGCAAAACCACAGCGCTCTCATCAAAGCGCTCCAGAAGACATCAAAGAGTCAAAGGGAGAGGGCACTCTTTAATTGGCCAAGAGATCCGGTGATGATGATCCCCGAGGTCTGCTATCACTTCGTTAAATTATTCTGCATTGCTCCACTTCCATAATGTGCTTCCTAAGATCGGATCTGTTTTGTTCATCTTATTTTTATATTTTTTTTTCCTAAAAAGGGGTAGCACCTCATTAAAAAGATTTCTGAACTTGTGAAGCGTAAAAAGTTGAAGGTTACACAACCGCGTCTACAGGGGACGTTTAGAACGGAAATCGGGGGTGGGAATCCACTCATGTGCATCCAGTAGTATCTTAATTGTTAAAATTAATGTAAATTCACGCATCAAATAATTTTTTTTTAAAGGTTTTATGGGACACTGAACTCAAAAATATTTCATATGTTATCAGTGGGTATATACTAATATATATACAGTGCCGGTCAAAAGTTTAAGACATAGATTTTTTAAAATCATTCGAATAATTTTGGAATAAATGAAACAAAAACTAAATCATAAAAGTAAACAAAATAATAAAAAAAAAAAAGGATGCGATTTTAGAGAGACATCTTTTCTAAACCTAACCATTTCTTAATAACAATACCAATTGTTTTACTAAATTGTATCATTCATTGTAAATATTGTATCAAACTCTTAATTCCTATCCTAAGTCTTTACCTATTGTTTTGTTCTGCCATATCACATTTCTGTTGTAAATATTTTACCTATCATTTATTTTATTTTAGTAAATTTGAACATATGGATATAATGACGTAAAAACACTTGTTGAAAAACTACTCAATGGTAGCATTCTAACGATACGTCTACATTAGGAGATCACGGGGCCATCTTCTCTTCAGACACCTCGGAGGGTTATCATCAATTGAAGAGGAAGCAAGGTTAGAAACGAGAGGGTTGTCATGAATCTGAAGTTTATTATGGAAGGACAGGTATCTGGATTGGGCCAAATCGGCTTCATGGAACATTAGGGTCATTATGGATTATTTTATTTGTGACAAAGTAAGGAGCATTGAGGCTTTTACGAAGGATTTTGGATTGTGAGGATTGGATACGAGAGGAATTTTATGGTTTAGTGGAGCCCCATAGCTCAACTCCGTAAGTCCAAATAGGTCTTAGTATAGTCATGTATATTAGTCTTTTGTAATTAATTGGAATTTAGAGCGTTTGTCTAGTAAGTGCTGAAGTAATCGGAAACGTCGAGCGGTTTCTTATTGTTTCAGTCTGGTATGATCATCATCTAATCCCTAACTCATGGGTATTGTTTTTCATTTCAGTTTTTTTTGTATTATATTTAATTACTTCTTTTTTACTGCTATAATTTGTTACATACAATTATTTATTTTATGTTCTATTTATTTAAAGTATTGTAATGTATCTGTATTACGTTACTTAAGCCTACCATGTTTCTCAATACGCATTATGTCAAAAGATGGTAAGCGTAGAAATATATGCACCCATTAGAGGGTTACTGTAATATGGGAGAAAAAAAAAACAGACAAACATACTTAATTTCACCAAAAGGTCGGAATATTTAAGTTTATGGAACATTAGAAAGCTCATTCCTTGAGAAAGCCAAATAAAACAGGCGAGGCTAACCTTTGGTATATATATATATTTTTTTTTTTTTTTTTTTTTTTTTTTTTTCCCCCGGTTGGCACTAAAGACCAAGAAGATGGCCGCGAGATGTGGTCTCCTTACAGATGTATGCTGCTTTCGGGAGCACAGATAGCCTGGAGGGGGTCACCCAACCTCACTTTGCAACGAATCATGGTCTCCATGGTGCAGCGGCAGGCCACCAGTAGCTCCATAGCCGATCCCTTTGGGACCAATCTGGCAGTGTCCTTCCCACCGACTCACTCGGGTTCAAGGTCAGTGACAATTTTGTCTAGATCCATAGATTATGACTGCTCAGAATCTGCAGGCGCACGAGGACCTATATTTTTTTCCCCGAAAAAGACCGTCCATGGACCGAACCTCAGGGGGTCTACTAACATCCTGGTTAGACCACATCCCGATTCCCGATTAAGTACAAGGGATAGGGTCATTAGTCCTACGTCCGGTCTTTGTGATATGCCTCCAGTAGGATGAGGGGCCTCACATACTGGGGGGGGGAGGGAGAGACTCGGGCAGCTTGGCTTTTCCTGGTGGCCGGTCACCCAAATCGGGCGGTCACCTATCCAAGTATTAACCACGCTCGACGTTGATTAACTTTGATTATCTATTGTAAGCGCCTTAGCCCGTACGGCTACCCCAGCCCCCTATATATATATATAGGTAATATGTATATAGTATGTGAAATAAACTTAAATGCGTACTCTATTTACAGAATAGTCGAATAGCATCACCAACCATTTCCTGCTTTAGAGTATAAGACCTATATTCAAAAAAAAATATTATTAAATTATTAACTGAAATGTTATAAAGATTCTATCGTGAAGACGTGATAAGATTAAGGAAGTCTCAACTTTCAAACCGAAATTGATTCCGAATTCTTTTTTTTTATTAAGTAGGCGATAGCAAAAGCGGATGATCTTTATTCGTGAGGAAGGGAGGTATAAGGAAGGTGTCTATGTGAAAAGGTTTATTTGTAAAAGAAAAGACACTTGACTGACACTGAATGCATTAACATCAATCTTGGGCTCTCAAGGATGACAGCCCAACTGATGAAAAATGAAAATAACTAAACGACATACTTAGTCAAAACTTTCAAAAAGAAATATATTTATAAAAGTATTAAGGCATCTCATAAATAAGTTTGGAGAAGTGTAGTAAACGTCTTCTTATTCGTTCTTAGTAAGGGAAAAGCTATTTGTTTATAAAAAATATTTTTCTAATAATGTAGAACCCCGCTTATCCGTACTAGTCGTGACAGAAAGATCACTGGCTAAGTGGGAGGGCCAGTTAATCCTTCCTGTATCTATAAAAGAAAAAAAACTAAAAAATTAAGACGTTAGGAAAAATTAAGAAACGATACAAACATTAATCTTACGTTCGTATTTATATTAATTTATGTTGAAATCAAAATCGTAAGCCCAATTTCCGAGACAATATTGTTATAGATAGATAGTATAAGTCAAAGAACGTTCAGTTTTTTAATGGTATTCACAAAGTGTTCCTATCGGAGTGATAGATTCTACAAAGTATTGTAAATCATAAGAATGCCTATTCCCCCATCCCTTTTTCCTCAGTCTACTTGTGTTCCTCAAGGTATTATCCTAGATCCTAACCTTTACACAGTCTATATACATCTGACATCCCAACTCTTTCCAATACTGTCATAACCACAAATGCACAATGCCATGTTCATAGAATATCCGGTGTTTATAGTTGAAAAAAACTGATCCAAGTGGCTTTTTTGGTGCCTTCTTCGTTTTGAAATTTCTTTCCAATTATGGAGTTCTGCAGAGACCGGAATAAGTGGTAACCACTTGGAGCTAGGTCTGGTGAATAGGGATTGTGGGAAAAAAGGTCCCATTCAAGGCACAATACTTTATTGCGAGTGACCAATGAGGTGTGGGATTGTCTAGCGTTGTCTTTTATTTTTTATCTTCATTTTTAGCTTGTTTATTTGTAATCCCGTTGATGTCATTTTGTGTAGTTTATGTTGCCCTAAATTCATGCTAAATTTCTTGTAGATAGCTAAAGTCGTATTGAAGTTATAACATTATTTGTGATTTTCGATAAAAAAAAATCGTGTGAGGGACCTAAACAGTAAGGCTGGAAACTGCTTGTGCAAATGGTTTTCTACGCTTGTGTGCGACACATTTAGAGCCATAGCAATCTCTCGCACTGATTGGGTGGGATTTAGATCAACAATGGTCTTAACATTGCTCGTATCAATTTCATATGGGCGACCGTTGAGCATCATTGATGTCAAAATTTCCTGAATGAAATTTGGCAAACCAATTTTTACAGGTGTATTCGGTCAGGTCAGCATCCCCATAAGCACGCTTACCTTTTTTAAAATAATACAACAAAATACGCCCATAACGAATGATATTTTCTTCCATATTCACAGTCCAATAGCAAACACAATACTAAGCTAGTTTCAACAAGAGTTAACAGATATAGTTGTTGACGAAACAGGTTAAACAATTCACCTTAGGGATTAATTCATCAGATAAGAAGTGTATCATAGTGACATAAAAATAAAAAACCGAAAAAGCTTATTTGTCAACCCAATAATTTTTCAATATTATTCATTTGTTATTTTGCTGTGAATTTGATCTTACCGCACCATAACCAATTTTCAAGTGAATGATGTAATATTTAATAAATAAAATTCAATATAAAAAAAATAATATAAAGTGAAAACTCTTTACATATTGAATGAACTCCCATATGACTAAAATCGAACTATTTTTTTTTTTTATTAAGTATGTTCTGTTTTATTAAAAATTCTCGAATTTTAGTGATGCATATTTGCAAAAATAAATATAGTTAAACAAAAGTAGTGGGCATGTAGTTATTTAACGAGATTGGAGACTGCGAAATACTTCGGCTCGTACCGTGTATTATCTTATACTTTTAAACTTAAAATAATGTTTCCAGCTTCAGAATTTCATCTAAGATAATTTTGTTCTCTCTGAATAAAAATATTTGGTTTAAAATGTGTTTTATTAGCTTGCATTAATGCATGTTTATTAAGTAGAGCTAAAAGACGTTTGACAGCTATTTTACACGTCATATTGCAGACTCTCCGGACACATCCCAAGACTCCACCACACCTGACATATGTGGTAGGGACTAGTGTTTAGTTATTTCAAGTCCTTACTTAACTGAATATAAACATTTTTTTTAATATGTAAGAAGTGCAATCTCGATGTTATATAAGTTTTTATGTTTTTGTTTGTAACGAAGTAAGGAGCATGAGGATTTTTCTAAGATATTGGATTGTAAGGACTGGATAGAAGAAGAATTTGAAGGTTTAGTGGAGCCTCATACCTTTGTTTGAATTTATGTTAATCCTCCAGGTTTGACACCATTAGTTTCATATTTCGATAAGCGATTCGTATAAACCTTGTGGTATAGAACCTTTTTGCACCACCATGAGTTTACACTACAGCGGAATATTTCACCATTTTTTTTTTTCTGAAATCAGGGTTTATGCAACTACTGAATTTATAAAAATTGATCTCGTACATTGATTGTGAATTTCTAGGGGTCTGATAAGCGCGTGTGGAAGGGCTTAGAGGCGCTTACTTCTTCATCCGCTTAGGAAAGCTCCCCCTCCCCTCTCAACTTCCCCCTCCACTGTTGCCTAGCAGGATTGTGAAGATCCTCAAGTCACCTGTGAATTCCATCTTCAGACTTGGATCTAGATCTAAAGGAGATAAAGGTACTTAGATGGAACTGTCTTCATCCAACACTGGTGTCTTGCAAACAACAGTCAACGGTTCAGTACTTATTTTTAATACGAGTAATAACATATGTCATATAAAATCTCCAAGGTTTTAAATTTATTTTTCAAGAAACTTAAATACATTAATAGTACTTACCGACTTATACTTTACATATGTGTTAATGAGTTTAGAGGTAGACCGATAATTCGGTTCAACCGAAACGAGTGTCCATGGTAATGTTAGGTAGTTAATGATTAAAATAAAAAATAAAAAAAAGTATTACATTATTACAGCATGACAATTTATTTCGTTAAAAAGTAATTTTTTTTTAATTTTATTTATTTAATGAAATTTACAACTGTATAGACAATACAACTAGTAAAAATGAGCACATTGGATATAATGACATGAGCAGACTTGAAGAGATACTGCCCAGTGATAGCACTCCCTATTTAATTCTAGGTGAGAAGATCACGTGGCCATCTTCTTTTCAGACTCCTAGGGGAATTATCAGGAATCGAGGAAGAAGCAAGGCTGGAAACAAGTGGATTCGGATGGGACTGGAGTGTATCATGAAAGGATAGGTATCTGGATCTGGCTAAATCAACGACATAAAAAAAAAAAAAAAAAAAAAAAAAAGTAATTAAATCTGATGCTTAATTATTTACTGAGATAACGATGAAACAGCAAACAATATCGACGGCTTATCTGTAAAACTTTGTAAGTCCATATAAAGCAAATCTTATGACAGAAAATCAAAAATTACATTCCTATTCAAATACAAAAATAATGATTATTTTTTTCGTGTTGAATTTAAAAAAAAATTATAAACGTTATTATTAGATAACATAACACCATATATTTTTCGTATGAATGTAAAAAAATGAATGAGTATTAGTTACAAGACTTAGTGGAGGTAGTGAATTGGATTTGATAGGTTTTTGAAACAAACCACCGGTATAGTTTACTGATGTAATTTTTCCTTGTTAAAAGTATGAAGAAACACTTCCTTTATAATTTTCGTCTCGAACAATTCCACACAATAAAGCTAGAACAGCTAATAACATAAATATACAACGACAACGAATCTTGTAATCTTCGACTAAGTTACAGAAAACAAAGTTGGAGAACGGAATAAAGTTTGAAACGTCATCCATGTCCGATAGTTTCCCGGAAGGAACTTTCCGCACCATCTTACAACTATCTTATATCAAAACTTGGAAGGAAAGTAAGAGTTAATACTTTTTACTCAATACCTGGTAACAATTTCGCCATCTTATGAATGGGTGATATTATTAAATCGTAAACTCTACAATTATTATAAAACGTATGCTATCAACATCTCTCATTAATGACGACATAGTAAAATAAAAAAATAAAATAAAAAAACCAATCGAAAGATTAGATTGTTTTTCATTAGTAACAATCCTTAAATATGAAGTAAAGATCAAGGAAAATAATTCCTATTCACACTTTATTACAGTTTATGCCTCAAGGTCAGTTTAATCAAAACAAAAATTACCTTTTGATGGTTATTTATAATAATAATAGTAAAGGGAATGAGGATGAATTAAATTATAGGGAAAAAAATAAATTACTACCAAAATCTAATTTTGATTTTTATTAAACTGGCCTTAAGGCATACACTTATGTGTGAATAGAAATTATAAAATAAAGGTAAAAAAAATGGATAATTCAAAAAAATACGTAAACTAATAATTACGTTATTAAGGCTTTTAAAATTGCCTGTTCGCACATCTTCTTCATATTTTTTTCTACATTCCTTCATATCAGTCTAATGAGAGACGATAATAGAGTGATTTGACTATTAATCTAAACAAACGTTTAAGCACTTGAAGCATTGTAAAAAGATTAGAATAAAGTGCATAACATATAAACAACAAGGACGTAGAATCTGTGGCATCACTTGAATGAAACAACAGAGGTGCCCTGAAGGAGGTTTCATGAAACCTGAAGAAGGAGGAAGTGGCGCCATCAAAATTTTTGAGGGAGGCACGTTTTGACGGGGTTTTGAATTTTTTTTTTGGGGGGGGGAGGCACATTTCGAGGTTGTTATGAATTATTGAAATGAAAAGTTTCAAACCAGGTGACAAGAGGAAAGAATAGAATAGACCAGTGAAACTTTTTAATTTATATGACTTATGATTTCTAAAATTTTACTTTAGCTTGCACTGTTATTAAAAAGAGGAGAGCAATAAAATACTTTGAAAGATGGGGGGGGGGAGTTCATGCTAATCGACCTTCGGGGGATGGGCACCCCTCTGAAACAATATGACATCTTTTTATTTTTTTCTGTAATCATTACAGACCTTATGGATGTTTTGCCGCCTTACTCAACCTTTTCCTTCGCTTTTTATCTTGGACTATTTCGTTCCATTTAACTGCATGCATCTCTATATCTTCTTTGTTGATTCAATCTAGCCATCTAGTATTTGGTCTTCCACGTTGTCTCTTTCCTTTTATTCACTGTTGTTTATAGGATTCCTGATGGGTTTCTCAGAGCTACATGACCCGCCCATCTTAACCTCCTTGCCTTCATATCATGAGATATTGGTTGACCAGTTTCTGTTATCAACTTGTTTTACTGTGGTCTATTTCTGACCGTTGTTCATTCATTAAGGTTATGGGGAATCCAAGTTCTTTGAAATTGTCGGGAACAATTTTCCTTCAACGCTGATCATGTTATTAGGATTGAATTTTCAGTAATAAAATAAATATGCAATATGTAATAAAAAGCGTATATAATGCAGGAATGAGACATAAAATGTGTATCGATAAATTATCAAAAATAAAATATTGAACACGTTGGCTGCCGAGCGGCATTTTCTAAAACGGTTCCACCATGCCATCCTCAAATCAAGAAACCTTTAAAGTACATGAAAGTACCACGAGTTTAATCGTAAGTGGGTGTAGATGAAACTATAAAGTTCAACGAATTAAGTAATAGCTGGGTGCCTACAAGATAACTTCGACCTATGAAACAACTTATTAAAATATACATAAAATATTTAATTACACTAATATGCCTACGAAATTTTTCGAATTAAATAAAAATTTCGAAAATTACAACTTATATTAATTAAAATGATTTTCTTTTATTACTAGTTGTATTGCTTTACGATAAAAAAACAAAACAAATTGTTATTGCAATACAACTAGTAATAAAAGAAAATCATTGCAATTAAAATAGAAAGTAATATTAACAAATAAATAAAACACTAATGGATTAGTAAGTGGCGTGTTCTACATTAATATTTAATAAAGAATTTATAAATAAAGAATTTAGAAAACATCTCATTTTATATCATTAAATATTTTTATAAAATGATTTTTTTTTTTTTATTATAGTCACAAGAATTTTTAATAAATTGTGTTTCTTCACCTGAAGTATAAATATATTATAGTAAGAGACAAACCGAAATTGGAACTTATATTGATGTTTATTAAATGATATAAGAAGGGATAGAAAGCTGGGAACATTAAAAATCTAAATCCTAAGTAGTCAACTATTAAAGGTGGGTTTTTTATTATTATTGTTGAACTATTCAAAATATGCTGAATAAAAATTGTCTAATTGCTTCTAAGTACACTGACTCATATCATAAAGATACTTGATCTACAGTTTAAAAATGCATGAAAACAAATTCGGGCTCTGGTTACCACATAGTAATATTAAATATAAAATTTAATCAATTTTTCGTTACTATTCCAATCAACCCAGAATATTTTTTTTAAATATTTTTATTTCGGAGTTATATTTTTATTTTATTATGAATTCCTTAAAAATCAAATTTTTGTGACTACAAATCGTAAATTGGTATATTACCTCATTTGATGTAACGCTGATAAGGAAAGACATGACTTTGTTTTAAAGGTTACTTATAAATGGCAGACTTTCTAGGAGAAAGGTCATTACCATTGGTATTTAGTTTAACCTTGGGAGTTTGTTCATCATTTTATTAAAGTCCCTGTTCATCGAAACAAATATATTAATGTATGCCTAGAAATTCGTAAAATTAAAACAATAAAAAAAAAAAATCCGGTGTGTCCACTCAAACGACTTTTCTACCTATTTCGTAAATGTTTTTATATCTTACCATATGTCCATCAAGAAACGAAAAAAATTGAATTAGATTTATTTTCCTGAAAATTGATCAAAGAAATGATTTGAATACGATTTATTCAATGGACTAAACCAATGTAAACCGGCTTAAGGTAGATCAGTGTAAACATTTCAATACCCTCTTATATTGCTGATCAAACATTTTTTTCCATAGCCTAGTTTTGTCAAACAATAATTTCTGTTAAAAGTAGAGGAAATAGTGAAGCTTGTGTGATGCGCGCAACAGATTTTCTTATTTTTACTCAGTTGGAAATTGAATAGCTATAATTTCGTTTATAGTTGTCCGAAATGAACGATTTTTATACAGTTTTGTAGGGAATTCCATTAACTATAGGAAAGCTTCATCAATATCGTTAGAGCCGTTTTCACGCTACAGTCTATAGGTTTTTTATTTATTGCGCAGGAGCTATTGCGCATGGAGCATCCAATTTGGGCCATAGGCGTCAGTAGGCAAAACCGTACAAAATAAAAAAAAAAGCAACAAAAGCGGATCACTAGTTCCCGAGACAGACAGACAGACCAATGGCTAAAAATGTGTTTTTCGAACTCGGGGGGCTCTGAAACTTATGGATCCGTCAAAAATCATATATCAGAAATCTGACCCGATTGCGATCCTTTTCTTACCTAGTATAGGTAGTAAAGTAAAAAGTTTTAAGGTAAACATTTGTCAAAATTATATGATTCTGCTGAATCGATTCTGGTGTTTCGAATAATACATTTTAAAAAAAAACAGTTTGCGAATTAGTGAAGTTATAACCTTTTTATTTTTCACCAAACATACAATTGTGTTATCCTTTTAAATTACGAAGGGCAGACCGGAAATGAGACATGTGGATATACATTGCTGCTTGTTCAGATTTCGTGCAACTAAATCTATTTGGCTGCATTTGCTATTGTTTTCCCTACCATGTATGTGTGATGATACGATATTACGAGATTTGGATGGTCGTATATTAAATAACACGAGATTAACAATGGGAATATGCTTTTAATTGTACAGAACTCAGATGAATTGAATTTCCATGAATTAAAGGAGAAGCTTTCCATGAATTGAAATTTCATTTACTTCGCTAATCGTGAATGGTTCACTGATGAAAATATATTAGATGTATTTCACAAAAGGCAATAAATCTATCAATTAGTTTTTCACACATAATTTTTTTTTAATTTATATTATGGTATGGATATAGTATAGATTTTCTGAGAAAGCTTCATTCAGGTGTGTTTATATTTTAGGTGAAATCATATTTAACTATATAGAGAAAGGATATGCTTTTCACCACATTTATTTTCATTTTTCTTCCATATTGGCTACGTTTCGGCTACGGTGCCATTTTCAAGCAATTTTGGTTAATACTGCTTTTTCTGTTCAATCCATGATTGCATTATAACCTCTTATAATTCAGAAAGAGCATTATTAACTAAATGGCTTGAAAATAGCATCATAGCAGAAAATCAGCCGATGTAGAAGAAAAATGAAAATAAATGTGATATATATATATATATATATATTTTTTTTTTTTTTTTTTTCCTACGCCTAAGTAAAACGCCTGCTTCGTTAGCCATGCGTGCTCTTGTAGTCCAATAAAATTTTGCTCTCCGAGTATAATAGCTGTCCATTTCATTAAAGCAACATCTTATGTCCTGTAATGCAGGACATGTATCCAGATGTTCTCCTGTCATTATGTCTAAGGAACATAGAGGGCATGTCGGGCTATCTTTTACACCGATGCGGTGGAGGTGCTTCTGAAGGAAATCGTGGCCTGTCAGCATTCTAAAGCATGCCACGGCTTGCCCTCTAAGGAGGTCTCTAGGAATCCTGCCACTTTCTTCCAGCAATCCACTCCATCGTTTCCCTTAAATTGTTTGTACATATTTCTCTTTCAGTGAACTTTGGAGGGTCTGCTTTATGATTCATTTTGTTGAATCCATGGTCAGAGGAATATCGGGTTGGATCATTCCATCATATGTGATGTAAAGTACAGTCTTTCTGTATATAGAAAAAGCTATATATTTAATTGATATATTGTTTAATCTCCTCCTCTTCTATCGCATATGTGATGATCCAATGGATGAAGTTTCATTCAGCAGTGTGTCACCTGAACCATCAATCCTCTACTATCCCACTAGTGGATCCATGATTTAGTTTTGGGAGGCTTTAGCCCGAAAGATTTTTTTTTTAAAAACATATAATGATAATTACGTAAGAAGAAAATGAAGGGAACTAACTACCTATATGAAATAGAGTTTAAATGATTCTTTAACTACTATTAGATGTAATTGCACGAACAATAATACTTTTAGAGGTAATTATTAAATATTTTTTCATAAGACATGCTTATATTTTACCATTTTGGGAGGGGGGGGAGAGGCTTCAGCACGAAAGCCTTCCTCCCTCCCGTAGATCCGGCCGTGTACTATTCTATACTTCTGTCAAAGGCTTCCTGGATTGCACTTTCTCATGTCTCCCTTGGTCTTCCTCTTGGTCGCGTCCGTCTTTGTATCGTATAGCAAAATGGCTAAAAGTTCTCAGTTGAAGTTTCTCGATGATATCATAAGTCCCATATTTGAAATTGTAATATTTGGAACTAATTCTCTTTTTGTCTTTTCCTCAATACTTCTTAAATAAAACTTTAACAGAGATTGGGGTTGACTCTTGTGTTTTGTGGTGAGAGTCCTAGATTCACTCGAATATGTGAGAATTGTTAAGAAGTTGTTGGTTTGGGCGTTAAGGCGTAAAACCCCAGGGTCATCAACGCCAATGAGTCAGTTATTTTGGTTGTATGTTGAGTTTAGAAACTCCTTAGAAGAGAGAAATAGACAATCAATAATCAAAAACTAATGATAAATAAATAGAATGATATATGAAAGTTATTTTAAAACATATAAAAAATGAAATAAATAAAAATAAAAAATACAATAAAATTTTTTTTTTTTATCTGTTTATTGAGTAATAATACATTTTGCCACACTTAAGGGCACTGAGTACTAAGGCTGAGTGAGGCACATTCATACCATATATACAATACATAAAAAAAAAAAAAAAAATAAAAATAAATAAATAAAAAATATAAAAATCTATATAACAAAGGCAAAAACTACAATAAACCAAGGAAATGTAACTTAGAGTTAAAATTAAATGAAATACAGAAATTCGTAAAGAAATTAAATAAATTATAAGTAATAGAAATAAATAGAAAAACATTCATACTTATTAATTAATAAGCATTTATATAATATTTACAATTAGGTAAGAGATCTCCGAGTCCAGCCCTTTCCCCCACGTGTGAAGGACAAAGCGAGACTCTAAGAGATCCCAGCGCTTCTCTCTCAGCCGCGTCGCCTGCATTACCAGTCCGGTGGAATAATAAAAATAATAATTATATTTATTTCTATATTTTATTTAATAGCTTATGGATTTTAAGAAATTTTATAATTGTGTTAATGTTTGATTCGTCGTTTAATACTACTGATATATCCTGTCTCAGATGAAATAATTATGTAATTAATATTACGTAACAACTCACGGTTTATATCATCTTACTTAAGCGTACCAGCTCTTCCAAAGTTTTATATATCAATAATTGAAGACCGCATTGACACAATCGATTCCCGAACCGGTATATATAAATAATAAAGACTGCACATCGCCAATTCACCGCCCATCCGATCTTTCCCGGTTTTATTATTCTGCCTCAGTAGGACATCAGGGTTCGAAACGTCGGTTAGGGACGGAAGATTTATCTGAAGAAGGAGACAAGGAACAGAAATGAGTTATGCTCCTTATCTTTGGCTGTTTTGTATTCTTCGGAGGCGGTCGGGGGAGTTCGATTCGGATTAAGATTCATTCATCATATCCCAAGAAATATGTTATCGGTGTATGTTTTCCTCCGCTACTTACAGTCATTCCATTCCAAATGATTGAGGATAAGGAAAGGATAGGCTATTTGAATTGCTCCTTTAGTGGAGTTTTATAGGACACATTACCCGTGTATTTCCATTTATGATTTTACCTATCTAACTAATACAATTCACAACATATATACAATATATTTGATTTTAAAGAGTGATAGGGAAGCGTCATAAAACCCAAATAAAATAAAATCTGATCACACTACTTTCACTTACCAATCCGCTTTCAACAGATTTTTTTTAATATATTCATATGTTTGTGGAATAAAAATACAAGCTGCCATACTGAAGTGAAACAAATATTTGGGCTATAACTACAATAGAAATTATTTTTTAAAAAGTTAATAAACCTAAAGATCATCATAAATTAATAAGAATACAAACTCGAGACAATTAATATCAATTGTGAGAATTCTGTCCAGTGTATTTTTGATTTATTTCTAAAAAAAAAATATTAGTTTTTCATAGATTTTCTATGGAAATTCCATTTAGGAATTTATTTATATTATATTTATTTATTTCTATGTTTAGATTTTATTTATCATTGGAACCATTTATTTCTCTTTCAATAATATAAATGTAGAAATTATAAAATACAATTAAAAGTTATTAGCTTCTCGACATTGCCCATTGCCTTTTACTACGTTATATGTTGCATATTCAAGTTTCTAAAATCGTTAGCTTTCCATTTCCAACTTAGTATTGTATAGCATTGTATTAGCCTCAACTATCTTAAAATATGTATTAAGGTAATAGGCTTAAAGTCTATCGGGATATCACTAGGAAGCAGACAAATTCCAAGCTGCTTAAAAAGAAATTTAGAGCCTTCCTAGAAGATCTCTGTCCAAGGAAAGTGCAATACTTCTAATCATGGGAAGGAGTACTTCAAGGTGCGTGGGTGTGTGTCACTGTCGACTGAATAAAGACCTCTTCAATATCGGTTAACTG
Source organism: Nezara viridula (assembly GCA_928085145.1). Lineage (NCBI taxonomy): Eukaryota > Metazoa > Arthropoda > Insecta > Hemiptera > Pentatomidae > Nezara > Nezara viridula. Next base: position 101,705,282 of record OV725078.1, on the reverse strand, counting down.
AGGCACCAAATTAGCAGATTCTACTGTATGAGGGATAAAACTTAAATATCTCATAAACAGATGTGATGTTTTAACTAGAATACGGTACTCCCATTTTAGTTGCGATTGCATTGTTGATCCTAACCTTTCTGAATTGATCAATCATAACAATGTATACAAATTTGCAAACTCTGGTGTCCTGTTTTAACAAAATATAGGTCGTTGTGAAGAGGCGGTGCATTCATGCCAGAAATTAAAAAAAAATATAGATAGAATTAATTAACATCACGGTTTTATCCATAACCATCACGATGGTGAACGAAGCATCACTGTGGTCATATTTGATCCCGGTATCTGAGTGATGTTGATAAATTTTCGACCTGGCTTGCCAATATGGTTCCCGATTGAGGGGTCACACGGCCATAAAATGATAAATGCCTTCAATTCGGTTCATAAAGTGTAGCCCGTTATCGATATTTCGTCATCATTGTTATTATCTCAGTTTTATCACGTCACATCTAAATTGAAAATGTTTTGAAACGCTATCTTAGATAAGGATATATATATTTTTAAACTATTTGTTGAAGATATTTACAACTGTATTACAATATAAATACATGAAGTAAATGAGTACACAAGAATATAATCACTTGAAAACCCACAGGTAGCACTCTAATAATATGTCTATATAAGGAGATCACGAGGCCATCTTCTTTTCAGACACCTCGGAGGGTTATCAGGAATCGAAGAGGAAGCAAGGTTAGAAACTAGAGGATTCGGATGATTATGAAGTTTATTATGGAAGAATAGGTATCTGGATTGGGCCAAATCGGAAACATGGAACATTAGGATCATTATGGATTATTTTATTTGTGACAAAGTAAGGAGCATTGAGGATTTTACGAAGGCTTTTGGATTGGAAAGATTGGATACGAGAGGAATTTGATGGTTTAGTGAAGCCCCATTGCTTAACTCCGTAAGTCCATATAGGTCTTAGTTTAGTCATGTATATTAGTCTTTTGTAATTAATTGAAAGTTTAGAGCATTTGTCTAGTAACTGTTGGAGTAAGCGGAAACGTCGAGCAGTTTCTTGTCGTTTCAGTCTTGAATGAGGATTCCAAGTGAGACGTTTGTCCAGGTGGAGTCCAAGATATCGTATCTTTTCAACAGAGATAAGTGGGGTGTTATTAAAGAATATTGTTGGACAGGAAGTCATAGGTTTACGGCGAAGGGTAAAGATGATTTGTTGGAATTTATAGGACACATTTAAATGTAAGAAAAAATTGGAGAATCGAACTCTTTCCTAACGTTGGTTAATTTTCTTTTCACATTAATTGTGAAATAGTGACACGTTCTGGGTGATTACACATTAATAAAGTCTGGTTAAAAGTTGAAATTTTACGCACCAACGCTTAACGTTTTGGACGTTCAGTTTTTTTGATATTATTATTTCTTTTCATTATCAGTGATGCGGAAAACCGGATCCTGGAGTCCGGTTTTGACATCTTACTCTCTGTGAGTCATTGGTTCATATTAATCTGTCTCATTGCCAGTAAATTTTCTTGTTAAAAAAAATTAAATTTTCTTGTTAAATTAATTTTAACTAAAAACAATTTCATTATTAATTGAATTATGTCTTTTACAATTATCAATAAAAATGAGTAATGGGAGTATGAATTTAAGGAAGACTAAAGAAAAAAATTCAAAAGTATAACTTTAAAAATAAAGAAATATTAATAATAAAAATAAAGAAATATTTTTTATCAAATCGCTTTATTGAAAGGAACACTACAGCATCACATGTTGATTATATATCCTAATGATTGATAAGTATACTAGTGGGTAGCATAACAAATAAATAATGTATTAATGTTATAAATAAGTATAAATTTATCTTTTTCGGATAGTGTCTGTCACCTGATGATATGAACAGATACGAATTGTTTCCCTGAATATCTGAGGACTGTGCAACGTCGTTCTGAATTAGCAATCGGTTAAGTAAAACAGATATAGGAAACGATTGTGGTCTTAGATAGAGATAGGATAAACTCGTAAAGTGATTCAATCGGAACAAACTAACAAATAATATGTAACCTTGCTCGTATGAAGTAATGAGTATTACTTAAAAAGTACTTCACAAATCCAAAAGAAAAAGATATATAACATCTACATATTTTAATTTAACTAAAACTGGGGATTACATAAATTAATAAATAAAGTAAAACTAACATCGATTCTAAATTCTTATTAAACTCAGCTCTTTACAACACAACCAACCCACTGTAACCTTTATTTATTCTTGATCTTGTTATTGGGAGAACAATGAGGTATGTTTCTCATTATGAAAAACATTATTAATTAAGAATATTACTGCTATAAACATTAAAAGTTCGGATTGTTAAATATTAATTTGTAAATAAAAGTTCCGTTAATATTACTCACAATCAGTCAACGGATCCGAAAATAAGGTGAAAAAGCTAACAGTTCACAATTAGGAGAAGACGTCTTGATGTTTGCGAAATTCGAAGTGTTTCTAAGTACATTTGGCTGAAAAATTGGTGTCCTAATCATGTGATAAAAATGAAATGTGATTAAAATAATACCAATAATGTGATTAAAACGATTTCTTCAGACTTGGCTGAATAGAGAATGAATAATAAGCATTGTTTCAGCGATTAAACGTTTTTTAAAGCAAATGGTACGAACTTGGGGTCACCAATTTTCAATAAATCCTTTTTAGGTGATACTGGGTCGAAAATAATTATACAGATGCCCAAGAGCTCTTGCCAATGCGCCCTTGGAGCTGAGGAAAAATATTTTAAAATTTTAATATTATCTTATTGTTTTCTGCCTTTGTTCTGCATGAATTTTTAGGTTATAATATATCAATTGTTTTGTTTTTTTGTCTAAAATAAGAAATACTACTATTAATGGTTGTTTGATCACGGTAATTTGGTGTGAGCCAAATATTACCCATTGATCTGTAATTTAATTATGTTGCGCTGTTGATTTTGAAAATTGGTGTGGAATGTATGAGGTCGGATCACTGGAATTTGATACTTGATTAAATTAAACAAAGGATTGAGAACATGATTATATTGCATATAATTGAATAAAACAAAAGAAATAAAAATTGTGCCTTTGTACATGTTAAAAGTGATTTTGCGTGATTAAAATTTAATTGTCAATTTGGACTCACTTGCTGTCTGAGATCGAACTTCATGGTTTTGGCCACCTCTTCTTCCTGCCCATACTTCCTCCACCAGGCTGTTCTCTTGAAGTTCAGAAACTCGTATCTTCTTTCCTTGTGATTTCTGAAGAGAGTACCTGACTGTGTGCGCACTTCATCAAATGAATAAGATTAACTGAACGGGAATGGTTTTCAGCGAAATGGAGGCCATAAAATGGTAGTGAAGTTCTGAATTGTACAATTGTTTTCATTTGTTATTTTTTGTGTTTCAGGGGTTGATCCCTGAACAATGGTAAAATACTGCTCATTGTATTAATCGAATTCAAATCTATAATAAATTACAAAGCTAAATGAAGGTTCTGGTCAATTAGATTCCCATTCGTTTCTAGCATCATTTAAAATTCTTAAATACAATTTTTTTTTTTAATAAAAGTGATTTTAAAAAATTATTTTTAGATTTTACGGTTTTATAAGGAATAAATAAATAAAAATCTTCATATACTTCTGTTTTTTATTTCCAGTTATAATTTGTTTTAGGGATTCTGGTTTGTGCTATTTCGCGTAATTTATAGGTTCCTGTTTCCTTGGTAATTTTCTTGAGGATAAGTATACTATTGTTGAATTTATCACAATTTTTGTATTTTCGAAAAAATAAATTTATTTTTGGAATATTTAATAGTTGACCGTTGCATTATAAAGGAAGGTGATAGTTCGTGGTGGCGGTCATAAAGAAGATCTTCAAGAAGACCTGCAAAGTCGGGTCGAAACGTTGGCTTTTAATAAAATAGTTTTGCCTCTATTTAGCCTATTTATGACCGCCACCCCGGACCATCTTCTTCCTTTAAATTTATTTTTATTTTCCAAATGCTATGAAATTTCATATATATGTTTTTTTGAGGAGTGAGATATAAATCTTAATTTTGTTTCTTTTTGTGAAAATATTTGAGCCAATTTCACTCCTTTAGTTGGTACAAAGATTTTAATATTGTACTCATAATAAAGCTATTTATATATGCCAAATATAAATTTTTCTAAAATTGATGGGTACCTAAACTAGGATAGCATAAATCGAGGTATGTTGTCCAGATTCGTTCCGAAAGTAATAAAGTATGTATTGCACGTATTATACACGATACACACATCGGGATCCCATTAAATATTTTTTTAAGGGGAAATAAAATTAATTCTTAAATCATAATTTTCTTATGGATTTTGTCAACAGCCTTCATGATAAACACAATTTTAAAAATAAAACAAACTTTTGAGATACGGTATTAAATTAATATAATTACTTAATTACATCAATTTATAGGCCTTAATTATATTAATTTATAGATCTTAATTATATTATTATAGACCTGGTTACGTAGAAGTGACGTTATTTATTTCTATTCTACCAAAGTAAATAAGATAGGAAATGAGGACCTAGTATAGCAGAGAAATAAATGCTTGGCAAAAATACCGCAACGTCGAGGGTAGGTGGGGCGGTAGAAGTATGGAGCAAACTTCTCTCATTTTGGGACGGGATTTGGAGGAGATTGATAGCAGAGGGAGCTCTCATTTAAAGTCTTTCCAAAATGAGGCTTGGAATCGTCCATGCGGAACCCGGGGGGGAGGAGGGGGGGAGACGTTCGTTATGCCCTTCCGAACGGAGCTGTTGGCAGCACTGGTCGCCTTGGGATAGTCTCTTACAGTAATAATAGCTGACAAATAAAAGATCCACCGAAGGCACGATATTGTGCCTTGTTGGATGGAAAAAGGTCGATGAACATTCAGAGCCGATTTGGACTGATGGTTAAAAAACATTATCCCAATATCCCCTTACATAGGCAACACATTTACAATAACAAAATGAAATGTCATTATTTTCCAAAACGAACAAAACTGTAAAAGGAAGTGAAAATGTGTGAATTGTATTTACATGCAGGAAACGTTCAGTTTAGTCCTTAGTTCAGAAGAGAAAAACACCAATAAATATAGACTAATCAACCTTCTATTAATAAAACATAATGATTTAATTAATAACACGAGCATAACCAATAATTTTTTTCTACAAGCCAATAATTCATAAACCAAAATAATTTAATTAACAGGACGGTCTTGATAATTCGAAAACGATTGGATTCGCATTATCGAAATGTTCGGATTATCAACGATTAAATTTAAAATGATGGAAAAATTGCAGCTAACAAAAATAAATATATTATCAGTTAAATATAAGCATATTGTAAAAAGAAAAAAAAAAAAATTCTGTAAATGATCATATAATCTGCTTCGACTCTCTGATTTTATTGTAAAATAAAACGCCTGATCTCGCAAATTCTTCTAAAGTACCAGACTTTGGTATTCGACGTTGTACAATTTTCCCATTCCAAGCAAGTATTGAATACCTTTATGGCATTTATATGACTTGTCAATTTCAGTTTCTTATTAATAGAAATGTTTCAGTGAAATAAAAATTAATATAAAAAACGCATTCATGTTTTTCAAACTATCAAACCAACCTTTACTGATATCAAAATCTGCTTATTAAAAATATTCATAAAGATAAACTTTGATTTTTTTTTTTACTAATACATCGCTCTAAATCGGACACCCTCGTAATCTCTGCTTAAAAAAAACCACATATAATAAGATTCCTCAACTTCTAGGTGACCAACTAGTTTTAATTTTTCCAATAACAGACACCGCAATATTATTTCGACACTACCGCAATTCCAGTAATACGTACGAGGAACAAAGCCATTTCCACCCAGCCTCTAGTCAGTCAAATTTAACTTTTTTTTTTCTTTCTTGTTCGGATTACTAAAGGTTTTGGATTACAAGAGGTTCAGATTATCTAGACCGTCCCGTATTTTCATTTTTTTTTATATATGTAACATTCTGTTTCAATCAAGGACAATTATAATAGTGATTAAAGGCCATTTAATCTTAATATTTAAATAAATATTAGAAGATATAAATAAATAAATTAAATCATAGCAATACCTATACACATAGAATAAGAACAAAATAAAATAGTATGAAATGAACTTAAAAAGTAATATGAGTTACTAAGTATAGTTGGTTGCTACCCGATAATTGATATTATGATGATTTTATTGAGTATTAATACAGTCTGCGACACTGAAGGGCATTGGTACTAGTGGTATAGTATTCATTCACACAATATGTACATAAGAAAGGAAAATATATATACCCAATAATTAATAATATAAATCAGAGATTGAAAATAATGTCTTATCAACCTCAGAATGCCTGTTTGAACATTTGAAATGACAAAAATGTAATAAATCACATGTTATGGCTATTACATTACAAAAGTCTTTAATAATTAATAAATTTTAATTCAAATAATGGTTCAGAGTAACTGGAGCTTTTATTATTAATTGTGAGGAACTTAATCCGAACAGTTGGCATATAGGTAGGTGGCCAATCCCTACCTGGGGCATACCCAATCTCAACAAAGTGGATACCTGCACCTTCATATAGGTAATCAGGGAAAACCTAGCGGTTGAACGTGGATACTGCCACATTCGCTCCTTGCATAAACGTAGGTATCAGTACCAAGAAAATTTTCAGAAAGAAATATTATTTTAAAATAACTATCCTCATTTTTTTTATTAAATTTTAATTTTTGTAGGATGTTAATGATATTATCATGTTTTTATATTTATGGTACTTTGCTTTATTATTAATAAATTTCGTCCCAAAAAATATTTTTAATAAAATTCTGATTTATTTAAAAAAATTGTTCCACTATGACATTATAGGTAATTTTTATATTTACAGAAAATGTATTATTTATATAATTACTCTTTTTAACAAAATCATGAGGGATAAATATTGAGGACGCAGTCATTATAAGATTTTTATTAGTGCCGATGTTTCAACCCAAACTAGAGTACTTGAATATCTTCAGTACTCTAGCCACACGTTAGGGTTGAAACGTCGGCACTAATAAAAACCTTATAATGACTGCTTCCTGAATATTTATCACCCAGGATATGTAGAGAACAGTCGACTAACTTTCTTCAATAATTTTTTTTTTAAAAATGAGGAAGAAAGAAAAAAAAACTTAAGTAATTGTAGATATAGAATGAATAAAAAAACAAACAAAATGTTATAAATTTCATAGAACAATTACTACTAAAGGGTAGTAAACTATGCAAAAAAAAAAAAAAAAACGTAATGGATGGTTTATGACTTTTTTTTGGAATGTTAGCAACAAGCATCCAGGCCCGAAACGTTATAATACGGATAAAATAAAATTTCTTTTTAAAAAGATTTTTTAATAATAAAAAAAACTGTGGTGGGATTTCTGAGATCTTTTTATTAAAAAAAAAAAAAATAATCTATTAATATTATAAATATATAATTCTAAATATTTGAATAACTTTATGTGTAGCAAAAACATTGCAAGTGTTATTTTTATGGATTAAAGGCCGTCTCGTCCCACTGTGCGCAAACGTTTTATTTCCTCAAATAAAATTAATAACTCTACCTGTACTTGCAACAACCAGAGCACAATTTTGCTCGTTGTAAAGAAATCAATAATTCTTAAAAATATATTGCTTGTTTTTGTCAAAAAAAAAAAAAAAAAAAAAAACTTCCAAGTATAAAACAATTAATCTAATGACTGAAAAAATTAATACTTCGGGCCGAAATGTCGGCGAATGTGAAAATACAATTTTTTTTACTATTTTATTTTGCCATCCTTCTCTTCTATATAACAATTAGTTTATTCCTTAAAATTCGCGTCAAGTTGACGTTTCGGAGAATTATTCCGATCTTCAAAACTTTATTCCCATACTTTCATAGCAAATAATGGCTAGAAAATAGTTAATTAAAAAACAATGCATGTTACATAACATGTCAAAGTAATGTTGCTACATGATTTCCTATGATTACCTAAAGCCTCGTATGATCCTCATAATTTGACATGTGTTATGTATAAAATAATAAAAATATATTATCTGGAGCATTACATTTATGGGATTAATAATTGGCTGTCTGCTGGCTACTTGATGTTATTGACATTTGTATTTGATTATTTACCACTTTTCAATTAAAATTTAATGACTGTTAGTTACATAGGAGCATTACAGTTTTACTTTATTTTAATTTTGTTTAAAATGTCTACATAATGTGTTCCTAAATTGTTTAGTATCTGTTTTTTAATATACTGTTCTTCTGTTATTTTTTCGTGATGTGGATGACTTCGAGTAATTTTCTATTGTTATTTTTTGCTCCTGTCCCTATTATTTTTGGTTTATTGAAATTGAATTTGTGTTGTAATAAAAACTGCTTCCCAATAAAAAAGAAGAATTAATTATATATTTATTAAAATGTTTACTAGTAAATAAATCCGCTTACGCACTACGTCCAAATACATCGATTGCATTTATATTATTTACGAATTAACGTCTGCATATATTATCTCCTCAATTAACCAATAAGGTTTAAAACAGAAGTTACAAAAATTAAATAAAAATAATAATGAAAATATTTCTTCTTTAACACAATATTTATTTCTATAAATATTCCGGAAGAAAGCGGGGCCAATCTTTGAGCTGCGAAAAAAGCTACAAGATTATTTCCTCAGCGTGAGGCTACATATATGGTGAGTTAATTGCCTCTCAAGAAACAAGGTTAAGAGGGGCCGCGCTGAAAAAAAAAAAAAAAGACACTCCGGAAGCAAGGGACGTTGAAAGGAGGCAAAGACAGAGGCTGAAAGCGGGAACGGGGTCGGAAAAGCAGAGGGGAGAGGGGAAATGTTAGCACCGGCGGCAACATCAGAGGCACAAAGGGACACCTAAGTCTATTTGAAGTGTAAAGTTTGCCCTTTGTAGTGACCCACATCCTAAACACTGAAAATCACAATACAACAAATTAGGGCCCCTAATACGGCTGGATTTCCCCTTTACAACTCCATCGATGGGAGCTCATTGTGGGATTTCTAATTGTTACTTCGTATTCCGGTATCAATTTTCTCTTCTCTTGAGGGATCATTTTCGGTTCACTTGAAGAGGATATCTAATCCTGGAAATAGAAAGGATATCTTCGGAAGCGTTAGTTCTAAAATAATCTTGAGGAGGAATGCTTAACTTCACCAAGCATGAAATGAAGTGACTGAATAACAGAAACCTCTCTCCCAGAAATATAAAGAAATTTTTGGAGCGGTGCTGTGTAATGTTCATCTTTGTAATGAGCTATTATTCAAAATTGTATATTGACGGGACGCCGTAATAAGGCAAAAAGGGAAAAATATAGTGTCAAGGACCAAATGATAAAGAATTCGATTCTAAATATTGTCAGATTAAACATGACAAATCATCTATACGATCATCGCATATTTTAATTATTATAAACCTATTGTTTCATTTTTAGAGTTTGTAACTGACTTAGTATGATCAGTCGGATCAAAGTTTACAACGGTAATTTCAATAATAGTTGTATATATTGTAAATGATATTATCTTATGAATATACAACAAAAACAAGTTTGTGCACAATTATAATTGTATATAATGTAAATTTTATTACTTTTACTATCCTACCTATACTAATTAAGGAAAGTTTTGGGATCACGTCAAATTTCCGATATATGGTTTTCTACGGATCTATACGTTTCAGAGCCCCCTGAGTCCGAAAAAGTTAGCCTTCGTTTAGCCTATTGTTTATCTGTTGTTTTGAAAGTTAATTGAAATTCCCTACAAAACTATTAAAAAATCGTATATTTCGGACAACTGTTAACGAAGTTACAACTATTCAATTTCCAATGTAAGATTACGGGTTCATATCCTGGTGTTAGAAAGGGGTGAATGAGAGAAAAAAGGTAACTAAGTGAAAGTAAGAAAATCTGTTGCCCGCATCACACAAGGTTCAGTATTTCCTCTACTTTTAACAGAAATTATTGTTTGACAAAATTAGGCTATGGGAAAAAGTTGTTGATCAGCAATATTCTAATATTTCCCTCTAGGTTATTGAAATTTTTACACTGATCTACCTTAAGCCGCTTTACATTGCTTTAGTTTATCAAATAAATCGTACTCAAATCTTTTCTTTGATCAATTTTTGGGGAAATAAATGCAATTAATTTTTTTTTTTTGTTTCTTGAAGGGCATATGTAAAGATATAAAAACTTTTCTGAAATAGATAGGAAAGTCGTGTGAGTGGACACACTAGCTTTTTTGAATATAGAATAAAAAAATATTTACATTTCATATTATTAAGTCCGCCTTCTTGATGTTTGCATCGTGTGGTCTTAAGTACACACCCTAGTTTTTTTTTCCCCCTTCTAAGGAGTTTCTGAGCTGAAAAGACCAAAGATATATTGAGTTGTTCAATCAAGGTTGTGTACCTTAAAGCCCAAACAAACAAATCTTTTCGATGCATAGTCGAAGGAATAAGAAAGACGAAGCACATCATAATCATGTTGAGCTGTAACAAGTCATCACTACAAAGATAGTTTTTGCAGACTCTCCCTCCCTCATTGTGATATGAATCCGAGAAGCCAAAAATTGTAATAACGGGCTTATCAAAACTTTCCTTAAACCCTTTGTTTGTATTAATGAGTTGCGGGATTCAAATGTAGGGCAAAGGTAAGAGAAACTTGCCTCGAAATTGTTTCTCCCCTCGATAATTTAATTCATAAAAAACAATGCTACTCCGTTTCATTAACTAGCATTTTCATTTAATTGTTGCTATCATGAATGAATCGCATGAAATCTAGACTGCCGCTTTATTATTAAGGTCTGTGTTACAAGGAAGTTTCGTATATATTCGATTTAATTATTGGGGACAAGGTAGTATACTTGGTCCTATCCTTTACACAGTTTATACAGCTGACATCCCAACCCATCCTAACACTGTTATTACCACGTATGCCGATGATACATGTGTCCTATCCGTTAATAATGACCCAACCATTGCATCCCAAACTCTTCAATCACACATCACAAGCCTTGAAGAATGGTGTCAAAACTGGAGGATTAAAATAAATTCTAATAAATCCCATCAAATCACCTTTACCCTTCGACGTAAACCTATGACCTCATGTCCCACAGTATCCTTTAATAATACCCCACTTATCCCTGTTGAACAAATCCGATACCTTGGACTTCACTTGGACAAACGTCTAACTTGGAATCCTCATACCAGACTGAAACGACAAGAAACCGCTCGACGTTTCCGACTACTCCAACACTTACTAGACAAACGCTCTAAGTTCCCAGTTAATTACAAAAGACTTATATACATGACTACAATAAGACCTATTTGGACTTACGGAGTTGAGCTTTGGGGCTCCACTAAGCCATCGAATTCCTCTCGTATCCAATCCTTACAATCCAAAATCCTTCGTAAAATCCTCAATGCTCCTTACTTTGTCATCAATAAAATAATCCATAATGACCTTAATGTTCCTTATGTTTCCGATTTGGCCCAATCCAGATACCAATCCTTCCATAATAAACTTCAGAACCATCCGAATCCTCTCGTCTCTAACCTTGCTTCCTCTTCTATTCGTGATAACCCTCCGAGGCGTCTGAAAAGAAGATGGCCTCGAGATCTCTTATTGTAAATACATTTTGTTTTTAGAGTGCTACCAGTGGGTAGTTTCTCAACAAGTCATTTCATGTTATTATTTTCTGTTATCAAATTTACTTAATGTATTTAATTTTTTAATACAGTTGTAAATATCATGAATAAATAAATTTAAAAAAAATTATCGAGGGAAATATTTTTTACATACCTGATGGATTTTAAAATTAATGTTTGCTATACAAGTTTAATTCGGTTTGCGCTACTAAAGGCCGGTCTCTGGAAAAGTGGAGGAACAAGAACAGAGTGGAAGAGCGAAGGAGGGGGGACGGGCTACCCTAGGTATACAAGGATAATTCTCAAGCCTGCATGATTAATTTTTTATCACTGTGGTAGACCGCCTGTATAGCAATTTTGAGAAAAATCTTCAGATGAGCAAGAAAACTTGTATAAAATATTGATAATGACAAGCAAGTAAATTTAAGCATATATAGAAAAAAAATCGGCAAAACTATTTGACTATACCATGTTCTCTTATTTTCATATTTGCATTTTACTTCTATGTACGTTTTACTTTTTTTTTTTTTTCATTTTTGTTTTTGCATCACATTGAACTTCTATCTATAATTTCTTAATTCTATTTTATATGCATATGTATATATTTATAATTTATTATTCCATAGATATAGTATTCTCTCTTGTATCCATCCATATCTTCAAATTTTAGATACTTTAATATTCCAGGTTTTGTTTTACTTTTACTAATTACCACCTTAACATTTCTCAACCAGGTCAGCAAATTTTCCCAAAAGTACTTACTCAGATTTTCCAGTTCTAAGTGAAATTCCTTGCTGAACACACCTGTAAGTCTTTATTTTTATTCTTCTAATTTTATTTACTTATTTTTTGCTTTTATTTTTTATTTTATTTCCTTTATTAGTGTTGCCCAAATGCGAGACCGAAACGAGTCTTGGTCTTGAAAATTCATTCTTGGTCATGGTCTTGGTCTTGAGCAAGAGTCTCGCAACAGTCTTGCAGTTTCTTATTAGCTTATTACTATAGAGATATTACTGTAATTTTTTAGGCAGGAGAAACCTAACTAAGCCCAAATAAAAAATTAGAGGAGTTAAATGCAAAAATATATTGGTTATACCATTTATTTACGTATAGCAACTAAGATTGTCAAGTATTAGTAATTATTTTGCCTTAATTTTAATTTTTAAAAATCGAAGTTTTTGTCATCAGTCCTGGTCTTAGTCTTGCAACAGTTAAGCGGCCTTGGTCTTGGTCTTGCACTTTGCGATTTTGAGCAACACTACTATTTATGTCCATTATTTCATATTATATCCTGTTTTTTTTTCTTTCAATATCTCCTGTAAAACTGTAGGAGTATATTCACAATTGCATATATTATATTATATATTATACTACAACAATGTTTCCATCTATTTACTTCAGTTTAGGATCTTTTTACTTAGCTTACTCTGTTTGTATTTTAATGTACTTACTGTTTATAATTTTAATAAGTATATTCACATTGTTTATAAGTTTTCCTCTAAATATTATGTAACTTCCGCAATTCACTATATCTTTTTGTATCTTGTCCGTTCAAGCACTGAGGAAGACCTGCAACGTCGGGCCGAAACATTGGCTTTTAATAAAATAGTTTTGCCAATATTTAGTCTATTTGTGACCGCCACCCCGGACTATCTCCTTCCTTAATAATGCAACGGTCAGCTATTAACTAATCAATAGAAAATAAATCTTTTTATTCAATATTAACAAATAAATCCTCACTCACATTGTTCTTTCTAACGACTGGTAATAATCTAATTCGTCACTCGAGGTGCCATATTTTGTCTATGTTTACTAGGTCACATTTTTACAATGCAATAAGTGGATCCATCTCGTAAATATGGTCAATATGTAATATCGATTCAAAGGAACAGTTAGTGTGAAATATGACGAATGAGAAAGGGAGCTCCAAAATATATACAACGATCTAAATGCAGTTCATGTCGTAATGATAGGGGCACTTTAAGAAGTGGAGGGGATGCTGGGAGTACGTGCTGTTCCAATGGATGACTATTTGGCAAAAACAAATTGACAGAACTATTTCAGGACACAGGATTCAAAACCACAAGACCGCTCCAATTAGTGGAAGCCAGGAATCGTTAGTGTTTGTCTGATCTTAATGAGAACCCAGGTTCAAATACCGACCGGTACATAAAGATTTATTGACAACTTTTTAACGATAATAATAAAGAATTTACACAAATTGCACTATTTAATAAGTCAGGATTTTGCGATAATAGTCAGGTGATCAATTTGGAGATTGCAGCCTTCAACTGACCCAATGTTGATTTTTGAACATTACCTTGCCAAATCGGGTATCATACTTCTCTAACTATACTTGAGCATAGTTCTTCCTCAAAATATTCTGTAACTAATTTTATAAGTATTAATAAATCATCGTAAAATTTAAAAAATGCCTGTTAACAAGCGTTGGGTTTTGTCGTAAAATAGTATTTTTTGATACGCTAGTACTAAAACTTACACGGTAATTTAAACAAGTTGCATTAATACTGCTGAGATTATGCCACTTATGTTCCACAGAACGGTTCATTGCATCTATCACGTTCCATGCCTAGAGTCACTTTTAATAAATTATTTATAGCTTGAACCCACTCCCTTTGTCCTTTATGTAAGCCCTTTATACTCCTCTTCAACCTCAACCACTTAATTTGCAGATAAAAGGATCTGTATCCTTAGGATAAGAGATTTGATAGTTAGTTAGCATGTAGCAGTATGTATTTCATTATGGATAAACTATAAAATAACAACAAAAGACAATCATAAGTAAATAATTGATAATAATGAAATTATAGACAGATTCATTTCAGCGTGTCTACATATTTGCTCAAGTAAATAATATAAACAGTAACAGTGTATATATTAGTTTTATTTTTGATAGATTTAATTGTTAATTTATTAGGTAATTATTATGTAGTTAGGTTTTGAACTATTGACAAAAAACATTTAGAAATAGTTAACCGGAGTCACGTTCGGCGTGTCTACATATTTGCTCCAGTAAATAATATAAACAATAACAGGGGAATATCTTTATTTTTATTCATTTATGTCTTTTTTTTAGGGGAAATCAAATATAATAATATTATGTAAGGCTATATATGTTATTTTGACAAATTTATTTTCTTTTTCTTTGGCTACGTTTCGGCTAGGATGCCATTTTCAAGCCATTTGATTTTACGATGCTTCTTATATATAGACTATAATCCAATTATGAACTGCATATAAGAATCATCATAAAATCAAATGGCTTGAAAATGGCATCCTAGCCGGAAGGTAGCCAATGTAAAAAGAAAATAAATGTGGTGAAATAACATACATACACTTACTTTATGTTTTTATTTTTGATAGATTTATTATTTAATTTAATAGGTAATTATTATACAGTTATGTCATGGTTTTAATATACTGTTATTGTAAATTATCTATTGTACGAGTAATGTATTGTATATGATTCCGGCAGTCAGATTTCCTTGCCGTTAAATGTTTTTGTATTTTTTTTCATTCTTTTATTTTGTATTATATATATTTAATAAAGCATTATTATTAACAGTGAAATCTCTGTAAAATAATATAATACAAAAAAAATGTTCTTACGTATACAAGGAAATATGGTAGTGCTGGAGAAATAATCGGTGTTTAAATGAGATTACCAGTGACGCCGCTGGGAGAGAAGCACTGGGATCTCCTAGGGTCCTGCCTTGGCTTCCACATTTGGGTGACAAAGCATGACTCAGAATCCTCTAGAGGATTGTAAATATTGTATATAGGTATGAATGTGTTTTATATATTTCAATTTCATTTAGCTTTTCTCTATTTATTGATTTTATTTCGTTCTCTTTTTTTTTTTTTTTTTTTTTTTTTTTTAATCATCTATGTTAAACTCTTAAAACTCCAGCTTCTTTTCGCTGACGAATGTTATATAGATAAATTTGAAGGGTGTCGAGAAAATGACTTTAGCGAAGTTTCAATGAAATCGGTACATTCGTTTAGGCGCTACAATCTATAGCTACGTTTTTCTGTATTTTTATTTTTTTTCTCCTTTATTAACTTATCATATTCTTTCAAAAGTTATATTTAGCATTTTTTCGTAACTCTGAATAATGCGAAATAATTATCTTTTTAAAATAAACCATATTAAAGGTACTTTAGAGGAAGACGTATATGAACATTGGGCATTTAAGCCCTGTAAAGTGACATCAATGGGGATACGACCTAATTTATATTAAAGACCACTTAATTATACAATGATACACCGAGTTTAATCAAAATCGTTAGAGCCGTTTTTGAAAAAAAACTGTGAAAATGTGTTTCAGCGTTGATATAAAGTGGCACTTCCGGTTAGCCGATTTTAAGGAAAAAGTTGCCGTCACAACTAAGGCATATACCTATCTTAAATACGTGATATCAGTTTCATAGGACTTTTCGTTTTTGAGCTAGACTGCTAACATACAAACACACAGACCATTTTTCGGGACTTGGTCATTTCGACTCAGGGTACCTCAAAACGTATAAATCCGTCTAAAACTCAGTTTCAAAAATTTTCTCGATCGCAATACTTACACAATATTACATATATACATAAGTGAAAGTAAAAATATTTAAAAATCGCGATATCTCTATTAATGGTGCTTCGATGAAACTTCTTTTGTTTTTTAGGTAATTTAAATACCTTTCAAACAACTTATCACAACATTCCCAAAAAAGTGTATACTTTTTGAGTTATTCGGAATTTAATTTTACCATCCCTCGTAACTTTTTTCCAGCTACTTTTCGCTGATGAATGTTATATAGATAAATTTGAAGGGTGTCGAGAAAATGACTTTAGCGAAGTTTCAATGAAATCGGTACATTCGTTTAGGCGCTACAGTCTATAGCTACGTTTTTCTGCATTTTTTTTCTTCTCCTTTATTAACTTATCAAATTCTTTCAAAAGTTATATTTAGCATTTTTTCGTAACTCTGAATAATGCGAAATAATTGTCTTTTTAAAATAAACCATATTAAAGGTACTTTAGAGGAAGACGTATATGAACATTTGGCATTTAAGCCCTGTAAAGTGACATCAATGGGGATAAGACCTAATTTATATTAAAGACCACTTAATTCTACAATGATACACCGAGTTTAATCAAAATCGTTAGAGCCGTTTTTCAGAAAACTGTGAAAATGCGTTTCACAAAATGTGTCTATTTTATTTATCATTTGTATGTATATATTGTGTGAATAATTAATGTAGCCCTAATATTAATGCCCTCCAATGCGGCAGAATGTATTAATTTTCAAATAAAAAAAAAAATGAGATTAAATAAGAAGTTTTACGAATGAGAGTGGCTAATATATGCCAAAACAAGGCAACACCAATTATAAAAGATTTTCGAAAGGAAGCAGTTCTATGAGAAGGAATATACAGGTTTGTGGGCTGGGATTCGTGAATAAAGGGTGGGCAGAGGAACGAATGAAGAGTATAAGGAGGCATTTTGGTTTGAAATATTGCAGTCTGAAAACACTGCAGTCACTTAAAACATGGTGGAGAATATGGACGAACATCTATACCCTAGCTGAGGCTTGAGTACATCGTCTTAGGCTGTGCCGTCTTTGAGCCACTAAAGACTAAGCTGCTGAGAGAAACTTCTTCGAACACCGTAGAAAATTATCCAGTTTGATGTCTCTCATACTAACATAATATATATAAAAGCTCAATGATTCATTTATACATTCCAGTTCTGCTATAAATACAGTTAAATTAGCCAAATCTAAATCATTAAAAATACAAAAAGCATTAAAGTTGAGAGCGACAAATTCTACAAGTGAAATACGCTTTCGATTCCATGCGCTTTAACAACCACTTAACCCTCTCGTATTTTAGCGTGTTTACATTAGATACATAGGAAATTTAATGTTCGTTCAAATTGACTATGATAAATTTCTTCGAGAGATGTATAGATTATGAGTTTTGTTGAAAAATTCGATAAAAATAGATATTTCTTGTGAAATAAGTAAACAGTAATCGTTCGTTGAAATCTTCCATTTGGATCAACGTCAAAATGCTACGTATAAAATTGATAGTAAATTATATATTCTTTAACTTTGTCTATAATAGTAGTTTCGATAGAATGAATAGTCGCGGAGTCATGTCCAAAAAAAATAAAAAAAGGTCGGAAATTTTTTAATATATTTCGGAACGCAATTGAATATTTAATTCGGAAACATCAAATTCAGATTCGGCATTCCATAACACATAAAAAATTGAAGACTGTCCTAATTTGAAGACTTTGACTCGCCAGCTTTAAAACACAACCTTTCAATATTCTTGATATAATGTTAAAATTTCAGCTGTATGTTCTTCCATTAAATGAAGCGTCAAATTTCGCCTCTTTAATTTAAATTTTCGCAAGCAACGGCTTTCAACTGACTGAACGAAGTTATGTGTTCAAATGAGGTTTATCTAGAATTTAAAATAGTTACTCGCTTTAAGTCCTTCCGTTAAATGAATAGGCGGAAAAAGTATCCAAGCTGATGAAGTCTGAAAAAGCGAATGATCTTATTTTTATGAAACTGTAAATTGTATATAATTATTATTTATGGTAAATTATTGTTGTTTTTATGCTGTATTAAGTTGCATCCTGCTGCTGCAAAAACCTGTATTGCTCATAACAGGATAAGGTTGAAATAAGTAAATAAATAAATAAGGTATTGTTACGGTCTTTAATTTAGAAGAATTGTTTCCGCAACAAACTTGCTGGATGCTCAGTGGAGACGCCAAAAAAAAAAAATAATAATAATACTCAAGAGTCAATTAAATATTACTAACTATCTAACTATTTAATTGGTTGAATTTGGAAAATAGCGAAAACCATAAAAAAAAAAAAAAATAAAATAAAATAAAATTAATTTAATTTAAAATACGAAGATTTGGACGCGGAGTGAGCTACAAACTCGGAACCTATGGGTTGAAAAACTTATGTTAATTAACCTAATAACCTATGGAACCTTCTTACTCGGTTAATATTGATTTTCCCTAACCCCTCGAATAGGGTTTCACAATTCCTTATTAAACCTTAAAAAAACAAAACAATATAATATATACATAAAATATGGAAACAAACAGAAGAAAATAAAACTGGCTATTATTAATACTAATGATGAATTTACTTATTTCTATTGATTTAAATAACGGTTAAAGGAAATGAAAATTATGAACAAGAAATTAGATTTTTAAGAAAACAAAGAAAGTACAATTAACTTTAATTATCAAAGAAAAGAACACACAATTATTGTAGAACTAAACATTAACACAGATTATACAATAAACCAATTACAAATAGTTGAAAAATATATAAATAGGGGAAAAAACAAACTTATATGTACATATTTACAAAATCTCAATGGTGAATTCTGTCCAATTGGCACATTGAGTTTTCTGAGGAAGCGGGAACTTATTCGAGCTAGCGTCGTCAGGGTCTCCTCAGTCCACTTCTTCAAGTCGTGAAAATGTCTACTCATCGACTTATAAAACCAAGCGGCACTCGTCTCTGATAATCACAGGTTCCTTGAGAATAAATGAAAAATCAGGTGCACACCGTAAAACTGAAGTATTTCACATATAAAAATCCATAGCGTGCTTCTACACTCGCTGGTTCCGCCATCTATCTCTAAAACTGTCTGTTTGTTTTTCTCCCTCATATATTTGCTGTTATACTCACTTAAAATTAATATTTACAACTAATACTTAAAACTAATTTATTTTTAGCTCTTCGATGTAAACCTAACAATTATTTAACGAACTAATTTTTTTTTTTGTATTTTTTTTTCGTCACAGTATAGCAAACGGAGACGTAAGAGCGCTTTTATGGTTTTGAATTTAATTCATTAGTTTCACAAAGAATGCATTAGTTCTTTAGTTTCTATAGTCTCACCTCATACGCATCGAACTGATTCATCTTTATCTTTCTATTTTGTCTATCGTTTGATATGACTTTATTTCAGACCCTTTAAGAGTCCTCATATTCAGATCCAGATTTCGAGAAAGCATAATTTAGAATTTAATTTTCTGTAGAGAGAGAAAAAAAGAAAAAAAGGAACAAATAAAACCAAATACTCCTCCGAAAAGCCTTGGCGATAAGTGGGCAGTTCAAACGAAAATAAAACATTAATAACGTTTTCTTGTTGACCCGGGAGATGGGGATAAAAAGGGGACAGCCTGTAGAATGCGGGACGAAATTAAAAACATAGTATATTAGAGCTTAGCCGGACTTTGGCCACATTACGTGGCCGGGAAGCTAAGTATCTTCCCAACCGCTAACTTTGTTGTTGGCGCTGCATCGCAAGGCCCCTTCGTTATATCCAACCTCCCCAACCTCACTACAACACCAGTCCTCGATTTATTGGATTTAACGATTATGTTATGTAATAAGATATCTACAATTTTGGCAATTAGCTACTCACACATTTGCTATTATAAAAGAACGATGAATGAATTATACCCATATTTTGTAATTTCAAGCAGGGGTTGAAACAGTTATTTTTTTTTTACAGATAAGTTCAACTATAACTGTTTGAAAAAACGTTTATCAACAAGATGTTAAAGTTAAAAGTTTTTTTTTTTTAAACTGTTAAATCCAATAAATCCCATCAAATCACTTTTACCCTTCTTCGTAAACCTATGACTGCCTGTCCTACAACATCCTTTAATAACACTCATCTTATCCCTGATTAAAAAATTCAATACCTAGGACTCCACCCCGACAAACCCTCATACAAGACTGAAATGACAAAAACCGATTACTCCACCACTTACTTAACAAACTCTCTAAGCTTTCAATCAATTACAAAAGACTTATATATATGACTATAATAAGGCCTATTTGGACTTTGAGCTTTGGGGCTCCACTAAACCATCGAATTTCTCTCGTATCCAATCCTTACAAACGACCTTAATTTTCCATATGTTTCCGATTTGGCCCAAAACAGATACCTATCCTTCCATAACAAACTTCAGAACCATCCGAACCCTCTCGTTTCAAACCTTGCTTCCTTCTCGATTCCTGATAACCCTCCGAGGCGTCTGAAAAGAAGGTGGACTTGTGATCTTCTTATGTAAAGTGTTTTCATGTTATTATATTCCTGTGTACACATTTACTAGATTGTTTTTAAAACAGTTGTTAATATCATAAATAAAAATTAAAAACTGTTATATAAAAGTTCTAGCTTAAAAAAGTTTTTACTTTTTTAAATTCAAAGTTTTATTCGTCAATCAGAATGGTTTTAATTTTTAGAAGCTTTAATGTTTTTAAATTAACCTAATAAATACTATTTTGTCTAATACCTTGTATATATTTTCTATGTATAATGCATAGAAAAATTATTGGCTATTGGTAAATACATATAATGATGATTATATTTTATGTTAATAAAAACATAGAAGTATATTACTTTTTTCATTAAAACCCATTAAAGTAAATGGTTTTAAACAAAAGTGTTATATAAAAACTTTTATTAACGATGTTTGAAAATAAAAGTTAAGAAGATAACTGATTTGAAATGGTATGCATCAAAAAAAGTAAAAGTTCAACAAATTTTTTTATAACTCTACTTATATAAATTTAAGTTTGAATGTTTTTCTTTTTTTATCTATTTATTTGTTTTACTTATAATTTATTTAATTTGCTAAGAATTTTAATTTGATTTCAAGTCACATCTCTTTGGTTTTATTGTTTTTGGCTATGTAATATAGATATATACTTTTTTATTTATTTACTTTGTAACCAAGATTAAGAAAGCACTGGAAACAAAACAAACTCTACTCTCTTTTGTTTCCTGGGGAGATGACTGATTGATATTTTAGCATGTGCATGTACTCTTACATCTTATTGTATCTTGACTATCTTTGGATGTGGCATGCCATAATATTGTATATAAAATAAGTATCTTTTTTTGTTATTTGTATTATCTTTATTATCTTAAATATCTTTCTTTTTTTTTAACTTTAATTGTATATAGTAATTATGTTTGAGTTCCCTCCTTTTCCTTGTATTTTATATCTTTTTATTGTACATAGTATTAATTCTGTAAATATTTCTTTTTGTAAATAGATATGTTAACCTTTTTGCTGCTTTATAAAAATTATCCAACCTAACCCCTTCTCACCTGATCTAGCATGGTAGAGTAAATATGTAATAATGGCCATTAAAGGGTAAGTACTTTCTGTTTTCTAATTTATCTCTTTAGAGATGAAAGGCTGTTAAGCCAGACGCCCAACAAATAAAAATTGCTATGGAAAATTATATTTATTAAAAATTATTTTATTATATTTCTATTTTATCCTTCTTTTGGTCATAACTTTTATTGTATTATATATATAGTATGAACGTGCCTCACTCAGCTTTAGTACTCAGTGCCCTGTGGCAGTGAGTAGTGTGGCAAAATGTATTATTTCTCAATAAAAAGATATCAAAAAAACTTATTTAAATAAAAGTTAAAGTTTTACTTTTAATTATAAGGAGTTCTGCGCATGCGTTAACCCTACACATACACTCTTTATTTCGTCTCTTATAAAGTGACTTTATTATCAGTGAAATAATTCATGTTATTTGTGAAAAAGTAGTGTGAACTGTTAAGTTAACAATTAAGTTGAAACTGGACATAAATAAGGTGAGTAATCACTTATTTATAACGGCATTGTGAACAATGTAAATAGACCTGAGGATAGTGATAGATAACAAGCCGGCCATATACATTCGCTAATCCGACCAGTGGGCTGCTGCCCTTCGGCGGAAGCACATCTACGTTTCTTAGAATTCCACAAATTCGCGTAATATATACGTAATTGATAAAAGACTTTTTTTTACAAACTATTACATTTAATAGTTTTATTTAATTATTAACATGAGATGCGATATTTTCACATGGTAATGTCGAGCAAAGGTAGCAATCGAACTTTAAGATCTAGGAGTCTAGATACCACAAAGAGTTCACCAATCAAGAAAAGGGCTAGACGCTCTAAAAAAAATACCCCACCAGCTACACCAGAGAGCTCAGTTGACGAAGTCGAAAATCAACCTGGCACATCATCACAAAATATGTCAACACAAGCTATATCAATACAAGGTACGTTAGAAGAATCGCCCTTTTTTACAGCTAATCCATTCCAAGTGTTGTCAAACACACAGAATGAACAAATGGAAGCAGTACCCATCCCTAGTGAACCTAAACCCCCACCAATATTCGTTAGAAACATTAAAAATTTTCAATTAATGTGTCTACAATTAAATAATATAGTGGGCTCAGGTAAATACTTATGCCAAAGCCGCATTAATGACACGAAATTAATGCCTGACACCCCAGATACGTACAGAAAAATTGTCAAGTATTTATCTGACACTAAGGCGGATTATCACACATATCAACTGCGCCAAGAGAGAGCGCTCAGGGTGGTGATCAGGAGATTACACCCATCAACACCGCTGGATGCCATTAAAGAAGAACTAACTGAGATGGGGTTCCGTGTTCGCCAAATAGTGAATATATTCAAGGAAGATAGAGAACAGCCTGGCTCAAAAAATAAAATACCGCTCCCACTATTCTTCGTTGACCTTGACCGAACGCCCCAGGTCGAAGACATCTACAAGGTCACACGCCTTTACTACACTAGCGTTGTTGTAGAAAAGCCCTACACTAAGCGCGACATTGTACAATGCCATAACTGCCAGGCTTATGGTCATACGAAACGCTATTGTCACCACATTCCTAGATGTGTCCGGTGCGGTGATAAACATAAAACAGAGGACTGCCAGAAGTCCAGAAGAACACCAGCTGTATGCGCTTTATGCCATCAAGGGCACCCAGCGAACTACAAGGGTTGCCAAACATATAAGGAACTAAAAGCAAGAATTTATTCAGCTCCAAGAGAAGAACGGCCATCCAGGCCACCAAGACAACCCTCTAGAACTGTAAATACAAGAGTGTCCTATGCTCAGATATTCAAAGGAGATACTGCACCCACACAAACTCAGGCCCTGCCACAAGAACCTCAACCTCGAGTATTCACATCTCAACCTCAAGACCCTTATCCCATCTCTGAACCTAGGCCTAATAACCAGGCATTCATTCCTCCTCCTCCCAATGCCACTGACCTCACAAGCCTATTGACTTCTTTTCTCTCTGAATTCAGATCACTCATCACTCCTCTCATTTCCTTACTTACCAATGTTGTATCCAACCTCATCCCACTGCCGAGAAATCCTTAAATGTCCCCAATAAAATCCCTCTCCGTCCTCCTTTGGAATGCGAATGGTATTCGAAATCACATCAACGAGCTAACAATCTTATTACAGGACAAAAACATTGATGTAGCATTAATAACTGAAACTCGACTTACCAACAAACGACCACTTAACATCCCCAACTATCATATCTATCGAACCGACCATCCTGATGGAACAGCACATGCTGGCACTGCCATAATTATCCATCAATCCCTTTCCCATCACCTATTCCCTTTGCCGACCCATAATTTCCTACAATCCACTGCCGTGATAATCCAAACTTCTCCTTACCCAATAGCAGTAGTTGCAGCATACTCCCCGCCTAAAATACCTATCTCAGAATCCCAATTAACTTCCTTCCTTAACTCCTTAGGACACCACTTCCTTCTAGGTGCAGACTTAAATGCTAAACACCAGCAATGGGGAGCCAGAACCACAAATTCCAGAGGACGAACATTGCTATCTGCACTTAATTCCCATCACAGCAACATCCTCTCACCCAATTCTCCCACATACTGGCCAACAGATCCTAACCGCAATCCCGATCTCCTAGATTTTTTCATCCACAAAGGTCTAGGGTCCCTTAATTATAGCATTTCAAGACTTGATGATCTTTCCTCAGACCATAGTCCCCTAATCCTAACGGTCTCCACATCACCAATTCCCAAACCACCTCCACCTTCATTTATCAGGGGGCCAGTTAATTGGAACCTCTTCCGTCAAATACTGGATGATAATATTGACCTCAGAGTTTCCTTAAAAACACCTGCAGACCTAGATGAAGCAGTATATTCCATGACTACCTTGATCCAACAAGCAGTTTGGACTGCATCTTCACCTGATCCTTCTAAAAAATACCGCAAAATAAATCCTCTACCCCAAGACCTACTGGACCTTATTAATAGGAAACGATGCTCTAGGACCATCTGGCAAAGAACCAGGCATCCTGATGATCGGAAATCATATAACTATTATTCCAAGCAGGTAAAACAAAAACTGGCTACGTTTAGATCCCAATCCTATAATTCCTATCTTTCCTCACTATCTGCAAGTGATAACTCCCTCTGGAATGTAACAAAAAAAATCCTTAAATTCCAATCCATTTCCCACCCCCTCCGCCGTGATGATGGTTCCTGGGCTTCGTCAGATGAGAATAGAGCAGAAGAGTTTGCTAAACATCTATCGTACACATTCACTCCTCATCCTGAACTCCATCCCTCCCATACTGCTGAAGTTAAAGAATTCCTCTCTTCATCGATTCCTCTCTCCTTACCTCCTACAGCCGTCAACCCCTCTGAGGTCAAATTCCTTTTAAAGAACCTAAAACCTCGCAAATCTCCAGGACACGATCTCCTTACTTCCCAGATCCTCAGACAACTTCCCAAAAAAGCAATTATATTCCTTACATATCTATTCAACTGTATCCTCCGCACAACCCACTTTCCCCTGGTGTGGAAACACTCCATAATTATCCTCTTTCCTAAACCAAGTAAACCTGTTAATTATACATCATCCTATAGACCGATAAGCTTACTTCCGATCCTTTCCAAAATCTTTGAGAAAATCCTTCTCAAACGCATCCTACCCATACTCGAATCCCACAATATCCCTTCCCATCAGTTTGGATTCCGCTCAAGACACTCCACTGTCCAACAAGGCCTTCGCGTTGTGGACCACATATCCTCTGCACTTGAAAACAAGCAATATTGCACTGGTGCCTTTCTGGACGTAGCTCAAGCTTTCGACCGGGTGTGGCACGATGGCTTGCTTTTCAAGCTCAAAACCCATTTACCTCAACCCTTGTACCTAGTCCTCAAATCTTACCTTTCAAATCGCTCCTTTCAAGTCCGCTGCGGCACTGAACTCTCCAAACATTATCCAATTGAGGCTGGTGTTCCACAAGGCAGTGTCTTGGGCCCAGTTCTCTATATCCTTTTCACCGCTGACATCCCTTCAAGTCCTGATACCTTCCTAGCAACATTTGCTGATGATACTGCCATCCTATCCTCCCACTCGGATCCTCTAATAGCGTCCCAGAACCTGCAAAGACACCTTTCCTTCATTGAGCAGTGGTGCAACAACTGGCGCATCAAAATTAATGAATCAAAATGCAAGTATGTAACTTTCACTCTTCGACGCAGATCCTGTCCGCCAATCCTTTTTAATTCAATTCCTCTTCCCTACTCAGACACAGTCCGATACCTTGGCTTCCTTCTGGACAAAAGACTGACTTGGAACCCACATACGAGACTTAAAAGACAAGAGCTTAACCGACGATTTGGTCAGCTATATAGACTACTAAACAGAAGATCTCATCTCTCAACAGAAAACAAATTATTAATCTACAAGACCATACTGAAACCTATCTGGACCTACGGACTTGAACTGTGGGGGACAACTAAATCATCGAATATCAAACGCATCCAATCCTTCCAGTCCAAAGTCCTTCGAACAATAGTCAATGCTCCATATTATGTCACGAACAAGACCCTACACCATGACCTTAACATCCCATATGTCCATGACATCATCCCATCCAGATTCTCCAACTTTCACCAGAACCTCATTCATCATCCCAATCCTCTAGCGCAATCCCTATCCAGCTCCGAGCATCCATACCATCCCCCTCGAAGGTTGAAACGGCAGTGGCCTCGAGATCTTTTGTAAATATGCCTTTGGAGTCCTGGCAATGGCCAGCTTCTCCACTCATGTCCTGAGCGTCTGTGGCTGTATTGCCCTCTTTCAGTCTCCACTGGCTTCTAATACTAGTGATGCGACTGGAAAAGTGGCACTGGGATCTTCCGGAGTCTTGCTTTGCCTTCCGCGTGTGGAGGTAAAAGCCTGGCTCGGAGATTCTTGGGCAAATGTATATATTGTATATAGTTATGATTGTGTTTAGAAGTTTTTATTTTATTTTATTTTATTTTTTTATTTTTTTTTATTTTTTTTTTTTATTTATTTACCTTCTTCATCAGTATTATTTATTTACTTCTTATATTTATATTTATTTCTTTATTATTTGTATATATTGTATGAATGAGAACTTTTAGCCCTAATGCTTATAGCCCTCCAGCAGTGGCTGATTGTATTATTATTCAATAAATAGATTTAAAAAAAAAAAAAAAAAAAATTATAAGAGTTATGACAGAATTTAATATTTCTGAATAAATAATTGCAATAGTTGGCTGTTTCATTCATTAGAACCCTGATTTCAAGGCATATCTATTGTGATAGCAATACATTGCATATTTGAAACTATTTAATTGGTTTATATAACATTCTCTCACAATAAAGAAAAATAGTTTTAATGAGAAAAAAAGAATTTACAAAAAATATAAATAAAATGAGAGAAAAATAAAAATTAGAAGAAGAAGAGGAAAACATTAAAATTTTATTATATGTCATTTAGTCCCCTAAGAACAATAAAAGTGGTCAACAGAAGTGACATTTTTCGTGGAGACAATTAAATTTAAAAAATAACTAAGTTATAGAACTATGTAACGTTAAAATTAAAATAAAGAATATGCATAAGTGAACAAAGAGAAGGAAAAGCACAAGCTTCTCAACTAAGTTGAGTTGCTAAATGAACCAGCATACCGATCAGCCCCAATAGATAATATCTAATTAGAGAGAACAGAAAGGATAATTTATTCATTCATTGTTATAATTTTATCCTCATTTCCTTCGTTCCCACTTCTGTCCGTAGAGCACACAACGAAGTGCCAGAATTAATGTAGGCGATTGTGCAGGATTGCTAATGAGTCAAAAAAAATAGATTGTGTCATATTCTGCAGATTGATCATTTCTTCATTCAGCTTTTGAACCAAAAATCAGCTGTTGAAGGTGGAATCGCTGTCTATCTCCTTTCGAACTGAAGTCCTCGAACCGAAAATTCTCTCTCACCAAATTCGTCTCTATATTTCTCCTGTAGTTGTTGAATAGATTTTTTATAGATTTCATCTTTTTTTTTTTTTACTTTAGATTTTGATCAAGATTTGTTTCAAATCTTTTCTTTTCTTTTTTTTCATTTATTGATATTTACACCTGTATACGTATACAATAAGTACAATGCAAAATGATAAATAAAACATGATAAAAACTTGTAAAGAAAGTAACCATTGGTAGTACTTCAAAAATTAAATTAATTTAGAAGGTTCCTAGGCCATCTTCTTTTCAGAAGCCTTAGAGGGTTGTCAGGAATTGTTTTGGATGAGAGGTTATGAACTAGAGGGTTAGGGTGACCAAGGAGTTTGGAATGAAAAGGGGAGTATCTTAGTCGGGCCAAGTCTTCAACAAAGGGAATGTTGAGGTCTTTATGAATAATTTTATTTGTGTCATAATAACGAGCATTAAGGATTTTACGGAGAATTTTGGTGTTTCAAATCTAATTGTAAGATCAACTATCAAAACTGTTTTTCCTATCGCACTAAAGGTTAATATATGTACGAATCTCGCCTTTTGTATCAAGACTGAGAGGGAGCATCAATAATTCTTCGTCCTCGGGAATTCTGCAATTAGATACTTCATGTTATTGTGCATGCGGGTGACAAGGAGCTTGTTATTCGGAGATTTGCTCAATATATGTGCTGTTGTTCCTAACTCTCTGCCACGTTTGCGGCAGAGGGGTCCAACAATAAATAATTAAAGATAAGTAAATATTGACATATTTGTACTGGTAAGAAATATAAACAATAACTACGAAATAACAATAAAACTTTCGCTTACTTAAAACTTTAAAATAATACATTAACTGCTGAACTTTATTTTTTTTTTAAATAATCTCTCAAAGAACCTCTTTTTCTATCTGGTGCAGCTTAAATACATGATTGTTAAATCATTATACCTTCGTAAGTTTAACAATAACAAATTACCTCTATTTAATTCAAATCCAACAAATACACATTTGAATAATTATATGGCCCATACATTATCAGAAAAATGTTTTTTAAAATCAACTCCTCATCGTTCCCTTACTGAAATTGTTAATTTCCAAGCTATATTAAAATGGCCAACTGCAAGACAATTTTCAAGTCGCTTTATGCAAATCCTGACTTCGTCCAAAAGTTCACAATAAGCTTTGATTTTACACTAAAACTCTTTAATAATTCATTAATATGGAAAATTAATTTGGATCAATAATTTTAAAATGGAATTAAAAATGAAACGTCTCTTGAGTGTTCAACATCTACTCATGAAGCCGTAAAATAATCAATATGTATTTGATACACAGGTATTAGACCTGGCATGAAAACAAATTAATAATTTTCTACTGCTTAGACCAAAAATGAAATTTTTAAAAATATTTTAGTAAACGTTGAGAATAGTAAACGGTTCATACAGTTTTACAGAATATTAACAATGTAGGAAGTGCAACTTTGCTGCTGCTAAGTTAATGTTAATTAACATCCATCAACAATGGCTGTATCATATAGCACGAAGTTTACGGGCGGATACGGTTTCATACTGTACGAACAAATATATTGAAGCCTTGAAATCAATGTGAATTTAGACAGTTTTTGGAATAGTTATAATTACTTGGATTGATGGATTGGAAGGGTGAGAGAGAGGGAGGGAGGTATAACAAGGATTTTTGTTAAATATGTATATTCTATTAATATTTTTTTTGGTTGAAACTATTTTATTTGAATAGAAATGTTGCATTACGATAAGGACAATATTTATGTTCATGTTAATTTATAGTTTCATTCACACCATATGTTACTGAACTAAAATTAACTTTAAGAGTTACTAAAAAGTTTGTAATGAGAAAACGTTATGTATTCAATAACACTAGTTATCTTACTAAGTAAACTATTTTTTTGTAATGAAAAACACGTAAAGCACTTGAAATGTAATTTTAGAATCGTGCCGTATTTAAGTTTTTATTTTAAATAAGTTAATTACTTTTTGTTTATATACACGCATATATATAATCTTTAAGTATATATTAGTGAAGTTGAGGTTTATTAGGAAAAATCTTGAGATTCGCCTTAAGTTGTGAGAAAAAATGATCTGATATCCTATCTAGTCACCATAAAGTACCCGTGTTTTCTACAAAAATTACTAAAATTAACTATTTTAAAGCTTTTATTTTTCCGAGTAATGGGGTGTATTGTAATAAACATAATTGCCTAAAAAATACTTTTTATTTATAAATATAAAAACAATTAGTATTACGATTTTTTAAATATTTTTTACGGAAAGGTTATGAAATTGTGTTTTTCTCCCATATCTCCGTCCTAAGACTTGGTATGCATTGATCAGTGACAAACTTAATGTTTATTACTAAACATTAGGTTTAAACTATAGAAGCCTGTTGATTGCCTCAATTATTTTCATGAAATCGTAAATATTTGGGCTACAAACATTATGTTTGTCACTTATACACGAATCAATCCTTATGACAGAAATCTAGAAAAAAAAAAAAAAAGGACAATATTTCATAACCATCTTAAATGAAAAATCTTTATTTTTAAATTTTTTATATTTTCTAATAAAATGTGTTTTTAGCCAATTATGTTAATTACAATACATCCTATATCATGGAATGATAAAGCTTTACAATAGTTAATTTTAGTAATTTTTGCTGAAAACACAGGAACTTTTAGGTGACTGGATAGAAAATCACATCATTTCTTTACACAACTTGAGATGAATCTCAAGATTTTTCCTAATAAACCTCAACTTCACTAATATTTACTTAAAGCCCATATATATATATATATATATATATATATATATATATATATATATATATATATATATATATATATATACGTCTATATAAACAAAAAGTAACTAACGTAATTAAAATAAAAATTAAATACAGGCACGAATCTAAAATTACATTTTAAGTGTTTTACATCTTTTTCATTAAAAAAAAAATAGAATCTCAAGATTTGTCCTAATAAACCTCAACTTCACTAATATGTTCATAAATCTTATTAAACAAGAAAGTTTTTTTAAAAGTGGGATAAATGTAGTACAGTTAAAGGGTGAAAAAATAATCATCAATAATTTAGGACTTTATTATAAACGGAACTTTATAACACGGCTGTGTTTATCAGTTTTAACAACGACAAACTCTACTTTCTTTAAAATTAAATTTTGTCTAGCTTACTATGGAGCAATGTTTAGTTATTTGCATCAAATATTTTTTAAGTTATCGCTTTCTGTTCAACAAAAAACGTGATTTGCTTAAAAAAAAACACAATTCTTAAATTTTCTAATTTACTGCAAGAAATTGAGGAATTATTTATATGAACTTTTTTGTAGATCTCGATGTGTACTATCAACCTTTAAAATATTTTCCTCTACTTACGGACCACCCCGTTTATGTATAGTATTTCTTTTTAAAAAAGTGTAGATATATATTATTATTATCTTTGAATTTATATTACAATTTAAATAAAAGTATAAATGAATGAATATTTTTATTTGTTTTCGGAGAATGCCCCACTGAAATAAAGTTGCCCACAATAATCACAATGCATTAATATAAAGACAATTTACAACTTATATATATATATATAAATTTGGATTCAATGACAGTATTCTCTCCTCATAACAACCAATGTATACATAAACATAATTTATCAATCTTCTTATTTATTTTTTTTTTTTTTTATTAGGAAGCCTACGTTTATAATCATTTCATATTTAAGGCAATAATACTTTCAATTTTCTTCAATGTTTTGTTTCTTCAATTACATTTGTTGTCTCTTACGTTTCGGGACAATTTTCCCATCATCAGAGCAATTTTTGCCTTCACTTTCTTTTTTTGATGTGGTACCATTTATCAAAAATCAAATATTAGTCATATTTTTTAAAACTATTTTTTGATGTTACACATCTTTACATATTCATTGATACACTTATAGTTTATCAATCGTAATTTTTTTTAGATGATTATGGTGCAGAGAACCGAAAGCTCCTTATACCAAAGGATAAAAAAAATGAGACTGTAGTAAAAAAAGGGAGTTGTTTTCTTACCTTTAATAAATAAATAAATAAATAAATAAGAAATAATATTTAAAAATAATTTGACACTATTGTATCGGATCCTTGCAATGGAAATGCCTTATTATGCAAGCGAAATGAAAGCAAACATGAAACTCGACCCGTGAGGTGAAGGATGTTGAAACAGGAGCGGGAGGGGGAGGGAGGGAAATGATAAGTACCAACAGAATTGATGTATGCGGGCATTAAATCGCTGAATACATCAACCGCTCTAGGAGCGACTCCATATAAATGTAGCATGTTTATTGTTGTCGTTGAGTAAACAAATCCAAGGCGTTTAGACGAAACTATACACGACTTCTACAATATTCCTGTTTGACTTAAGGATGAACTTGGTTTGAGTTGGCGTCTCCTTGAATATCAGATCACTTGGAGCTGTATAAATCTACCACAAAGTGAGGGAGGGGCGGGGGGATGTCGCCACCCTATATCTCTCAAGTCTCTCTTAAATATCGGAAAGGACTCGTGTGAAGAGACTTTAGAGTGGACTTCACAAAGGCTTCGGACGTAAACCGCTTTTCAATAAGGCACCTTATTCTCTCTCTCCCCACTGATAAATCCACCGCATTCTACCGAGGCTTTTCTCAAAAGCGACGATTTGAGAAAATCGGATTGTGCCTATATCCTCAGTGTTACCGAATGTAGACAACGGCCTCTGGAATATCCTAAAGATGGAGGGAAAGATGAATATTCAATAGGGTCGAAAGGGGGTTTGTTCGATAGATTCTGAAAATCTCATGCCTCACATTTTACGAAACGTCTGTTCAAATAACAGGTTCCCATGTTACATATCATCTTTTTTAAATATTATTCATGATAAATAATAGTCGAATACATATTACATCACGTATCTTTCACTTACCAACATACTTCCAGTATTTTTTTAAAAAATATTAATAAACCTTAAGACTAGTGAAGAGTTTGAGAAAGAAATGTTGAGATCTCCTGGTGTTGACTGTATATATAGGATGT
Source organism: Nezara viridula (assembly GCA_928085145.1). Taxonomy (NCBI): domain Eukaryota; kingdom Metazoa; phylum Arthropoda; class Insecta; order Hemiptera; family Pentatomidae; genus Nezara; species Nezara viridula. Next base: position 101,672,224 of record OV725078.1, on the reverse strand, counting down.
ATATAAGATTATTCTTAAGTAAGCTAACTAATTGTTTATCAAACAAATGCTAATATAGAAAATAATAATTATTATTCAATAAACTACAAAATGTTCATTGATCCTGCTGTTTATTCGCCGTTTCCATATTTTTTTTTCTATTTTATTTTTTTTTAGTTAACGATGGGATCATCTTCAATATTTTAAAATAGAGCCTCGATGCCCCAAGCCAGAGACACACCGACAGCCTCTGCAACGTTCACTAGCACAGATATTAAACTACTTACAGTAGCTTAATATCTTTGCTTAATATCTCAGCTAAAAAAATACTTTCAGTATATAAAAAAAAAATAATATACCTTAAGAATACCGTTTTAATAATATTTTTATTTATTTATTTAGATATATAATATTCTGTCTCGTGGACAATAATTATAGTGATAAATGAAAACATTCACACCATATATACAGAAAATATAAAAAATAAAATAAATACAAATTACTTCTTTTTTTTTTTTGTTAGGAAGTTGTTGAATTTATTCAGAGGCTGGCAATAAAAGTTTCCATGAATGCAATAAAAAATTATATATGTTACATTTAACTTATAGTTACTTACTGTAGTTACTAATAATTACCAATACAAACTTACACACCCATACTGAAAGGATGATAAATAATCTAGTACAAAGACAAACCCTTAGTTGTTATTACAGATAATCAATTATTAATCAGGTAATATGGTGGCTCTGGATAACTACCTTTGATGGAATGTATAAAATTAAGACGAAAGAGTACACATGGGTAAATATTATAAATAAATTCTAATTATCAACAATAGAAACAATAGTTATTTTATATTAATGCTTTTATTTTAGAACTTTATATGAATGAATTGCAAGGATAGTTCTGATGATAGGAATATGGATCCCGAATATAATGTTATAATATAAATATGATATAACTAATTGGCCCGTGCGAATAATTCGCAGACATTTTGTTTAGTGAAGAAATAGCAAAACAATATGGAAATAAGTAGATCCTATGTATTATGTAAGGAAGGAATTAATGTTTTTTCCTTGGTCGATTACAATATTCCATTTAACATAATAGACCAAAATATTTGTACAAATTGCTTTGCTAGGACCTATTTTTAAACGCTGACTGGAAAGATAATAAAAGCAATAAAGACAAAATAATGCTCCGATCATGGGATTTTCTAAATTATTAAAAAACACAAATGTAGAACTGCCTTAAAAAAATGTTGCCTTAAAAAATGATAAAGTTAATATATCAGCCAGGAAAAAAAGTGTAGTATACTATTCTACTGCTAAATGCAATATCTTTAAAGAGAAAGACATTAATAAGTATATCCAAACTAACGGACTGTATCATTGTTAATAATCGTCCGATTTTTTTTTTTTTTTTTTATAGGTAATTTAGTAATTTTTTTAAATTACTATGGGTATAATCAGAAAAAAAATGCATACTTTTTGAGTTATTCGCAAATAAAGTTTATTTTCCTTCGTACACTTTTTCCCAGAATGGGGGGATGGGACTATTTTTCGCATGTGAAGAAGAAGAATATCTTCAAAATGAGTGGTCAATCATTGGATTTGATGAAGTTATGGCGTACCGACAAAAACACCTTTTAGAAATAATATATAGGATATTATTTATTTAACATTATGTACATTTTTTTGTGTTTTTTCTTTAAGAGTTTGGATATACTTTGTTAAGACGAATTGTTATTATTAATGATTTCATTATTTGCTTTCTGTACCTTACAAAGATAATATTAGTAAAAGGGTTTTCTTTACTTCTACTAAAGAATTTATTTAGCAATGTAGGAAATTCAAAAATTCATATATAAATCTATTATATCAAAAAAAGATGTACATGGATTGTTTTTTATGGTTCCTACTTAGCAATACTTCCGCCAATCGGAGAACGAAATCAAGTTTTAATATTGATAAATGATATTTTCTTAAACACTTCGCTAGTAGAGTTTGCGTTGAGAGGCTACGCAAAATTCAAAGTAGGCTTAAAATGATACGAATTGATATTTTAATCACGGAGAGGTTGGCGGTTGGCTATAACAAAGTGGGCAAACTTATTACATTATATGAAAAGGTTTAACCTCAAGCCTGCTTTGAAGGGGCTAACTACATCCTTAATCTCTTCTTTAATCTATTTTCTTTCTTCATTACGTCAGCCGTTCTCGTGTTTACTTCAAGCTTGAGGAATACGTTACTCCCAGTAAAGAGACCGCATTTCTTGCAGACCCTGCGCAGTAGATTTTTTTTTAAACTACATGAAATAAGCAAAAAATAATGTTAACTATACTCACAGTGTTAAGTGCGTAAGTTTGTACACTAAAAGAGTGAGCAGATGAACTAAATTTGTTGCATAAATGATTATAACGATTTTTTTCAATAAATTATCACACGGAAATAGCTCTTAGCTGGCAATCCATGTGGAACGATAACCCTCCTAGCAAATTGAAGGAAATAAAAAAATCAGTAAAATCATGGTCAACCTCGAACCGCCCTATTCCTAGAGAGGAGGTTGCCTTGGCGAGACTAAGGATAGGGCATAGGAACCTGAAACATACTTACCTGATAAGTTAACAGCCAACACCAAAATGCCAACACTGCTACAATACACAGTCAGCTACATTTTTCATGTGTGTCCCTGTTACGTATCAATCTTAGCCAAATTAGAACTCATAACAAAACCATCAGATATTATAAATAATGATGAAGTTAAAGTAAGGTCGGTGATCAATTTTCTTAAAGTTAATAGTTTGTTTAAGGTTTTTTTTTCACAAAAAAAAGTAGTATTGAGGCAATTGAAGGAAAGAATAGATAGGCGTTGATGACTTCAGGGTTTTACGCCTCTAAGCCCTAAACAACAATAAATTATCACTTAAATGATCTTTAAATGACCTAAAAATAATATAAAACCTAGGTCAATATCGATAACAGATCCAGGTTGACTTTAGAGAAGGTAAAAAAAAAATAAAATTAGTAAGATTATTAAACTGTTTTTCCGGATCAAGCGGAATTCTGTCATATTTATGAATATTAAGATTTAAAATATAAAACAACAGCTAAATTCTCAATACACTTAATAGTGTTTAACTCCACACATTTCTTCCCCTTTTTGCTCTCGGTAAATTCTGGCTGTCCAACCGTTTTAACAATAGGAAAATTTTTAAGGATTTCAAAGCCACATAATATTCTTCTAAAAGATCATCTAACTGATTAACTGCCACCCATTTTTCTTGAGTTTTGAAAAGAAATTTGATAATTTAAAAGGTCATCATTATTTGTTTTGGGGGCTGTTAATACGTTTAAAAAACAATTTTCAAGATATTCTTTCTTCTCTTCCAATTTTTTTTTTAGTAGATGGCTTGATGATTTCACATAATTTCCTTATTAATGTATAAATAGAAATGGTATCAACAGAACCAGCAAAAAGAGAAGTCGAATGTTAATTGAATTTTAAGGAAACATTGCATAAACAATTTATAACATCAGAAGGAGGTAAATTCGGGAAGTTTCTAGACAGATGAATACTGAATAATGAAACGTAAAAAAGGTTGGTTAGGATTTTTTTATAAATTCTTGCGAAGTTAGTTCAGATGCATTACTTTAAGTGATGAGTAGAGCTGCGTGCAGATAACTGGAAAAGAAATGCAACACAGGCAGAGATGGAGCTGGTTTGGTAAGGCTGCAAAAGATCTACAATACAAGGTCTTTAATGCCATCAGAAAAAAAAGGAAAAAATTAGCGACTTTATTAGAACTCCCCAAAAAATATACACAATATATAATAATTGATACCATATGAAATTTAATTACTTATGTATAGGTCACAATCCATATTAGTTTGCTTAAACAAACAAAAAAACTCAGTGCTAGTTAGGCACTGTAGATATGAATTGTACGAAACACTAGTGGATCCAGGACTTAATTTTTGGGGGGGGGGAGGGCTTCAGCCCGGAAGTTTTTTTTAAAAATATATATAACGATAATTACTTTGGAACAACAGAAACATACTAACTACCTATATGAAATGGTGTTTAAGTGATTCTTGAAGTCCTATTAAATGTAATTAAACGAGCAATAATACTTTAAAACTTAACTTTTTACCATAAAACATAGTTACATTTTACCATTTTGGGAAGGGCTTCAGCCTGAAAGCCCCTCCCCCGTAAATCCGCCTGTGGTACGAAAGATATTTTCAGATAGACGACTTTCTATCTGAAATTACAATCTGGATGAATCCACCTAGCAGTTAAATTCTTGTAGTCACACTCTCGTCAGGCGACCAAGATTCATAATCTTGATGTCATACTCTTGTTGGAGAACTGGAATCAACTCTTGTAGTCAATCATCATAATCTGTATCCCAAGGTATTACAAAATAAATAAATAACTTAGAAATATAAATAAAAATATCTTGTACAATCACAATCCATGATGGGTCTTTATCTCAGTACTTTGAATAATAAGAAATTACTCGTTCTTGGTAGACGGTTGAGGTGGTGATTTGATATTGGAAGCAATCACGCCCAACCGCTAAGTTTTTCAACTTAACTAATTATATAATTAAAAGTATCCACTTCATAGGATGGGTGAACCCTAGGAGGATCGATTGAAGAGAGGTTCGATCCACGGTGTATACAACAGAATAAATACTTTCCTGCCATAGCCGGACTCTGTAGTATAGCAGACCTCTACTAACTCAGCTACTCCATTTACAAATAAATAACTTTAAACAGTATAAAATAAAAAAATAATAACATAGAAACACTCGAATTTCCATTGTAACATACAGATATTTGTAAATAAAATGAATATATGCTGTTTTCTTCATATTAGCAAGTAATGTTTTATTATTCAATATTATCAATTAAATCTGTTTCCATAGCCGAACACTGCAATGTCACTTATACATAACTAAAATTGTACGCAGAGGATAACAATTTAGGGAAAATAACCAATCGCTAGTGAATACATCTGCATCGAATTTGAAATTGAAATTTCTCCGATGAAGCAGTGTAGCACTGATGGAGGGCAGCGCTGGATGCACTCGCAACAATTCCAATCACCGCCCAGCCTACACGATTATTCTTCCCAACAGATTAGAAATTCAAATGGAAAAAAAATGATGAAGTTTTCCGTATTTTATTTACATATCCAAATATCCATCCCAACTGTAGGAGTGCAATAAACTATCCAGTTAAAAAAATGGGATAACCCTCTTATTTTGACAATAAAAAGAAACTGATACTTTCATTCCTTTTGTTTGAGGAATTCTGTAAGAGATCATTAAATGACTCAGAATTTGATGAAAGAAGATTCGCACTGTGGACAGTGCTATGAAATCTAACTGGATAGTCAAAATATTTAATAATTGTGGGTAAAATGGTTGACTGTCGTGAATAATGAAGAGAAGAATAGTTGGGAAGAAGAATAGTTGAGAAGAATAGTTCATCATTCCACACTTTGTAACGGTAATTATTATTTATACTTACTACTATTGTATATACTTAGTTCTTACTATTCTCATTATTCTAACGACTTCATTTTACTTTAATTTTTTTACCTACACTACTTATGTTTCTCATACCTTGTTATCTGGTTCTTTTCTTAGCCCTGATGAAGGCCTGAACTTCAGGTCGAAACGTCGGCAAATGTCAAAATAAATATTATCATTTATTTTTGCCTTCTTATTTGACTGATCACTCCAACTATTCATCTCTTCAAAATATTTAATATTTGATCATGTCTCAAGCTAATTACTTTTTTTGTAGCGAAGTTGTTTGGGGTTTTCTCTCAAAAATAAATAAATAAATGATATCTATTTTTATATTTGCCTACGTTTCGGCCCGAAATTCAGTCATTCATCAGGGCTAAGAAAACACCAGATAACAAACAATATGAGAAACTATTAACTTATGGAAAACAAAATTAATAATAATGTATATTGTATAGAGTGCATGTGTTTTAGTTGTTATTTTAATTAGGTTAGTCCCTTTGTTTATATACATTTATTTTTATTATTATTATTAGTTTCTGTAGTTTTTATTTTTATTTATTGTAAATAGAGTGTGAGTGTGGTGTCTGAACACTATTATAAATGTTCTTGATTGTGACAGAATGTAATATTTCTAAATAAACAAATATAAAAAAGAATAATAATGCAGGGAACATATGAAAAAAAATTAATAACAGTACAAGAGAGGAACTTATAGGAAATACTTAATAACAACATTAGAGAGGTCCTAATAGAGAAAATAATAACAGTAATAGAGAGGAACGTATAAAATAAATAATAACTGCAACAAAGTTTAGGGCTAATGAAATAAACGTAATAAAAATTAGGTAACAAAAATGAAAATAAAAACTAAATGAAATGATATAAAACGCAAGTATTAGATATAGAATGAATGAGGTGAGGTAGGTAAAATATGATGTCTTAGAATGTTAAAAAGAAGTGAGATAGACAAAAAATAAAATGTAAAACAAAGAAAAGGAAGATAAATTTATTTAAAGAAAATAATAGATTTAAGTAGAAAAATTAAGATAGTGTAAAATCTATCATTATTTATTTTTTATTTTTTTAGTAAACTGTCCTTTATTTTGTATTATTTTTTTCGGGGATTACAAATAACATATGTTGTCGAATTAATATTTTAATTACTAACAAATGATTCTTGGAAATTAGAATTACCAGTATATAAGTTATTATCAGAGTCCTGATTTTTATGCAGAATATAACACTTTTTACTTTCCTACCTATAGTAGGTAAGGAAAGTATTACGATTGGGTCAAATTTGCGATATGCGGTTTTTGACGGATCTATACGTTTCAGAGCAACCTGAGTCCGAAAAATACATTTTTAGCCATTGGTCTGACTGCCTGTTTGTGCCAAGATTTCCTCGAGAACTAGTGAACCGATTTTGTTGCTTCTTTTTTTATTTTATAGTGTCTTGACGAATTTAATTTTAATTAAACTTTGGATCTTGATATATCAATATTTTACATAATTATTTCTTATTATGACTGCTATTTATTTCTTTTTTTAATATAATATATAAGTATATGTTATAAATTCAAAGATATTATAGTATGTTTTTTTAAACTATTATTCATATAATTAAAGTTAAAATTGCTTTAGTAATTATCACTATTAAGTAGTATAGTTCTTTATCATTGTTTAAATAATTATCATTATTATGTAACATGTGTATAAATTGAAAAAAAAATAGTTACCATAAAAACGACAACCTGACGGACGAACAATAGCCCATATCAATGTTAAAATAAAAACAAACCTGGTGCGTACATCACACGACTTGCACATACCACCGCCCCCTTCATAGCAGAAATTAGTATTTTCAGACAAAGGCGAAGTGAAAGTAAAAACGACAGCATTTATGAACATAATATTGTCGGAGTCCTTATTATATTCAACTCATGTTAATTACGGAAGTCTGTTCTAATCTTTCGGACGAGCTCGGCTGAGCTCGGGAGCGCTCGTAATGTTTTCTTTATCACAACTATTATCAGTTACGATCTCTTATTTCCCCTTTAGTTAATTATCAAATTCATTCATATCTTATATGTAACTATTTTTTATATCAAAGATTAATGTGAAATGGTTGATTATTTCAAATTAAAAAATTAAAGGTACATAAGACGAAGCTCTTATTCAAAATTAGCCATTTAAGCCCTGTTGAATAACATCAATGAGGATAGAATGTTTTATATTAAACGTTGCTTAATAATACCCTGATATACTGATTTAAATCAAAATCGTTAGAGCCGATTTTTAGAAAATCGTAAACATGAGTTAAATTGATGATCTAAAATACCACTTCCGGATTGCCGATTTTGACGAAAATGTTGCTGTATATAAAAACCTCAAATAAGCAATTTCGGTTTAGTACGACTTTTCGTTTTTGAGCTAGGCTGTTCGCATACATACACGCACACAGACAGACCATTTTGTGGAATTTGGTTATTTGGACTCAGGGGACCTCAGAACGTGTATTCCGTTGAAAACTCAAATTTGAAAATTTTTGCAATCGCAATATTTGCCCTTACTATATATTACACATATAGATAAGTGGAAGTAAAAAATGAGCGAGAGAAGAACTAAAAAAAAATTGTATTTGTTTCTGGAATACTGTATTTTTTAATGTTTATTATTTTATTTTATTAACAATAAACATTCTATCTATCTATACTTATTCCTCAAGATTTACATTAGAATAATAATAATAAATTGAATAAGTAATTATTAAAGACAAATATTGGTAAGTTTATTTTAAATACTTAGACATCACAGAACCGAACAACTGACGGAGCAATTCAATTTGACCATCCGATCTATAAAGGCAAGACTGAAGGGTTTCATAACGACACTTGGACTTTTATAGCAAATATTTACCCCAAGATGAAATTTGAACTTCAATTTATTTAACTGCTCTTAAAAACAAATGGCACTTATCTTCTATCAATTTTATACAGCGCTATTACCTTAATGCACGCCATTTTTCAGTTAATCTCCTTCGAACTGGGTTTGCCTCCGGTGATGAATGAAATGGGCTCCGCGTACAAGATTAGAGATAAGGTGAAATATAAAAATAGTTTATTTGTTAATTTTTCCACACTTTTTTTTCCTCTTAACTATGCTTACCTGTTTATAAAGTAGGGTAGAACCATAGATCACAAGCGTTAAAAAACAAAATATAAAGTAAAACGCCCAACGTTGTATTAATACCAACTCAATTTTCTTCAGTACTTATAATCACATAGTCCAACTGGTCTTGAGCAAGAGTCTCGCAAAAGAGTTTCATTTACTAATTAGCTTATTACAATACAGATATTACTGTAATTTTTAGATAGGGGGAACCTAACTAAGCCCGAATAAAAAATTGGAATAATTAAGTGCAAAAGTATATTGGCTATACCAATTGTTTACATATAGTAACTATTGTTAAGTATTAGTAAATATTTCGCCTTAACTTTTATTCACAAAAACGTTTTTTTTTTGCCAGTCTTAGTCTTGGTCTTGAAACAGTTAGGCGTTCTTGGTCATGGCCTTGGACCAAGGCCGATTTTGGGCAGAACTAACTTGATAAACAATGTTTTAACATCTTTTTTTTTAAATCTAGCGCTGAGCGCGTATCACACAACATTCACTAACCAACTTCAGAGTAGATAGATATTTTCATATATAGAGAAGTCAAAGTGAAAAAAATGGTATAACTCCATTTAAAACAATTAATTACCACGTTTTTTCCGCCCATCGAATCTGTTAAATTTATACGTTTACTTCACTTTCCATTTCCTTCTACGACTGTATATCATACAATACTAATGGTTGTGAGGGGGAAATGGAGCTAGCGTGAAAATTTTGAGTTTTATCGGAAACATTTATCATAAAACTCGTCGAAATAATAACTCAACGTTATAACTATTGTATGTTATTTGATATAAATTAGTAGATTCCCAACATTTCGCGTAAAAATCTTTTTAGAAAGTTATGGGTGCGTGATATATAAAAGTTAAACTAACAATATGAAAGTCCTGTATAGCGCAGTATCGGGTAAATGTAAAGGGAACTGATCGGCAAAGTTCGGGCGCTCTCGGCCATTTCAATATAGCTTCCAACCCTTATTGTCTTCTATAGTCACCAATACATTTTCTTTATTAGTTATATTTAACCATTTTTATATCATTTTTCAAAGGAAAATAGTTAATTATCTCAAATAAAAATTAAAGATACTCGAAATTAAAGGAAATTTCGAAAATTGGGGATTTAAACCCTGTTATAGAACATAAATGAAAATAAGACCTACATTTTATTAAAAACCGCTTAATTTCACACTTATATAATGATTTTAATTAATATCGTTACAGCCGTTTTCGAGAAAATTGTATAAATATGTAAAATCGATGATATAAAACGGCACTTCCGGTTAGTTGATTTCTACGAAAATTTTGCTGTAACCCAGGCATATAAAAATCTTAAATATGCATTTTCGCTTTCGTACCACATTTCGTTTTTGAGCAAGACCGTTATCATACATACACACTAGTGTTGCCCAAATGTGACACCGAGACGAGTCTTGGTCTTGCTCAAGACTCTCGCAACAGTCTGGCAGTTATCTGTTAGCTTATTACTAAAGAGATATTACCGTATTTTTTAAGATATGAGAGATCAAACTATGTCTGAATGAAAAATTATAAGAGTTAAATGCTAAAGTATATTGGTTACACCAATTCTTTACATATAGTAACTAAAATTGCCAAATATTAGTACCTATTTTGCCTCAATTTTTATTCAAAAATTGATTTCTTTTACCAGTCTTGGTCTTTGTCTTGTAACAGATAGGCGGTGTTGGTCTTAGTATTGCAAAGTGCAAGACCAAGACCGATTTTGGGCAACACTAATACACACAGACACATACATAGACCATTTTGCGGGATTTGGTTATTTTGGGACGTGTTATTATTCCATCAATCTGTTCGGTTTTAAATAAAATGACGATTTTAGTGAAGTATATAAGTATATGCGATTTTTTTTGCTTACTAAATAAAAATGATGAGGAAGCTAAACTGAACTTTGTAGAGGTTTTTTTTTAAAGTAATTTAATATTTTGTATTAATCTTTAATTAGAAAAGACAATAAAATTAATTTGTAGGTATCATATTTAGGAATAACCGAATGTTTTGAACTTTATAAAACTGGGAGAAAAAAAAAGATTGGACTGCAATATGGCCTTTGACAACGTTAGTTGGTGGGATGAGAATGGGGTGTTGCGGCAATCTTCATGCTTAGCCACTGTGACACAGCCCTGTATAAAAGTCCCCCTCCCTTCCGTAAAATGTGTCCCCTCATAGCCCCCATTTCCCTATTTTTTACCTCATTTTTCTTTCTTTTCTTTTTTTTTTTTTTATATCAAAGTAATTTTTGACTTATCTTGACAAGACATAAAAAATGAGAAAAATCATTACCGGTTTTTGTTTGCTCCGGTCCTTTGGAAGGTAAAAGGTGACGTAAAATGAGAGGGAAGAGGTAGGTATGTTATTAAATCTAATAAAAAAGAAAATGGCTAAACCCTTATATACATTGTTGCGGGTCTTTGAAAAGGCTTTTAACTTATGTATATTTATGTATGATATTAATTTTGAGGTAAATATATGTACAACGTCGAATGGTTCTTTTTCATAAACCGATAATATCAAATTATAAACACAATATTTACGATTTAAGCATCTATGATACAATAATATATTTAAGGTAACTCATAGTCGACTAAAAAAAAATTGAAAGATTTAATTTAATAATAATAATATACACACTATTTCTCCAACTCTTCTTCGGTGCATACTATTGAATGCGATTGAAAAAATAAAAATATGAAATGAATTAGCTAATTTTACTTAAAATAGGTGCATATATAATATTGGGAAACATCATTGTATATGTTTAAAATAAATATAATGTATTTGTCTTCCCCTACTCCTTTAAGAATAACCAGTCACTGAATAGAAATGAGACTGGTGACATGTCGGTGACACATATAAGGTAGTTTTAACTTATTTGAATAAATTAATAATAAATAATTGAGTAATAATAATGTTATAAAATAATTAAAGGTGGACATGAAAAACAAAAAATTGTATTATGAGTAGACACATCCAATTCGCATAAATGAAATGGACAGGTACATGATTGGTATTTTAGGTATATAAAAAGAATCTCTATATGTTTGAAGTATGTAATGTTTTAAATATGATTGTAAATTGTAAAAAAAAATTTTAGTCTTGAAAATGGCTCAACGAGCCGAAACGTCGTAATTAGATGTGTAGTCATTAAGTTGACAACATTTTGAAAATTGGTGTAAAATGGCTGATAATAAATAAACTTGAAAATAATAATATAAATTTGTTAAGCAATAAATGTTGGCATGATCATGTCTTGTAGAGGATCTCTTCCACGTTGAATATAATCAGAGATAACTAATTTGAAATAATTATACTGAAGTTATTTTTGTTGATTTGTAATAAAACAGCTATAATTATTTTTGTTTGAAAATAATTTTATTAAATTAATTTCCAATCTAATAATTATAATTTACGTTTACTAAGGGCGATTACTTAGTTGAGCGGTAAACTTATCTCGGAGTAGTGCTCAGCAGAAACGGGAAAATGGACCAAGAGCTCTTAAACAGAATTAAAAAAGCTAACAGCATTTACTACCAGCTATGCACAGTTATGAGAAAAAGGGAATTGGGAAAAAGTGCAAAATTACACATTTTTAAGTCCATATATTTGCCTACCCTTATTTATGGAAGTGAGAACTGGATCCCGCTGGACAGGCGCTGGAGTAGAGCTATTGCTGCGGAAATGAAGTACTTCCCGAGAATAGCAGGCAAAACAAGGAGAGACAGAGTTAGGAATGAAAGGATACGAGGAGACCTGGGAGTGCCAGCTTTGAGGAAAATGGTCGAAAAGAGGCAGTCGGGATGGTTTGGTCGTCTATACAGATTGGATGAAGACCTTGATCCAAAGAAATATTTTTGAGGCCAGGCCTACCGGAGGCCGTCCTCGAGGAAGACCTATATTGCTATGGATGGACCACATCTCCAGGGATTGGTGAAAATAAGAGGAAACCTATCAATTCAATTAAAGTCCTGGATGGGAGCACCTCCACACTGAGAGGCAATAAGGAGAATTATAAAGAAGAAGAAACTCTATTCTCCTTTGAAGTAAATTTTGTCTAATTTACAGCGAAGCAATTGGTAATTACATAAATTAAATATTTCTTTAGTAATCGCTTCATAATCAACAAAAACTTCCTTTAAAAAACACAAAACATAGATAAAACATAGTAAAACATTGCCTAGACTACATCTTAATAATAAAACATTATTAAATAAAAAACATTTTGTAATAATAATAAAAGAAACAAAAACAATGTCCTTCCACATCCTATGATTTGCTGAAGATTACATCATCTTTAGCAACATTCCATCCGAATTCTCTAACTTTCGTTAAAATTTTATCTATATAAATCTTCCTCAAGGTTGGAATGGCAGTAGCCCCGAGTGATTTATTGAATATGTTTTTGGAGACCCGGCAATGGACACCTTCTCGAAACACCAGTAACGCAATTGGTAGAAAATCTAAAGTTTTATTTTAGAATCCATGCTTTGGAACATAACGTCTATCAAAAAATACTGAAATTTAAATGGAAAATCAATTATTAATCATTAAACATTAACTAACATTTTTTTTTTCAATATTATATTTCAAAAACATTTCTTGCGCATTAAAAATCCTCAAATTACCTTAATATTTGAAACATTATCAAATCATAATAAAATTATCAAATTTTTCTGGTGAAAATAGGCCAATTGTTTATACGAGGTTTTTTGTAGCTCTTGAGTTGTGCTATCACTCCTAAAAAAAACCTCTACTTGAGGGACACCCCGTATATTTAGTTTTATCCTCATCTTCATGTGTGCCTGATCCTCTTATCAGTCTTAGCTAGCCTCTCGATTCCCTCTTGATTGCTTTCAAGAACAGTTGTATCATTCTTCTTATCCAAAGATTTGATGATTTATCCCTACGTTTTATTACCTAAATCGAATAGCATTAGCGAGAGTCCATCTTCCTGCTTCAAGCCAGCTCGACATTTGAAGGCATCGAATTCTTCCTCTTGTATCAGGAGCTTTATTACTTGTACACTCTTCCTCAACATTAACAAAATCTCCGGAACATTAAACTCAATCTTGAGCTCCGAAAGACAGATTTTATTTTTAATGATAGATTGAAGAGAACCCAAGAATTTAAAATAATTTTAGATTTTTTATTAAGAAAAATATAACAACGAAAAATTTTGCAACAAAGAAGTATTATGCTTTGATTCTTGGCTAACATTTGTAATTTGTAAATACGCTAGTGAAAAACAAAGGCCCTATCAAACCTCAATCCCAGGCCCATTGTCCTCTCGATTTATTTTCTATATTTTCAAATTACCTTTGTTACTGTTTATATATTTTTTAAATATCTTTATTTTTATTATTAATGAAAATAGTTTAATAATTTAATATATTATTACAACCTCCTTAGTCTGCTTCGTATATAAAATCTATTAATCAAAAACTTTTATATCCATGGCTATTGCCTGCCTGTATATTGGTATGATGTTCTCTGAAGGGGAGAAGTATGATTCTAATTTTATTAGAAGAATTTGGCAGACGAAGAAGCTGTAATTAATAACTGATGTAAAATAATTAATAGTTGTTTTATTAATTCGGATTGTTGGCTATAGACAAGCCAGTATACTAAAATACAAAAATAAAATATTGTATTTATAACTAAAGGACATTAAATTAAATTCTATCAAAATTAAATTTTTATAAATTTATGTATACTAATATGAATCACTTAAAAGTAATCCTTTACAAATTATACCTTTTAAAAAGTAACTGGTCTTTACTATAAACCTTCAATAATTTTAACATAAAATATAATTATGGTATGGTAATTATTTATTATTTATAAATATGAACTTTTTTTTCCATCATACCATACCGTAATAATATATGTATGTAATTGTCTGATTGTTCAAGTAAACAAAAAAAATTAATGTTACAGTTTAAACATTCTTGATTCAATGATATGGTGTCACATCTATGAGATAGCTGATAATTTTTCATATATTAATAATAATAATAATAATAATAATAATGCTTTATTTATTCTGGGACGAGTCCCTTTAGAATAATACAGAGAGACAAGAATGCGGGCTAAGGAGCCTCAGAGATACATAAAGAAGAATATAGTTTGATTAAATATTAAAAAAAAAAAAAAATAGATAAATGAAAAAAAAATAAGAGAAATTATAAGTTATTTTCTAATTTACATCAGTTAATAATAAAAAGTAAAAACTTGAAAATAAACATGAAGTAAAAAAATAAAGAACGATCTAATAATTTATATACATATTAAGGTAATTTGAGGATTTTAAAGACACAAGAAATGTTTTTGAAATATGATATTGCAACAAACAAAAAAATGAAAGTTAATGTATAATGATTACTGATTGATTTTCCATTTAAATTTAAGTATTTTAGACGTTGTGTTCCAACTCATGGATTGGAATACTAAAATAAAACTTTAAAAAGTTTCCACAGATATTCTACCAGTTCCGTTACTGGTGCTTGGAAAAGGTACCCATTGCCGGGTATTCAATAAATCTCTCGGGGCTACTGCCATTCCAACCTTCAGGAAGATTTATTTTTTTTTTTTAATCTGTTTATTGAATCATAATACAATCAGCCACTGCTGGAGGGCTATAAGCATTAGGGCTACAAGTTCTCATTCATACAATATATACAAATAATAAAGAAATAAATATAAATATAATAAGTAAATAAATAATACTGGTGAAGAAGTTAAATAAAAATAAAATAAAATAAAAATTTCTAAACACAATCATACCTATATACAATATATACATTCGCCCAAGAATCTCCGAGCCAGGCTTTTTCCCCCATACGTGGAAGGCGAAGCAAGACTCCGGGAGATCCCAGCGCCACTTTTCCAGCCGCATCACTAGTATTAGAAGCCAATGGAGACTGAAAGAGGGCACTACAGCCACAGACGCTCAGGACATGAGTGGAGAAGCTGGCCATTGCCAGGACTCCAAAGGCATATTTACAAAAGATCTCGAGGCCACTGCCGTTTCAACCTTCGAGGGGGATGGTATGGATGTTCGGAGCTGGATAGGGATTGCGCTAGAGGATTGGGATGATGAATGAGGTTCTGGTGAAAGTTGGAGAATCTGGATGGGATGATGTCATGGACATATGGGATGTTAAGGTCATGGTGTAGGGGGTCTTGTTCTTGTGAAAGGGTCTTGTTCGTGACATAATATGGAGCATTGACTATTGTTCGAAGGACTTTGGACTGGAAGGATTGGATGCGTTTGATATTCGATGATTTAGTTGTCCCCCACAGTTCAAGTCCGTAGGTCCAGATAGGTTTCAGTATGGTCTTGTAGATTAATAATTTGTTTTCTGTTGAGAGATGAGATGTTCTGTTTAGTAGTCTATATAGCTGACCAAATCGTCGGTTAAGCTCTTGTCTTTTAAGTCTGGTATGTGGGTTCCAAGTCAGTCTTTTGTCCAAAAGGAAGCCAAGGTATCGGACTGTGTCTGAGTAGGGAAGAGGAATTGAATTAAAAAGGATTGGTGGACAGGATCTGCGTCGAAGAGTGAAAGTTACATGCTTGCATTTTGATTCATTAATTTTGATGCGCCAGTTGTTGCACCACTGCTCAATGAAGGAAAGGTGTCTTTGCAGGTTCTGAGACGCTATTAGAGGATCCGAGTGAGAGGATAGGATGGCAGTATCATCAGCAAATGTTGCTAGAAAGGTATCAGGACTCGAAGGGATGTCAGCGGTGAAAAGGATGTAGAGAACTGGGCCCAAGACACTGCCTTGTGGGACACCAGCCTCAATTGGATAATGTTTGGAGAGTTCAGTGCCGCAGCGGACTTGAAAGGAGCGATTTGAAAGGTAGGATTTGAGGACTAGGTACAAGGGTTGAGGTAAATGGGTTTTGAGTTTGAAAAGCAAGCCATCGTGCCACACCCGGTCGAAAGCTTGAGCTACGTCCAGAAAGGCACCAGTGCAATATTGCTTGTTTTCAAGTGCAGAGGATATGTGGTCGACAACGCGAAGGCCTTGTTGGACAGTGGAGTGTCTTGAGCGGAATCCAAACTGATGGGGAGGGATATTGTGGGATTCGAGTATGGGAAGGATGCGTTTGAGAAGGATTTTCTCAAAGATTTTGGAAAGGATCGGAAGTAGGCTTATCGGTCTATAGGATGATGTATAATTAACAGGTTTACCTGGTTTAGGAAAGAGGATAATTATGGAGTGTTTCCACACCTCAGGAAGATTTATAGAGATAAAATTGTAACGAAAGTTATATCTGATGGAGTGTTGTTAAAGATGACATAATCCCAAACTACTCATAGGATGTTGAAGGATATTGTTTTTGTTTCTTTTATTACTATAACAAAATGTTTTTTATTTAATAATGTTTTATAACTCTAGGAAGAAGATGTAGTCAAGGCAATGTTTTCTCATTTCTAATTGAAGAAACAATTATTTTTTTATATTTAGCATTTTTATTGCTACTTAAAATACACAAACGAAATTTTTTTTATATTTCCGTTTGAATATTTGAAGTAGCTTATTTAAAAAATCCCTCGGACACGACAGCCACGCAAGCACTCACCCTCCAATGCCGGGGCCCTGCCATATTAACACTATATGACACAAGCCTTTCCCACAAAAAAGAAATAGTTCTTGGCTGGCAATCCATGTGGAATGAGAGTGCACCGAGCAAAGGAATTGAATAAAGGAATAAATTGAAGGAATAAAATTGAAGGTATAAGAGGAAATGAAAGGATTGAATATTTAAGGAAATTAAAAGATCTGTAAAACTAGGGTCCACCTCAAACCGCCCTATTCGTAGAGAGGTTGCCTTAACTAGACTAAGGATAGGAAACAGAACATTCCTATTTGATAAGCAAACTACCTCCACCGAAATTCCAACATTACTACGGTACTCTCATAGTCAGCCACATTCACTAAGAGCGTCCTTATTACGTATTAATTGGAACTCGTACAAAAATTACACGCAGTTTTAATTTCTTTTTGTTTTGTTTCTACTTAATAATTTAGTGTTAAGATTATTAAAATAAAAATTAGATAGGTGTTGATGACCTCGGGATTTTACGTCTTTAAACCCTAAATAACAACATCATTATTCCTTAATGCTTCTAAAGGTACATCACAAATTCATGGTTTGGATAAAGCTTTTAATTAATCACAATAGACACTCCTCGAAATGGGATTAAGTATAATAAATTTCACATAATATAATATATTTCGTTTTTAAAAACATATACCTAATCATGACGTATAATGCTACCATTAGATATCATTATGCATTCCGTTTTGCAAGATGTCTCAGAAAACCGCAGCACAAAGAATCCATTTGAGGTCTTATATTTAGATCTTTTTATTCATGATTCTGATATTCAATCCTCCTTTTCAAAGAAGCGCTATTTTCGTTTTCTCTATTGACGTTTTTGTATTGCTTTTCCAACGAAACGAGTACTATCAACAAACTATTCGTAAATGTTGAGTGAATGTATATTTTTATTATATCCGGGGAATGCCTCATACAAATAGAGTGACCACAATACTCATCCATGACCATATTAAATTAATACCAACAATTTTACAACTTAAGTAAAAATAATTCATCCTCTACTGTAAAATACGACATCCTTTCCTAATAACAACCAAAGTGACAGCAATGAAATATAATATAATACAACATATACTATAATAATAATATAACACAGTACTGGTACTGGTGGGGGAACTAGTTCGGCATGTGGGCCTATCGTGATCCTTTTTGCCTACTCCTGACGGCTACCTTGAGATTGCCGCCGCGTACTTACAAGAGTGGGAATGTCACGATCCATTTCTTGACTTCAACAGAACAATATTGAGGTTTTAGCCTGGCCAGCACGTTCTCCAGATTTGAACCCCATTGAGCAATTATGGGATAACGTTGGAAGACGAATAAGAGCGCGTGCAACACTTCCTGATACACTGCAGGACCTTGAAAGGGCTCTTCGGGAGGGATGGGCTATCCTCCAGCAAAGGGACATTTCCCGACTGGTGGAAAGTATGCCCAGGCGTCTTTAAGAAGTAGTGAAGGCAAGAGGAGGAAACACGCCCTACTAAACGATGGTGTAATTAATTTCTTTTAGAATAATGGTTCGTTTTTCAATTTTTTTTTTCTAATCTTTCTTACCCAATCACATTTTGATTATTAAAAGTAAAAAAGATTATAAAATTCCATAAACGCTAAGTATTATCTACAAATACCATGTATTATATACAAGTACAACTTTTTTTACAAGTGGGTGGAATTTTTTGCCTGTCAGTGTATATATTTTTTTCCGAACTTCTAAAACAATTCTCAGTAAAATTCTTGTTTTATCTTCTAAAGATATTATTTATTTATTTGTATGTGTACATATAACACAAATAATATATTATAATTTATGAGTTTTTTAGTCTTGATAAATTCCAAATTTGGTTCATTCGACTGAAAAACAATTTTCTCGAAAACATAGATTTCTTTTATTTTGATGATATTGTACATTTCTGAAAATGTCAATGATAGACTTTAATAATATTTTAATTTTTTTTTTAATACTTGTAAAAATCACGTGTGTATTTTAGTGTTCATTTTGTTAGATTGGTTCATTTTTGTTTAGTTTAGGATATTTTAGTTTATATTCATTAACTTTTAGTATTATTATATTGCTGTTTATTCATTTTTATTTATTGTGAATAGTATGAATAAGCTACTCTTTATCACTATTACTATTGTCCTTAAATGTGACAGATTGTAATATATCTTAATAAAGAAATTTCCTTTAAAAAAATATACTTGTAAAAGAAACAGGATTAAGGAGTTCAATATAAAACTCACTATGCAATTATTATGTGTTAGTTTATGTTTTAAACGCATTTTAGACACATACCGATTAATTCTCGTCCATGAATTGTTCTTTATTTTTCATATTGTTCTTCCTTGCTATAGGTAATAAGATTTTGACTGTACAACATCCTACCCATTTATCTTCCCTCTTGTATCTTCTTTGATATATAACGCATGACAGATAACTATACTAAAGTTTTTTGATAATCTAGTCAGAATAGTTATTAGCATGTATACATCCGCATCACAGGTATCGAGAAACGAAGACAAATATAAATTCCAAAGAGCCTCAAGTCAACGGTGGAAGCTATCGTTTGTTCATTATTGATGTAAGCATCTCAACGCAGGATTTCGAAACCATAGGTAAAGATTTTATAACAATACATTGAAAGCTGAAACTATTGGTTAGCCGAATCCAGCCTCCATTGTACATTTTTTAAAGTACTTCAATTAGATTTACCAACTTACAATTTATTTTAGCTCTGTGAAAATTTTGTCCTGGATATCTTAGACTTCCAGCTGTTGAAATCGTAAAGATAAAAAACGGTCAGGATGTGCAGTAAATGAATTCTGTTTATTGAGTTTACCGAAATTTCGTAAAACATGAGAACATCATTTTTTTTACTGCACTTTCTAACTATTTTTCATCCTTCCTTTTTTATTTTCTATAATATATAATTAGTGAAACTGAGTTATATTAACATTTCTTCTTGATTTAGTTATTATAATTATTATTATGTTTACCTTCGCGCCACAGGTGTTGAGAAACGTAAAAAAATTGAAATGTTATGTTTTGAGATGTTTAAATTTTTAAGCCATAAAAATTGCTGCTTTGGGGGTTTACATTTATTCGGGATGCCACCGGATAATTATTTATGATAATTACCTAGAAATATTTAGTAAAAATTAATTATAAAAAATAGTAAAACAAATTTGGATCTATAATATATTGATTGGTCCAGAATAAATTAATTAGATTTCTTTTCTCAAAGGCTGGTTTGTGTTTATTATGCTTTCTAATTACCAACATTACCTGTGATCATCATGACATAAATGGGTGGCAAAATTAAAATAACTTTTACCAATAAACGTAATTTATTTCTATGTTAAATAAAGAATATATACAAATTATATTTACAAGAAACTAAATATGTGATTCAATAATTAATTGTGAAGGTATGATTTCAGATGGACTGTTTTGAGAGTTGTATTGGCATGAAATATTCTAACTTTGGTAAATTTATTGTTGTGAGTAACAGTTATCTATTGTATATGAAGTGGTGCGGTTGGTACATTTCATCACTGGATCTGGAGATCCGAAGTCATCTGTCAAGGACAGGTCCAAATCTCTGCCAGGATCATCATGGTCTATGTAGGGCCAAGGCTTCAGTCCCAGAGCCGGAAGAAAACATAAGACCCATCCTCAAGGCCGGACATCAACATAAGCCCTCTTTTCTTACTTCTCGGCGTATTATATACAAATATTCAGAGTGGGACAAGGATGGTTTCCATTGGTTCTTAACTTCACCCTATTACTTTACAATAACTGGTAACACCCTAAAAGGAAGCAGTTACTTAGCCCGTTACTAATTTTTACTCTAAGACTTCCCCAGGGTCCAGGTTCAGGTCGGTCCTTATCTAGAAGTACGTGAAAAATAGTATTATGTCCACTTTTTCGCCATTTGGTACCGCTGTGCGGCGCCACTGATGTCTATTAAGTTTTTTTAAGAATGGAAAGTTTAACCTAAGTTTCTGCCTGTAATGTTGATCAAAGTTTTATTAGTTGCTCTACCAAGAAACATGGAAGAAACTGCAAATTACAATGGATGATTTATAATTGAAGATAGATGAAGTGGATGCAAATCGGAGATGTGCCGCCCCTAAGAAGGAGGAGGAGGCGATCGGTGGGTTGGGGGGGGGGCGGTATCCGCGAAGCTCCGGCCGTGTCCTCATTACAATATTAAAATTAAGGACGGCAAGTTATTCAGTATGTGTCATAGGATGAAAGTCGGGGATAACAAGATGTATGAGGGGCTACGCCGCCGCTTAGGGGGGATTCGAAACGACATTAAAATGCTAAACGAGTTCCCTCTCCCTTGCGATAGGGCGGTCATCCCGCTCAGGACGCAGCGGCCCAGTCCTTCCAACTTGTCAATATTATTTTAGAGTATCCTGTACTGAAAATAAAAATCCGTTGCGGTTCGCGCATCACACAACTTTCACTTACCACTTGTGAAAAAATATGTATTTCTGTCTGTTGGAAGGCGAACATAAAACTTTAAGCATATTTGTTTATTTCAGTTAATTTCTATATGTATTTCCCACCCGTCTAAACTATTTAATTTATAAGTTATTCATTACCTTCTACGATATTTTTTTAAATTTATACTATATATACATCGATAACAGAAATTAGTTTTTAATTAATAATGCTATGTATTTTAAGGACCACATGTGGCATATATTTAATTATTTCAAATGAAGAAATATAGTATAAATAATAATTTTTAACATATGTCCGGTTACCTGTGGGAGAGTGAATACTAAGAGAGTGGTCCGGTTACCTGAGACCCCCTAGCAACCTTTTGTGATGGGGAATGAAACACTTAAGGACAGAGATCCGCAAAAACACCAAAGGCCCCGACACCGGTCTTACGTGGGCATGTTTGGAGAGCATCGGAAGACTTGTCTAAGTAAGGGAGGGAACAGAAACACCTTCGAGAAAGAGGAAACAGCCGTATCTGCTGGAAACGGCCTAGGGCGTGGTCATCCCTTATGGTACAAAAATTTAACCAATAAAAACTATTCTTCCCCCACCCTGAATATAGCTATAAAATCTACTGAGATGCATAGAGGAGAGTTCTTATGTCGCTGTCCAGCTTGGAGGAGAGGTCTGGTGTGGGGAGATCCGACTTTGAGGGTGGGTCTTCCGTTTTCTTCTGGCTTGGGGACCAAAGCCTTGGCCCTACATAGACCATAACTAGATGATCTCAACTTCGCAAATGCAGCGATGACATCTACCAACTACACCACTTCATATACAATAGATAAGTTTTATTCCCAACCATAATGTTAGAATATTTCATGGCAATATAAATCTCAATCCAGTCCATCTGAAATCATGCCTTCACAAATAATTATTAAATTCATTGATTTTTGTAACTATAATTTGTAATTCTTGTAAATATAATTTGTATATATTCTTTATTAAAAATTAAAATAAATTAAGTTTGTAAGTAAAAGTTATTTTAATAATGCCACCTATTTATATCATTATAATCACAGGTAATGTTAGGTAATTAAAGAGCACGATAAACACACACCAGCTTTTGTGAAAAGTAACCCAATTAATTAATCATGGACCAAATAAGCTAAAGAATCAAATTTATTTTACTAATTTTTATTAAGTAATTCTGGATAATTATCATCAATAATTATCCAGTAGCATCCCGAATAAATTTTAAAACGCCAAAAGGTAACATATCAATATATAATATTTCTCCTAAAGATAATCATTTGGTGGAAATTCACAGCAGACATTGAAGGAAGTTTTGGCACAAAAAGCTCAGCAGAAAATTAATGCTAATCAATACAAGCAAAAGCAAGATCCTTCAGGTAGGAAAGATACAAGAAGATGTTGAGGTATTCTGTGTTGCCACCCTCCCTCTTCTTCGGCCAGAGGGGGCCAGACCTCCCCTTTGCATTCCCCTCATGCACATCTTTATAAATTGAACATCATTATGTTCCTTGGGACTTTCAATCTAAAACGAAAAAAAAAAACAATGTCCTCTCTAACAAAATTGCTCGTAATATTCCAAAATGGCAGAGATTTACAATTTTATAGGACCCTATTTATATAAGAGTATAGTACTAGCATTACACTAATACGAGCTAACATATACTCTATTAAACATATGTATCATATAATTAACTTAAACTTGTTGATCAAACAGATCAAACAGTTTAAGTCGTTTTTTGTAATTAACTACACTTATTTTTAAAATGTTTTATTTAAGGTTTTTTACAGAATTTCAACTAAACGTTATAAATGTAATATATATATATATATATATATATATATATATATATATATATATATATATATATATATATATATATATCGAAGACCTGTACCACCACACTAGCCCATGAAGGGTTCAGTACCATTTAGGGGAAGTACTGTTTCTTAGTCAATGGTCGTGCAAGGAGGTGATTTGACAGAGATCACGTTCAGCCACCAGATTTTTCTCCTTAATTAATTATTTAATTAAGTATACCCACTTTATAGAGGCTGATTGTGCCACAAGAGGGTCACCTGATCCCAGGACCACGGCGAATGAAATAGGATAAATAATTTTTCTGCCAGGAGTCAGAATTTGAACCCAGGACCTTGATCATAGGAAGATCAGTGCCCTACTGCTGAGCTACCCCACCACAAGATCAAGAAAAAAACGGAAGAGAATATATATATATATTATATCTATATTTATTTATTTATATTATATCTATATTTATATATTTATATTATATTTGTTGGTTATTTATATAAATTGGACGGATAACCATTCTCCATGAAAAGCCACATTACCTGGGATTCGTTATTAATGAACCCCCTCTCCCTTGTCCTACGTGGGTGGTTAGTAAGACCCATAACCTACTGGATGCAACTTACACCGCCCGTGCCTGTTGCTTAGGATTGATAGCACTATCCTAACCCTTGTTGAATGTCGAATTTTTGTAATATTGTGTTAGTTGTACACAATACCATCGAACCCTAAGAGCTTTAATACGCTTTAACTTTTAAAATATTGACCTCCTTTCACTAAATATATGACATTTGTTTGCAAATGGTTGGAAGTTTCATTATAATCGTGAAACTCTTCTAGGTTTCCTAGTTATTAGTGGAGGGAATATCTCATTATTGCGTTTCTGTTCTATCTATCCAATCTTTCGTACTAATGATTTTGATTTTGTTTTCGCTTCTAGCCAATTAAGCTTAGTCCAGTGTGTTGATAAAAGGGATGCAGGAAGCTATCAACCTGTAGGGTAAGAAGGTGTTCCTGCTCCAAACCCCAACCCGACCTTTCTCTCCCCCCCCCAACCATCATAACCCTGTTCCTCCCCTCCATGTATAATTGGTAAGGCCGCCTGTTGCGCTGTTACATCTAACCAAGTTGTAACAGTTAAACGAGTCGGTGCATATTTCACTAGAGCAAATAGCAGACGCGTTAATCCGACGATAAATGGTTTAACACGGGCCTCATTAGCATAACTGATTGATTGCCCATCATCCCCGCTTTTATTAGTTAGCTATGAGATGGAGCCGTTAATGTGTCACTAATTTTCGCTACAACCATCTGTCAGTATAATTTTTTTCAAACTCTTCCCTTTTTGAATTTCATTTTAAGAACCCTCTCACCACCCCCTCCCCCCACCCCCCGAACAATTTCATCAATTATTTCTTATCAATCCAGTACCCATAACATTGTAAATAGATATTATTGTAAATACGTATATAAATTATTAGATCCTTCTTAATAATTTTTATTTCATGTTTTTCATTTTTTATTCTTAATTGGTTACAGTTATAAAGTAACTTATACTTTTTTTTATCATAAATATTTTTTTGTGATTATTTTTTATATATCTCTCATGTTCCTAGCCCATATTTCTGTGTTTCTGTGTCATTCTAAAGGGACTCGTCCGAGAATAAATAAAATTTTATTATTATTACTATTATTATTACAACAGGATGGAACGAAAAATAATTTTTCCGATATACAATTTTCTAACAGCATTCAAAAGTTACTTTTGAAAAAAAAAAAAAAAAAAAAACACTACCACATGTTGTTGTTCTATATTTATATCTTTCTGTAAGGTTCTACAAGACGTTTAAAAATAAAATTATTATACAAAAAAAATTTGTTTTGTCTTATTTATTTTAATTTTTTTTTTGCGCCACATATTTTTAATTAACTTATTTTTAATAACTATCAGTACATCCTTCTTTACTAAAACAAAAAAAATATGCACTTTAAGTGATCTAAATGTTTTGATCTGGATTTTAGAAGAAATTTAAATAGGTGGACTGTTTCCTAAAAAATGGAAATTTTATTACTGAATTGAATTATAATTTCGAATAATTGTTCAAACACAGTTCTTTAAATAATAATATCTAAAAATACCTAAAATAACTTAATAATAATAATAATTAAATTACCAATTGTTTCGTGCAGGAAGAGTAAAGAAGGTTCTATGGATATTTAGTAAAAACATTATTTGATCAAATGAAAGTAAAATTAAGATAGAAAATTTTTTTTTTTTTTTTACAAAAACTATTAAAAAATATAGAAATAGTCTCTTGCGGAACTTTAAGATATAAATATAGAATAACAATTTTTAATAGTGTTTTTTGTTGACATAAAAATGCAACTTTTCAATCTTGGAATAAAATATTTTACGTTCCACCCTCAATTCCATGAAGATGAAAAAATAATGATGAAATGCAGTAAAAATTTAGAAACGAAACCTTTCTGGCTCGATTTAATGAGGATGTTAATTGTCTTTCTCTTATTATCGTGTTTCATATTTATTGTTACCTTCCGTTAGTTTTATTATTTTTTATCAATATATTCATTAAACTATTTTCCATGTGTATTAACAAGGATACGTTCGGAAAATCGTTCTGCTGTATTTTATTCTCTGTCTATCTTAAAAGTTTTTATTAAAAACATGTATAATGATAAAAATATTTATCGACAAACCTTTGAACAAAATAATCAACAATAACTCTTGTAAACGAGTTGTTTATTAATAAAATTTTATTTAAAATTGGCATATTACACTTTGGCATCACTTGGCTCCAATATACTGTGGTGTGAAAAAGACTTCCAATAAAATAAAACTTTATAAAAGTAATTAATATTTCAATTTAAAAGGGCTTTTATCTTTTTAATTTTAAACTTATTTAACCTCACAGACATTGTAGATATAATATATATATATATATATATATATATATATATATATATATATATATATATATATATATATTTTTTAATTGGCATTATATTTAATAAAAAACAAGCCAAGATTCTAATTCGTCATTTTAACGTTTTTTTATCCTCTGAATAATGCTACTATTGTTCAAATTACAATACTCTATTATACTCAGCAGTCTTTATTCTTTATTATTACAGTCAAGAGTCATTGCTAAAACAATAGAAAGCGGAAGGTACCAATGAAAATGATTCAAATATGGTGAAAATATTGGATTCCTTTGTTCTTTTTTTGTGTAATTTTAATTTATCATTCCATACTTCATGATTAATTTTTATTTTCTGTTTTAATACTTTTGATTATTATTTTGCTTCTATTTATTTTACATTTTTTGTACATATAGTGTGAATGTTATCCTACCTCACTATAACCGATGTCTAAGAGACAGATTGTTATAATACTCAATAAATACATAAAAAAAAAAATCTGTTTAATGTCACTTTTATTTCAAAAAATGGAAAAATTACATACTTTTGGCGAAGATAAAATTATAATTTAGCATCAAAGAGGAATTATAATCAGAGAAATTCAAAAATAAATTGAAGGTTCTATTTTTGGAATTTACTATGTCATCAAATATATTTAAAAAATCAAGCCAACTCTGGAGACTTATAACATTCAGGTAAGTCTAAAATAAGTAGTTCTGCTGCTGAACAACATTTAAAGTTATTGTGTTTGCACAATTGCTAAAAATGTAGCAGGAACTGGCTCAGGAAATAACCGGTGCTACGGGGACTCAAGTTTCGTCCGCCGTTAATAAAAGGAAACTTCCATCATTTGACATTAAAGGTTATAAGCAAACGAAAACGAAGATTAGACGGAAGAAGAGATCGTAATACATTTTTATAGGGAGATGAGTCAAAATATGAAGTCTTTGGTTTTGGAAGGATGCAGTATGATTGAGAAAATCCGGAGGGGTATTTGGGGATGTTTACAACTAACGGTAAAACATGGAAGTGGCTTTTTAATGATTTAGGGGTGTTTTTCTAAATCTGGAGATGGAGACCTCTTGTGAAGAGATGCAAATCGGTGCCATAGCATTCTTAAGGGGACCCTAGACGGTCATTCGGAATTGCATTCTGAGGCACTAATGACGATCCGCATAATCGTGTAAGGTAGTGAATGAAGTACTGATGCAGGTGTCTAGCGGATTTCCGAACATCCAGAAATAAAAGTTTCATTCACGAAAAGTGGAGGGTAGACTGAGGTAAAAGTAATGGGAAGACTAACAATACTACTAGATAGGTTAGTTTACCTAGGCCTTACAACCATTATAAATTCCTGATTTTCATTCAAAGTAAATAGTTAAATAGTTTTTCATATCCCTTGTTTATATCTTATAAACCATCATCAACTATTTTTTTTTTTAAATAGTCAAGTGAGCAACAAATTATAAACAAAATGGAAACTCCCAAATTTACTGAAAGAAAAAAATTAATCCTTAACAGTTGTGTATATGTGTCAGTTCTTTTACCATTTTTCTCAACAAATTTATTAGTTTTGCAAAACTTTTTCTAATTTTTTGTAAGTAGTTGACTTATATTTTTCTTACTTTGGTCTCGCACTAGGAAGTAATTATTATATCTCCATTTTTCTCTTGATGCCCAATACTATAAAGGACAATGTCCAAATAAAGTTATCTATGCTGTTTCTTTGTTTACAACCGAGCTAAAATAACGTCAGCAATGGTAAGTAATGATTGAGCGTGGATCTTCATGATCAAAGTGATCCCGAACAATCTTTGTCATTCTTGTGACTTTAATTCACGAATGATCGTGTAAGGGTCGCTTTATATACCTTCTGAACTTTAGCCGATTGGGCTGTCCTATATTTATTTCATCTGTTTTATATAACCTATTTTATGAAAAAAATGTTAAAAAATGATCTCCAAAAGTATTATTGTTGGTGTAATTGCATTTTTTTTTTCCAATAGGGATTCAAGAAATACTTAAACATCATTCCATATATGTAGTTAGTTTCTTTACTTTTCTTCCAAAGCAAATATAGTTTTACGCAAATACATAAATCTTTCGGGCGGAAGCTCCAACCAAAATTAAAATCTGGATCCGCTACTAATTGAATCTTCATTATATAGAATATATATATTCCATCAAAATATGTATATATTGATCTAATTAAATTAAATTAATAAACATCAATACTAAAAATATCCTACACTAATATATTAATAACGACTAATACAATTCGAATAAAACTGATATCGATACCTGCTGAATATGAGTTGGATCTGAGAAAACCAAAAATGTTAGAAAAAAAAAAACCCTTACGGCTGTCCAACCCCTCTCGAAAGTTATAATTGTATATAAGTTTTAATTTGTCATTTATTTAGAGTTAAATTTACTGATTTATCCGACTGTTCCAACACTTACTAGACAAACCCTCTAAACATTCAATTAATTACAAAAGACTTATCTACATAACTATAATAACACCTATATGGACATACGGAATTAAGCTTTGGGATTCCACCAAACCATCGAATTCCTATGGAATCCGATCCTTAAAATCCAAAATCCTTCGTAAAATCCTTAATGCTCCATACTTTGTCACAAATAAAACCATTCATAACGACCTTAGTGTACCACATGTCACTGATTTAGCCCGAGCCAGATATTTATATTTTCATGATAAACTCCAGTCCCATCCGAATCCATTTGTTTTCACCCTTGCTTCTTCCTCGATTCCTGATAATCCTCCTAGGCGTCTGAAAAGGAGATGGCCTCGTGATCTTCTTACCTAGAATTATTTAGGGAGTACTGCCACTGGATAGTATCTCTTCAAGCCTGTTCATGTCATTATTTCGAATTTGTTCATATTTACTAGTTGTATTTGTATACAGTTGTAAATTTCATTAAAGAAGCAAAAAAAAATTATTGATTTATAATTTCCAAAAAATTTAAGTACAATTTAGCTTCTTTTTTTTAAATAGTTTATTTAGTTATAATTTCAGAAGAAGTTAGTAGGGGGTGCGTTCAAAAGTCAAGCAAATTTTGACCGCACACTCGACGAACTTACAGTCAACCATCTCCATACCATTATAATTTAGTTATGATTTATTAAAAGTCCCAATTAACAGTTGTTAGCACTGTCTATTCAAAGTATTTACGTAGATATAATTAGTGGCCCTTTGGATATCTTTTCAGCTTGATTGTTCTCTCATTTTTTCCCCAATCGAAATCGTTCGTCATGTTGTATTTCAGCTACATTTAGACCAGTATTTTCACCAATTTTGCTACCATCTGTGCTCGTATGTCGTAAACGACAAAATTAAATTAATTTTGAATGAATTGAGGGGTGCAGCCAATTTCGTATGTTAATATCCAATTCTATATTTCCAGTTTTAAAGTATTTGTAGTCATGTCCTTGCTTGTGCTACATTCTTGGCTCACTTTTTGTTAGCTGCGTTTAGCTTTTCTAAGGCAGTTAGGGGGTTACAGAGACCGCATTTATTTCTATTTAATTGTATTTCATTTTTATATTTGTATTTATATCGGTTAGAAAAGGGAACCGACCTACTTAAAAATATATCAATTATGAATATAGTACAGAAAACAAAAAAGTGTTAATTCATGTGGCAGTGAATGCGCATGAGGCAGTGAAAAGAAAGAGAGAGAGAGTCAGATGTTTTTGGGAGATTGAATGAGACAGTGACTGGAAAAGGTGAAGAGACCTACGTGCGTTGGAGGAAACGTTAGCTCTTCCCCCCTCTCTCTCTCTCTCTCTTTGTACTTGCAGGAAAAAAGCACACTTGTAGAGATGAAGTCTTTGGTATTTTTGTACGTTATTCCTGTTTATATTAGTTAGTAAATATTATATCAGCTTTAGGTTAGTCCGTAAGTTGTCGTTTAATTATAAATAGTCAAGTTTAGGTTACTCCTTAAATTAAGTTTTATTAATTATCTATTGTTGAGTTGGGTTTTGGGCTTTTTATAGCCTGTTCGTATAAATTGCATACGTAAATATAAACTTTTTTTTTTACTTTGATTATTTATTAATAAAAAATATGTTGGGTTGATAAAGTGGATACGTGAGGTTTTCATATGGTTGTCTATTTAAAATCCCATCTATAAACGCTAGAACGAAAATAGTACAATGTATTTAAATTCTAGATACCACAGCTCGCCTACTGTAGTATCCTAGATTGGAGTTTAATTTCCATTGGATAGCTTTTCAAAAGGTTTCATTTTTAAAATGTGCTATTTGTAAATATACCTAAATGGTGTAATACATAGATATATGCTAAAGAATTGATATTTCATGAAAAATTAATCTATTTATAATGTTAAACATTATTAATGGAGATTGCTAGTAAGAGGACTGATTGAACAAACTATTATTTGTACTCGTTGCCAAACACAAGTTTAAAAGATATTTTCTGAACAAATGTTATGACCTAGTTGGTTGCATGATGGACTCCTTAGCTATATCTTCCTGGTGTCTGGTGTCGCCGTCACCTCGAGGTCTGTTTGATTTTCCTCTTTTTCTGGACTAACATCTCATATTCAACAAACCCTTTCTAGTCCTGAACTCTTCTTATCCAGAACTGCCTTGTATCTGGCTGTCTCTTACTTATTTTCCCAAGTTTTTCTCATTGGTTGAAGTATCGTAGCAGAGGGGATGACCACGGTTAAGTCTGTACGGCCGTTTCATATTGCTTGAAGTTGTTTTGGCCCTTTTCTGTATGTGCGTCGGCTATCTGTTTGATCCTAAGTTTACATTATGGTATCTATTTGTATTATGCTAATGGAATGAATTAGCGTTTATTGCACCTCAGTCAGAGTGTTGGCCGAAAACCATATCTGAGCAGTATAGGCCGAGATTGTACATTATTACTGTATACGAGCCGTTCCAGAATAGCTGAGTGTAAAAAACAAAATTGCTAACGCAGGCCACCAAGGGAAAACTTTTTACAGCCACAAAAGTCAGAGTTTTTCGATGTTTTTTTCACATATAACTCTTAAATGATACATCAAAGCGAAAAATGTATTCTTTAATAAATTAAGGAACGTTAACTTTGCGAGTACATAAACTTTATAATTTGATTACGCGTTAAGGTATAAAACCACGGTCAACCAACGATGATTTTTACCAAATTTGTCAAAAACTGAGACAAATTACTATAAATGGCCCTGTGACTTAAAAATAAGTTCCCTTAGAGGAAAAACCCATAAAATCAAAGTTGTAGAGCATCAAATTTTGCGTCCACTGAGTACTCAAATATTTATTTTAGGCCAATTAAATATCTTGATTTAATAAGTATTCGTTTATAAAATTCGGTATCTTTCGACACATCGTTTAACAAAATCCTTTTGTATAATTTATTGAATATATACTACAAGATAGTTAGAAAATATATATCATTCAACTATCAAGAAAATATAAATCGGTATGTATATAGATAACAGTGTGTTTGTATAAAATTTAGTCTACATCAATAGTTTTGTTTTCTGTATATATGGAATGGATGTGTTCATACCTCATTATAATTTTTTCCTTAGATTGTTATATTACTGAATAAATAAATAAATAATAATATGAGTAGTTATTAATTGTTCTGTAATTTCAAAATATAATTTTTTAGATAAAAAAAAAATTACTAAACTTACCCTAGGTAGGATTCATATAAATGCAAAACATGAATGGTATCATCTCACTCACCTGGAAATAAACAAAAAATATATAAGTTAAAGCATACATACTAATTTTCAACAAATAAAACGTTCTAAAAAATAACAAATAATTTATACCAAAATATTTTTTCAATTTTAATATATTTTTTTTTAATTAACAAAGCATAAGAATATTACTTTAAGTGAAAACATAAACGTATGACGATTAGTATGAATTATTGAAGTTCTGTACACTATATATTTTTGGTACATCATACGGAATTTTTTTTAAAAATTTTATGCTTTTTTAGGGAATTAAATTATTATTTACCTCCATTGGCTTTTGATAATAGTGAAGTAATATAAATATATTTTTTAAGTACCTAAATCTTTTATTTTCCTAATTTATTTATATTCGAAAAATCGATTTTTTTACCAGTCCTTGTCTTGGTCTTGCACTTTGCGATTTTGGGCAACACTAAAGATAACATTTAATAAGAAATTTTTTTATGTAGAAATATTTATTTTGTCATGATCCATTACCTTATACAGCTATATATATATATATATATATATATATATATATATATATATATATATATATATATATAATATATATATATATATATATATATATATATATATATATATGTATGTATATATATATATATATATATATACATATATTAGATAATATTTTTTTCTAAAATTTGTAGCTTTTCATCGTTATAAATTTGTACTAATATTCTATTATTTCCGGAAATTTTATTATCTCCAATTTCTCTTTAGTTAATTATAAAATTATTTTATAATTTATATTTATCCATTGTTTCTCATAGCATAATTAAGATATGGTTACTTATCTCAAATATACAAAATTAAAGGTACTTTAGTGAATGAAATTTTGAAAATTCACCGATAAACAACCAACTGATTGTACATCTAACAAGTTTAGTCAAAATGGTTAGAGTCGTTTTCGAGAATATAGTAAAAATGTGTGCCACTCTTTGAAAAATCATATGCTTGTCTTCAATTAATATACACAATTTTATACTTATACATACATAAAATTTTACAGTCGCAAATCTCTGCTTTGGCTGTATGTGGTATTTTCAATTTATACCAACTACATTTGTACGGTTATTAAATTTTAGACTGACCTTTGATCAATTTAGTGATTACAAAGGAACATATATTATCTCTAATATTTCATATATTACTGGAAAACCACATGCCCCAGCAGAATTTATTTTGTGGTTGCTATAACCATCTGATACGCAGTGGGGTGTGCGATTCTTTTAATGGAATTAAGATTATTTTGAAAAAGAGCGGGAAAAGTCCGATTTATGAATAATGTTTAGGATAAAAGCAGTCCATTCTGTAATTTGATAAACATTGATCGATATTTTTTCCCGGTATTATTTATATCTTAGGTTATAATTGGAAGAACTGCACTGATTCGTCTTTAAAATGCAGGTAAAAAAACAAAATAACCGAACAACATTTTGTGAATTCAGACATTGCCAGGACAGAAAAAAAAAATAAACTAAAATCAAATCACTGCCTCACATCAGATCGATAAGATGATAAGAAGAAAATAAATAATAATAAGTAAAACAAAAAAAATAAATAAAAAAATTAATATGAATGTTAAAGGAAGGATATCATGAATGAATGAACATCAATGAATAAAATCGAATTACTTTAACGTGAAATAGTGGTATGATGTCTTCATGTTTCTGTCTGTAGTAATGTCAAGCAGGCAGGACATCTTCTATAGTGGAGAAGAGAAGAGGAGGTAGAAAAACGCATAGCGATCTTTGGGATATATAATAAAAAAATATAATTTTTATGGTTAATCATACTAAAACGTAATAAAATTGTCTAAAAAGTAAAAAATAAAAAAAACATCGATATTCGAAAATGTATGAATGCAACAGATTAATTTGTTTACCCTACCCTTGACTCAAGTTCGGGTAATGTGCTGTAACCAGCAAATGCCGTGAAACAAGGGATTTCCCTAAATAACTATAAATTAACTTCGAAAATGATAAGGACCTCTTGAAACGTATAATTTTAGATACCTATTTATAACTACTGTCTACAAAACTACGTATAACTACGTTATTTTAATTTTAAAACAAAATATAGTTATAATATATTTATATATGATAATTAAAAAAAATTGAAAAAATGTATCATTTATGAATTATAAATATTCATTTTACAATAGTTCTAATGGAATAATAAACATTTTATTTTGTTTTTATTAAAATAAAATTTTAAACCCCATTGATAATATTTTGAACACCACCGACATTTCTTCACATTATCTGATAAAAAATATATATATTATTTCATTTATTTTAAAGATTATCTGATAAAAAATATATATATTATTTCATTTATTTTAAAGATTATATTAAGAACAATATAATTAAGAATACAGACCAAACTATAAACCAACCAAATACTTTCAGATTCAATTTACTCTTATAAAATTAAAATGACATTTTAAAAGAATAAGGGTTCGAGTTTAAAAATATTGTATTTTATTACTAACAGACTATAATATTAGTACAACAAGTATATACTAAAAAGTTTTTTTTTTCTTGAGGCTGTATCATACAGGTACCCCTTTTATTTAATTAATCCCAATCAGGTACCCCTTTTAATTAATCCCACTTTTTATTTAATTTTAAACTTTAGTTCATTTAACGGTGCTGTGTTAAATGGTTACATACAGTTAAAAGGATAATATAAATGTTGATTTCTTATATAGGTAGACCATATTTAAATTTTAAAACATCAAAAATGAAGACTTAATATTTAATGTAATTTTTTTTTATGATAGTTTAAGGTACTTTTCGAAACAAATTACTACAGAACCTTATTTTCTTTATGTACACATGTATATATATAGTTTTTGAGATTCTAAAAAACAAAATAATTTTAGCCGATGTCGCGAGTTTTCCCTTACTCGTCCCACTGTGCGCCGTTTTGAAAATAATTGTCAAAAACAAAAAAGAAAAATTAAACAATTTATTTACCTTATAAATTTCTAAAAAACAAACACGTTACATATATATATAATCATAATATATTAAACTTTTTTAAAGAAACTAAATTTTAATTTTAATCATGTATGAAACCAACATGAGCCAACTGTTCATCAACAAAAAAATCCATCAGTTCAGGTACCGTTGTCACGTTGAATAATGCATTAGTGGTGAGAAAGTATTTGATTGGTGGGCCTTGGGACACTTGTGGTATCCTCCGAGAAGACCCACCCCTTCCTTCAGCAGTAATCACGAAATGGATTTTCATCTTCATGAGCGATTCCCCCTTCCACGGAATGAGTCTTCCAGAAACGCTTTCGAAGACACCAGAATCACAGGAAATCACTGTCAAGAATCCGTTCACCCGATGAGGCACGATACTGAACGTTTCTACGCCACATTTATGCCTGTCACGTCGGAAGTAACTATTGTCGCGTTTTTTTTTTTAGTACAAATAATATAATAGTGGATTCATGGATGATTGGATCAGACGAACCGGGAAGTAATCGTAGTTGGAAGACTTGTTACTTCGTTTTTCTGTTGTAAATCTCGTCGTTACTTTGAAGTTTTTAAATGATGAAATATACTATCATTATTATAAAAGTAGTTTAAATGCAGTTGCGGTACGGAATTATTTATTCTTGTATAGCAGCCTCGTACCGAGAGGATCCTTTTAGGGCACACTCAGCCTCTTCTTGATGAATAAAAGGGAAAGACCTGAATTAGTGTGTTATTCCTAGAATTACACCCTTGCATAACCGTTGACCAAGAAATAGTAGTTCTATATAAAGTATTGAAACCCAATATCCTTCATGGATTGCAGGAACACGTGTTTTTTAATTTTAAATAAAGGTAGCAAGTCAATAGATCATCAAATCCTCTTAAAATATTGGTCCACTGCTTTAATTGAGAAATTATATAATCACCAAAATTAGAAATCATGGTAAGAACTATAATAACATATTTTGATTGGGTTGCGCCGAACATTGAGATCTTGGAAGCATATCAAGCAATAATTCCCCTTTGCCAAAAGCGTTAATAGGCCCCCCTCATGATAAATAACACCTACAAGGCCCCCTTCGAAAATATTTGAAGCATAAACACTATGATAAGTAATCCGATCCCGCCGTCCTTCATACATATTCGAGCTCCTTCAATTAAAATCCTCTGTCCACTCCCGCAAAAACCCGTTCCCGGTCTTCAGATTTGTATTCAAGATCCCCCCGAAACGCTGCTTTGACAGATCTTTAATTATTCGATCCATATCCCTATGGAATTCTATCCCATCCTACATCCTTCGCTCCGATACCCACCCCACCTTTAAATCCCGCCTGTTCAATCTCCTCTTCTCCATTCAGTTCTCATAAAATTGTAAACAAATGTTGTAAATATCTACATAAATAATTAGTTTGCTTTAAATAGTTTTATTTCATTTTTTTTTCACTTAATTGAAGATTGAAAGGAAATAATATCCTTTTCTTTTATTTAATCAGTATATAAATCTGTTTATTTTGTAATTATTCTCTGAGGCTCCAAACCCATATTTCTATCTCTGTACATTATTCTAAAGGGACTTGTCCCAGGATAAAAAAAGCATTATTATTATTATGAAGTAGGAAAGATGTAACAAACAAAAACTTATGATTATATACCATGTCAGAAAACAAAATAATAATAATTAGTATTAAAAATTGATTAAAATTAAATATTTTAACCTTCTAAACTTGGTTCTTAAGTAATACTGGATATGTCAGATTCTTTCTAAATATCTAGTGGGCCCCCTCCAAAATATTTAGTGAGCTACGCCAATGCTCTTCAGCGACTGTTCATTGTGTAACAATAAAACTTGCACTCAACGCGCTTAGTGGGTAAAGTCTTTTTCTAAACGAAAGATTTTATTAAATATGTGGCCAATACACCTACGACAACGTTATTTTTAGAAAAGTATGAACCGAGTAAGTCACAACTTGATCTCTGGGTAAATAAAACTTCCTCTAAAAATAAATGCAGTTCCTAGAGCTTCCTATACTCAGCTAAACAGATTTTCTTCCTTTAAATGTTTGGAAGTAGTGACTATCTCAATGTTAAAAATAGTTCAATGGTCTCGAATCATCTAAAAAATAAAAACTTGAAGTATGCGGAACAGGATATGTGAGCGTCACGGAAAAGTTAGAGAAGGAAATAAAATTCAAAAAATGTAGTTAAAATATTCAAACATTTTCCCATTTAACATTTTTGGAATGTATTGGTTAATTTCTATTTATATTACTAAGATCGGTTTTGAAAATATAAAATATACCTTGAAAGGTTTTCCTACAATTGATTTAATATAGAACCCACCAAAACCAAAAAAAAATTTGTTTGGAAAAGTGAATAACATGTATTTTCTGCCAAATAAATAAATTTTTAATTAATTGATTAACCTTAATGTTCCATATGTTTCCGATTTGGCCCAATACAGATACCTATCATTCCATAACAAACTGCAGAACCATCCGAATCCTCTCGTTTCAAACCTTGCTTCCTCCTCGATCTCTGATAACCCCGTCCAAAGCGTCTGAAAAGAAGATGGCCTCGGGACCTTCTAATATAGAACTTTAATTTGAGTTCTACCAATGGGTAGTTTCTCTTCATGTTGTACATGTCATGTTACCAATGTCACATTTACTTATTGTATTTTCCATGTAATACAGTTGAAATTTCATTAAAATAAAAATAAAATAAAAAATTGATTAAAAAACAATTTGCTTTATGAAACAGTTTAAATCCTTATGATCCTGAAAAATAAAATAAAATATTAAAATCTATTAGAATTTAATTGATCGGATTTATATTATTCCACTTCGAATCTCCATCAAATAATAATTCCCCTCTCATAATATTTAATCTTGGTGCTGATTATATATATATATATATATATATATAAGCATATATGATAGGTAGTGCATAGATAAGTAGTTTATTAATGAATTAATTCAGATTTATAAAAGAATATAAAAAACATATGTTTTAATTAGCATTGTTTCTCAAAACAAAAGTTCGTAAATAAATAAAGTTTGTATTGTTCAAGCAGTCACAATGCTCACTTCATTACCTTTTATTTTTTTTTTAATTCCTATATTACTAAATAACATAACTTTATATATATATATATATATATATATATATTATATATATATATATATATATATATATATATATATATTATATTATGTATTACATTATATATGATATATATTTTATAAACAATAATATGAACTAATATTCTAACATAAGTTACCGAAAAATACTACTTCGAAATTGA
Organism: Nezara viridula; assembly: GCA_928085145.1. Lineage (NCBI taxonomy): Eukaryota > Metazoa > Arthropoda > Insecta > Hemiptera > Pentatomidae > Nezara > Nezara viridula. The sequence goes on along the minus strand of OV725078.1, from coordinate 101,633,563 downwards.
CTTTTCATCGTCCGGATCAAATTCGACAGTTCTCAGAGCGAACATGAAAACTTTAATGATATATTTAACAAAAATTGAGAGTTTTAAGTTGGTCCAACAGGTTAATTATTCATTTATTGAGTTCAATTCCAACTGGAATTCGGGAAAGCACTAGCCACGTTAAAATATTTATAAGGGCGAGTTTCTTGCATTAAATAGGAGTTGAACTTACTAAATTTAAGTTTGTTTAAAAAGTTAGTCGGTTTACACTACAAAAGAAAAAAAAAAAGATATATTTACGTACAAAGTCTAAAATATTGGATTAACAATGTGGAATATTTTGCCGAGGTTTGGATTCAGTACCTGGTGAAGAAGTACTTTTTCTTGACCAAAGGCTATACATTCAGGGAGGTACTTGGTCAGAATCACTTAATCGCAACTTATTTCCCCGACCCAATGAAGGACCGGGTACCCACTTAGTTCAAACTGGATATACTTCAGTAGATTTTCCCCCTAAACCCAGGGTCTTTCCACATTTTAAAGTTGTTATTTAATCAGCAATTCTTGCTTGTACTTAACAATTTCGTTACTTATTTCCTGAATGTTTTGATTTTGATATTTTATTTTATTTATTTTTTTGGTAAGTCATGGTTCACCACTTCATTAATTCTTTTTGAGAAAAATTAAAAAAGAAAATTGTTTTTGCCTTGATTTCGAAATAATTGTCTTAATAACAAGTACAAAATATATAGTATTGTAAAATCCACAAATTCAATGAATATTAAATTATTAAGAGAATTATTTTAAACCAGAGAGGTTTAATCAGTATCAATAAACAATCGCAAACTTGTTTTATAAGAAACAATATTGAATTTTCGAAAATTGAAAAAGGTAGAAGTATTGCAAGTGACGTCGCTCACAACTGCCGCATTGCAAGCATGACGTCCACAAGTCAATACTTTTTTACTCTTTGATATATTGCTCCTTAGTTTTTGTTCCCGATGATATATAGGCTATTTCCAAGACAATCGATGTGTACATTGTGTACTTTTTTTTAAGTACGCGTGCTGTGATGCTTAAATTCATTTATTAAGTCTAAATAAATGAAGACTGCATGAGATTTTTTTTTTGGTTTTTATGAAAAATATATTTATTTTGTCATTAAATGTCTTTACATATACATTGTTCCTAAAGAAAAACGTTATTGAAAAAAAGTCCACATTTGACCAACATAATGTTTATTTCACATTTTACATCAAAAGCAAATTAAAATAAGTATTTATCCCAGATGGAAAAAAATATATATTTATATTAACAAAAAAGTATTTAAAAATTATTATATGAGTGATAGCAGATCTCAAGAGCTACAAAAAAGCTCATATAAACAATGGGCCGATTTTCAGCAGAGAAGTATGAAATCCAAGTTTTGTGGTTTTTTAAGTGAGTGGAAAGGAATAACTAAATAAATATATATACTTTTTTAACTATTTATTAATGATATTTACAAATTTATTACAATAGATCTAGTAAATTACAAATAGATCTAGTAAATGTATACACTAGAATATAATCACATAAAAACGCTTGTTAAGAAACTAGCTACTGGTAGCAAATTAATAATATGTCTAAACAAGGAGATCACGAGGCCATCTTATTTTCGAACACCTTGGAGGATTATCAGGAATCGAAGAGAAACCAAGGTTAGAAACGATAGGATTCGGATGGTTATGACTACGGAACACCTGCAGATTGGGAGTAAAGGGATGAATAGGTATTGATAGTGATATACTTTGAAGTATCTATCAGTAAGATAGAAACAGATAATGAGGAAGTGTGTAGGTGGTAGGAATTGACGGAGTTTGTACATCAATCCAGGTTGATAGACTGTTTCAAACGCCTGTTCAACGTCGATAAGGACTCCCGTGCAGTACATTCTACGCTCCAATGAAGAGGAGACTACATCTACCACACGATGGCATTGCTAGATAGTGGAATGAGATGTGCGGAGTACAAATTGTCTATCTGCGATAATGTGGTTAGAATCAAGGATACAGGCGTTTCAAGATGAGTTTTTCCATGATTTTGCCCATGATTGGTAAAAGAGAGATAGGTCGGTAATATCAATAGGATGGGTATTCACGAGGCTTTATGGATGTTTTAAGTTGGGAAATATGGGTTTTGAGATGGTTTTTTTGTTTCAATAATATAGGAGCCATTACAATTAGGAGTAAAGCAAGGTATTCGGTAAACTACATTAAATCGAAGTTGTAAAAGTATAGGATCCTTCAAGTTGGTGAAAAGGAAAGAGAGTTTGTTATGGAACTTAAGGCCGAAACATAAGTTGTTAATAGTCGATTTTAGGTATTTTCGTATAATAAAATGAGTTCAAAGAGATTGTAATAAGGAATCAAGAAGACTATAAGAGAGAGAATCACCAGGAGGACAGTATACAGCTGAGAATGTTAGATGGAAAGGACGATTTGAAATTATTACAATAGTTGATTGAATGGCACCAGTTGGTGAAGAAGGGATAAGGGAATGGAATTAAGATTTATGGATAAGGATGCGAGAACCGGAAGTGTTGTCGGGGTGGTCAGATTTATAAGTGATGTAGTCACGTGTGTAGACTTATGTTTGTAGAACCTATGAGTTTCAGTCAGTAGAGCGATATTAATATAATTGACGTAAAGAAATATGTCTAGTTCGTATCGGTGTAGTCCATTAGCGTTCCATAAAAAGAGAGCTAAGGGCTTTGCACTTATCGTGGAAAATTAAACGGGATTTCGGTCAGGATTCTGGTGAGAAGGGTGATAAGACGTTTTATAGTATCTTGTAAATCTGATAGGAAGTATGTAAGGATCGTAGTTAGCTGAAGGCAAGATCCGTCGCTGTGTACGAGGTAGGTCCGCATTCGAATGTATTTGTGGAGGAGATTTTGTTTCGACCTTAGGATGGGATGGGTGAGGGTGCTGTGGCCCAAGTTTGACCCTTAGGGGTATATGATGGATATAGAATTTTATGATGTTGAGGTTGAGGCTGAGGATTGGAAGTATTGATGGGTTTGGATTTAAAGTTGCTAATTCTTACTATCGGTACTTGAGTACAGTTTTCTGAAGTCCTAATCGACGAATGCTGACGTAGAAGGTTGTTGTGTAGTTTCAGGTAATTCCGGAAATTGTGTAGTATTTTTAATTTCAGGTGGATGAGTAGACCTTTTCTGACTCCGATTTAGACTTTTAAAGGCTATTTTCTGAGACCTAAGCTTAGCAAAATGTTTGTAAACTTCACAACCTTTGTAGCTTGCAAGGATTTGTTCGCCGCACAAAGCGCATTTCGCAGGCTGATCACGAGTTGTTGGTAAGTCTCAGAAGGTTGTGAACTTGCACATCTGACGCACCAAATCTGATGATGGCAGTAGGTCTTCGTGTGTCCTAATTCTTGATATTTAATGTATTGTTCTATAGCAGGTTTTTGTCTCGCTCTTCGAATTTAACAGTTGAATACACTAGCCTTTTAACATTAAATATTTCAATATTTTGCTGGAAGGCTCTAAATCATCACAAAATAGCGGTAATACGTATTTTTCTGTTGGGTGAAGTACGCATGAAATATGCCTGATATTGTGACCTGTTTCTTCTAGGTCTGTTTTGATAACAGATGTGGGGGTGATAGAGTGAGGACCTCTTTAAACCATTAGATATACCTTTTCGTCTCTTAATTGGTAGCCACAGGAAATCATAGTCGTGAAGTAGTTGATAAGTATTTTATAATTGTCTTTAGAATTTGTGTTGATCTTAAATTCATTGATTCTGAAAAACTGTCCGATAAGATTTGCAATTTCTTGGCCAAATAAGAAAGAATTTTAGAAAAAAAATATAGGCGGCGGTTCGGGGTCAGACATATCTTTAGGCTCCGAGATCTTGTTTGATGTGTTAGAAGCAGAAACGGAATTCTTGCTGGCTGTTAGTGATGCTCAAATGCGAGACCGAGACAAGTTTTGGTCTTGCAAACTCAGTCTTGGTCATGGTCTTGGTCTTGCGCAAGAATCTCGCAACAGTCTTGCAGTTGCTTATTAGCTTATTACTGTTGAGATATTACTGTAATTTTTTAGATTGGAGAAACCTAACTAAGCCGAATGAAAAATTAGAGGAGTTAAATGCAAAAGTATTGGTTATACCAACTATTTACAAATATTCCTTAATTTTTATTCAAAAAATCCATTTTTTTTTACCAGTCCTGATCTTGGCCTTGCAAAAATTAGGCGGCCTTGGTCTTGGTCTTGCACAGTGCAAGACCGATTTTGGGCAACACTACTGGCTGTATAATTTGGTGCAGATGGCTCTGGGTTTATGGTATTTGATTTACTATATACTTCTAGTTTTAGGTAGTAATTTAGTTTTGTCTGACTGTTTTTATTTAGTCGATTTATTTTGCTTATTTGACTGTTTTGGTTTAGTCGATTTGTTTTTTTTTTATTGATAGGTGAGTTGCCCCACGACCCACAGACAGAGTTTCTGTGACGTTTTTGAAGAGTACGGCTTTTCAAGTATTGCGATTCGGTTTCGCTGATTTCAGAAAAGGGAATCTCGTCTTCTGATTCTTCACTTCTGAGTTCTTATCAAAATTCATACTGTCCATATTTATGATAAGAGATAAAAAAAAAAAAAAAAGAAGTATAAAAAAATATGCACCTAACTAAGACTATTAGTAAGATGAGAATTTACGAAATAAATGCTTAAAAAATGAATTATATACACATTTGCATAGAGCTATAAAATAAAAAATTTCTAGAAATATAAAATTAAGGAAAAATAAAACAGTTTTTAGGAAAATAAATAAATAAATAAAAAGCATGAATAAGTCTTTGGGTGTGAAATCAAGACCCGAACTGAAGACCAGCCGCGGAATATTTATAAATAGAGCCTCGGCCGTGAACTTAGCTCAAGTAAAATAAGACCCGCTTGGGAATTACCTGCTGCTTTTACTATCTAAATGATCACCAATTTATAACACGTTCAATGTTAATAAATAGTAACTCACCTTAGTATCCGTGAGCATAAAAATGTACAATTGTTAATAAAGTAACAGTTAATTAAGTCTTAGATCAGCACTTGTATATTAACCACCTAACAGAGTAACAAATACAGAGCGATATGAAAGCTAGACTGCAGTTGCGGCCATGACACTTGCTACTATAAATGATGTAAAATTTGTTTTTTTACAAGATTTTTTATCTGCTGTAAGGATGGTATAACATACATTTTCGCGTTTTTTTCTAAAACATATGAAGATATCATATACGTCATTTGTGAAATAATCGATTCAAATATGTTATACATGTAAGACAGATATTTACCAATAATATAAATGATATAATTTTACGTTTAGCTTTCAATAAAATATCTATAAATTAACTACCATGTAGCGTATTTAGACCATGTAGCAGTTAGAACCTCCTAAAAACCAATCACTTTTAAACGTTGTCACACTGCTAGTTTCTTTACTGTTAAACTAATGGCACTGAAATTCATTTGAAATATAAATTACTTTGTTACGAGTGATTTCTGAGTGAAAAATCAATTTGCCCAATTGTGTTTCCTGAAACCACTTCAATTAAAGGCCGACACAGAAATTTATATGTACTAAACTTCCAAAGTGCTCAATGTATTATTACTCTTAATTGTTGAATACAGATTTTGTGTCATTTTCAATTTCGGTAGGCCAGTTATTTTTAAAAAGGTAAAGTATCTGTTATAGAAAAGTATCAGTTATATTTGAACCAATGTTGTTATTCTTCTATTATATAAACATCAGTTAAAAGATTATATTGAAACTTGTAAACAAAGTTTTTATTTAAGATGATTTAAATGAATTTGTTTAATACCCTACTCTACTACTTAAACCACTTCGCCGCGGGTTCGATTTCCGCATAGAAACGGCAACGTCCCCATCCTGAGATTCTTAGGGAGGTGGGCTCCCCTGTGTCTGCCACCATTGCTCCTAGTCCTCAAGGTTATGGTTGAGTATAGGGCTGATAAACCCCTATCAAATAAAAAAAAAAAAAAAAAAACTGTGTGGAAGATTGAAGCAAACGATTGCCAACCATCCTTCAAAAAAGTTCCTGATGAAGAGGTTGTGAAATGTGATTGCATCCGCTTAATAAACCACGTGTTCTCTGAATATCTCGAAGAAGAGAGAACCAAACGATCACTACTGTTGGCTTTTAATAAAATAGTTTTGCCACTATTTGATTATATTTATGACCACCACCCCGGACCATCTCCTTCGTCTGTATTTTAAAATACTTTATTTGAAATACTGCCCAAGCCCGCTGTGAAGTATCCCTCAGTTTAGGAGTGACGAAAATGAAGCTACGCAACGGCTTAGCTTTATTAAATTAAGCGCAATTGCAAATAGGATAAAATAATAGATAACCTACTCCAAATATAAAAAAACATATGGCATAATCATAGCTATTACTTCTCTATAACCGATACTTTTAATACTTAAAAATAGCTAACATACCTCAAGTAAAGAAGATCCCAGATTTTTTTTTTTTTGTCGAACTAAATATAATGCCGTATGCCGCATAAATCCGATATAGGATTGTATTTTTCTTTTTATTTACTTTTTTAGAAGGAGGCTGAGAGAAATTCATGAGAGGCAGTAATAGACCAAATCAGTGACGTGGAAGCTGACTCCTACTTCCAGCCTTTTGAAGTTGGCTGAGGAACCCTTCGATGGCTATATCGGTGGGGGGGGGGGGAGGAAGCAGCCTATATCTCATCCTCCTACTTCATTCACTTCCTCCATTTTTATTTATACAGTTATAAAGCGAATTGGGGAATCATATGTATTAATACTGATCATATCTGACATGGTTCACGATTTGTTCAAAACACACAATTCACTCAAAAAAAATTTTTTTTTTTATTTATATGGTATTTACAACTGTATGAAAAAAAAAATACATCTAGTAAATTCGCACATGGATATAATGACATGAAACACATGTTGAAAATCTACTCATCGGTAGCACTCTAATAATATTTCTATATTACGAGATCACGTGGCCATCTTCTTTTCAGACGCCTCGGAGGGTTATCAGGAATTGAATAGGAAGCAAGGTTAGAAACAAGAGGGTTGGGATGGTTATGAAGTTTATTATGGAAGGATGGATATCTGGATCGGGCCAAATCTGGTACATAAGGAACATTAAGATCATTATGGATGATTTTATTTGTAAAAAAGTAAGGAGCATTGAGGATTTTACGAAGGATTTTGGATTGTAAGGATTGGATACGAGAGGAATTTGAAGGTTTGGTGGAGCCCCATAGCTCAAACTCAAAAATTTAAATTCTGATTTATGATGTGAACTTTGAAGATGTTTGCGTTGAACCTATGCTGAGTTGAACTATTGCCTAAAATCGGTCTGGTGCCGATAAGAACCGAATCAAGTCACGAATGAAGGGTTATAAGCAGATAGATAATGACTATAACTAGAGGGTAGAAAAAAAAGTTTAGATGAAACTGTACAAGTCAGATAAATCATGAATTCCATCAATTGAGTATAATCTCAAAACCAGCTTCATTTCAATTCTTTATTTAGAAATATTACAATCTGTCACATCTATGGACAATAGTAATAGTAAAAGAAGGGTAGCTCATTCACAATCCATGTACAATAAATAAACAGCAAAGTAATACTAAGAGTAAATGTATGTAAACTAAAAAAAAATAACTAAACTAATCAAAATAACTACTTAAATGCACACATGTTTTTATACAATATTTAAAAAATCCATTCACTCAAGATCTCCGAGCCAAGGCTTCTCCCGCACACCTGAAAGTAAAGGGAGGACAAAAAAAGGGGAAAAAAGAAACCAAACATCTCGCTGATCGCCCAAAACCAGCTAAATCTATTTAAAAAAATATATTTTCTTATATAACGGGTTTAGTATAACATTATCATGAGTTGAAAATAATCCACATTGCTGGTTATTTAAATATTATTCCGTAAGTGCTTTTTATAACTTTTTTTTTCTTTAATTTATATAGCTTTCTTACTCATCCTCCACTGGTGGTTGAAGTGGTTGAGGGAGAGGCTCAGGGATCTCCTAAGCCTCGCTTTTCCCCCACATATGGAGTGACAAGATTGGTTGGGAGTTTCTCAGGCTGATTGTAAATAGTGTACCTATGTACCTATGCTTGTATCTAAGATGTTTATTTTACTTTCATATCTATATTTACTTACTTATGTATATATTTTTTTTAATTTATTTTATTTTTTAAATCTTCTTATAACATTTTATTTTGTTCTTATTTCTATGTATTCTTTTTTTAATTCTTTTTTTTTTTTATGTTTCTGTATACACGGTGTGAATGTACTCTATGAGCTCTATTATAAGTGTCCTTAACAGATTGTAATATTTCTCAATAAGAAAAAAAGAAAAAGATTATTGATTATTCCGTAAATGCTTTTTATTACTATTTTCTTCTTTGCTTTATGTTAGTCCGGGGTACAGACCTTTTCTCATGAATTTATTAACATCCGCATAAAACCTCGTGAAAAACTTCATCCCATCGTAACCAACAATTTTTTTTTCATTTACAAAAATTCTCGGAATTGTAGCGTTTTCGATCTGGAGATCACAAACTTTGTCTATTTAATTAAGCACTAAAAAATCCTGAGCACCCATTTGCATTACACTTTAATTGCAGGATAATTTAATATAAAAATCGAGAAAAATCACTAAAGGTGGGTTAAAAAAATATTAGGGCGTATGGCGTGACCTTCACCACCAAAAAGATGAAAACTACCAACACGATATATTAAGGTTGTTAGCATTAATACATACACTAAAATTGGATTATAAGAAAAACAAATTTAGTATCTATACATTCCACTTTTTTTCGGTATTGATCCCTAACAAGGGCTATGTCATCAGAATCGATTTTACTCGGTCAAGAAGAGAATAATTTTCTTTTCTAAAGAAACGCCCCGACGTTACCGCAAACACACCTTGACAACTATAATAGTCAACTTAACATTGAATAAGAGATAAAAATTACGGTATTCAATATTGATTGATTCCAAATCTCTCAATACCCCTAGCAAATAGAGAGCATAACTCATAATATTAAGGTTGAGCAAAATAGAATACGTGGGAGTTTCATTATTAATATTACATTTTAAGAGCATATTACATTACTGCCGGTAATTTTTTTAAATTTTTTGGTTGTACAGTATTTTTAAAAAAAACGCTAGTAATTGTGGGTAACTTTAAAAACAGTCTAAAATTAGTTTAGATTGAAAAGAATTTGTTTTAAATTAAAAAAAACTATTTTATCAACTATTTTATTTTATATTTTAATAAGTTTAATAATAATAATGATTCCTTTATTGAAAAGGTATTTTACATACACTCCTCCTTGAATTATACCCTTAGTCAAAGAAAGACCATCAGAGGATAAGTCCAACAGCAGACAATATTGAAACATTAACAAAGCAAACATTAATTGGTTCAATATTGAACACAATTGATAAAACAACAATTCGATGACAGATACTTATATATTAGAAAAACTTATTATACTAAAATATATAGATAAACATGGTGTACGAACATTTTAAATTTTTGGTAATTAAATATGAGATGTTTAATTAACTATTGAATTATTTGAAGAGCTGAAATCTGGACTTCTAAGCTTGGTCACCGATCAGAGAAACCAATTTTTTTTTTTTTTTTTTTTAAATATTCAACAGCTTCTAATCTACCTAAAATATTATTTGAAAAACACCTCATCTTAAACAATGGAAAGATTGTTCAAAAAATACACAATGCCCTCTTTCACTATCTAATCTCTAAGGGTACAGAGCCCATTAGTAATTTGATAGTGTTTTTCAAGATATTGTTCATCATCTATTGTTCAGCCTCCTTTAATTAAGGTATAACAATACCCTTCCTATATATAAAATCCAACTAATATCAGCAGTAATGAATTCATAATATATAATATATACATTATACATATGAATTCATGAATTCATAATATATAATATATATATATATATATATATATATTATATATATATATATATATATATATATATATATATATGGTATGATTAATTCATGTGACGATTTATGTTTTTATAAATAACTGTTTTTTCTGCGCATTGGCAAGGTACAGATAGTTCCTGGAATCACTGAGTAAACGATGTTTCAAAAGATACCGAATTTTATAAAGGAACAACGAATCTTGAGATATATAATAGGCCTACTATAAAAATGCCAGTATTCAGTTGATGTCAAATTTGATGCTCTAAAACTTTGATTCTATGGGTTTTTCCTCTTAGGGAACTCATTTCCAAGTTACAGGGCCATTTATAGTAATTTGTTTCAGTTTTTGACAAATTTGGTAAAAATCAGCGTTGGTTGGCCGTGGTTTTATACCAGATCGCGAAACCAAATTATAAAATTTATGTACTCATTTGACGCAAAATTTAACGTTATTTAATTTATTAAAGATTACATTTTTCGGTTTGATGCATCGCTTAGGAGTTATATGTGAAAAATATCGAAAAAATCTGACTTTTTTTAGCTGTAAAAAGCTTTAATTTGGTGGCCCGCTGTAGCAATTTTGTTTTTTACAAGTCTAAACCCATATATACAAGTTTAAAAATAAAACTTTTCTCACATTTATTGCAATGGATTTACCCTTTCGACCCTCAAATTATTGGCCTAATATTATTTAAATCAGCAGCCAAATTTGAAGCAGCGGCTCTGGAACGGCAGACAAGGTTCTTTTTACTCAGAATGACGTACTCTTTAGTAAGTTACTAATTAAACTTTCGCCTGAGATGAGTTCGATTTTTGGGACCTGGCTCCATATATATTCCCATTGTTGTATGTTATTGGTTGTCAGCAAGACATGCGTTTTTACAAAACGGGTTTTTCGACACTGACTTATAACAAAATATTGCTGTTTCATAAACTCAAACTGTAAGTAGAGGTCGACAGATCAAATTTATTGAGATCGATCGGAAATGATATTCTCAATGGGAGCCTATCGCGTTATATAATACTCAGAAATATACCAGCTCATAAAACGACAAAGATTTCTTCTCTCGTTAAAAGTTATTGAAAACCCGAAAAATCTCCGAAAATTTCTTCTTACGGATGTATACCGCAATGATAAGGCCAATTCTGATACGAGTCTATGAGACCCGGACATTAACCAGTATCCTTGGAAGAAGTATTGAATGATTTTAGAGAAAACTTATCTGCACTTTAACTTGTCCATTCTAGACTGAGAGCACGAACACATGAAAAAGGATCAATAAAGAACTACTTACATAAACAGATTAATCAATATCTTATGAAATTATGGTAAGGAGGTTAGGATGGCTCCGAGCAATCCATCATAAAGTCATTATACAGCATTTTTTTTTTTTATTTGGGTTTTTCTACAACTTAAGGATTCATGTTCCCAACACCCAAAAGCCACTATTCCCTGTCCATCCAATCTCCTTCACAGAGCCCTCTGGCTGCCATGCTTTCCCTACGTCCTCTATCCATTTCTTCTTTAGCCTTCCTCGCTTCCTTCATTCAGGTGGCATATAGTTATAAATTTTCTTTGGCCAGTGGTTCTCATCCATCCGCATTAAGTGGCCATACCACTTTAACCGTTTGGTCCCGATCAGGTGAAGGATGTTCTTATGACATAAGACCTTGTCTGTAACTGCTGCGTTTGTGATCCGCTCGATTCTCTATATGCCACAGCTTCTTCTCTAGAAATCCATTTCCATGGAAAGCAACCTATTTTCCGCCTTTTTTGTAATTCTGATGCATATGTGGCTACGTTTTCTACAAAGGAATGGTAGATCTTCACTTTAGTTTCCAATCTTATTTCTTTACTCCATAGGTAATTTACCGAACTTATTATTCTTTTCCCATTACATTACATAGCAATGAATGCCTCAATAGACCACGTGGAATGCTAAATACCAAATGGTTAGATAGCATCAAAAAAGATGCAATAGAGCTGCCTGCAGATAACTGGAAAGACGTAGCCCAAGGTAGGCAGATATGGAGAAGGCTGATTAAGGCAGAGACAAAATCTACAAGGTCTGTAACTCGAATAGAGGATAAACCAAAAACATAATATAGAGGTAACTTTTCGAAAATTAAATGCATCTAACTCTTTCAACACAAAGTCTTTAGAACAATAATAAATGCTCTGTTTTATGTAACACACAACCCCATTCATTAATTTATTCTAAAGGCTTTACAGATTTCGTGGAAGGCCAAAAACCGGATGGATAGGACGAATCAGCAATTATAATATAAGAGGAAGAGTGGAAGGCAATAACTAAAAAGGCAGATGTGGAGAAAGCTGCTTAAGCCAGATTAACAAATATATGATAAAAAAATTAATAATAATATACAAATACATTATTAAAACATTTATTAGCACAGTTACGCGGTTGAGAGAGAAGCGTTGGGATCTCTTAGTGTCTTGCCTTATCTTCTAAACGTGGGGGAAAGGGCCCAACTTGGAACTCCCTCAACTTTCTGTAAATATTGTACATTGTACTGTATAATTATACCCAATATAATTGGGTAGCAAGTTTTTTGTATTTTATATGAAAATAAAGTGTTTCTCTCTCTCTCTCTCTCTCTCTAAGCATGAATGTTTTTTTTATATTTTTACTTAATTTTGTCTCTTGTTTCATTTCTTCTGTTTTACCAAGTTTTCTTTAATCATAATTTTTTTGTTATTGTATATATGGCATGAATGAATTTCATACTTCTCAAATATTCAATGCTTTTAATTGAGGCAAAATGTACTTTTCTCAAAAAAAAAAAAAATTATAATAAATTATGTTAAAGGGGTGCTACTGGAGAGAGCGCAATTCCAAAATGTACTGAAATATTCATTTTAAAAAAATCATTATTTGTGATATTTATGCCTCCAGGTGAAGTTCTATAAACATGATTCATACTTCGTCGTGTTTAAAGTATTGAAAAACTATCAGGCATATTTCTCGAACTCCATTTTTCTGATTTATAGTAGCATTTATGTATAAGCATTAAATCTTGCATTAATAAATAAAATCTTGCATAAAAATAATAACGATCAGTGTAGTTACTGGAAAGCAACTGGTTTATTAATTCTATAAAATACCAGAAGAAACGTTACAGAATGGAAAATATTAAACCTTGACTCTTACGTTATAAAATCGATCTTTTATCCAATAGTAAAATCCAAATCGAAGGGATATTCTTGCCCCCCCCCCCCTTCAGTTGGTTTAGGTAAACAGGGTAACTAGATTGATTTTGCCAATGAAAAGGACAATGACTGATTGCCCACTGTCAGGCTCCCTATCCGGCCTCCAATATGCCCTGACGCTATTTCGCCAAATAAGAAATTCATGAGGTTGCTTTGATTGCGAGTCAGTTTCGATTAGGTAGGCTGGGACAAGTTCCGAATTATGTCACCTGAAGCTGTTCGTTTCGGAAAAGGCATTAAATATGGTTGAGCTCTTTAAATATTGATGTCGCTAGAAGTGGCACATTTTACTCTCGTGAATTTGTCTACATTAATAGACAGCTAGAATTTTCCTAGATAAATATATATGTATTCTGTTACGCTCTGCCGAAATAGTCTGATTTTTTAAAACTAATATTCAATTAATGCCACTTTTACTTCTTTTTCACTAATCTATTCATAAATTAAGCAACGACACGCCCAAATATTCAGATCACTGACGAGAAAATCTCAACTTTCAATTGACAGCTAATTACTGATTTGGACCTACGGACTAGAACTTTGGGAGAAAACAAAATTTTTAGCATCAAATCCATTCAAACCTTTCAATCATAAGTCCTTTCAACAATAGCCGATCCTCCGTTATATATAACCAACAAAACCATACTCCATGACCTCAACATCCCTTTTGTTCTAGACCTTATCTCAGAAAATGTTTTCTAATTTCACCACAACCTTAAGTATCATCCGAATCTCTATCTAGCATCACACATCTCTATAATCCTCCAAGAAGGTTAAAACAGCAGTAGTCCCGCGACCTTTATATTATATCTATCTATCATCTATCTCTCTCTCTCTCTCTCTCTATATATATATATATATATATATATATATATATATATATATATATATATATATGTATTTACAAAATTTAGTTAATCGACCTTTGACTTTACAATGTCTCAATTTTCTATCTAACTATTCTATTTTCGATATCTTAATTTTACTATTTCTTCTCATTTCTTATATAACTTCATGTAACGTGTATCCTATCAGTTAATAACGATCCATCTATTGCATCCCAAACTCTTCAATCACACATCACAAGCCTTGAAAACTGGTGTCAAAACTGGAGGATTAAAATAAATTCCAATAAATCCCATCAAATTACCTTCACTCTTCGTCGTAAACCTATGAATTCCTGTCCTACAGTATCCTTCAACAATAGCCATCTTATTCCTGTCGAACAAATCCGATACTTAGGACTCCACCTTGACAAACGACTCACTTGGAAACCCCCTACCAGACTGAAACGACTAGAAACCGCCCGACGTTTTCGACTACTGCAGCACTTACTAGACAAACGCTCTAAGCTTTCAATAAATTACAAACGACTCATATATATGACAATAATAAGACCTATTTGGACTTGCGGAATTGAGCTTTTGGGCTCCACTAAACCATCGAATTCCTGTCGTATCCAATCCTTACAATCCAAAATACTTCGTAAAATCCTCAACGCTCCTTACTTTGTCACAAATAAAATCATCCATAAAGACCTTAATGTTCCATATGTTTCCGATTTGGCCCAATCCAGATACCTGTCCTTCCATAACAAACTGCAGAACCATCCTAATCCTCTCGTTTTAAACCTTGCTTCCTCCTCGATCCCTGATAACTCTCCGAGGCGTCTGAAAAGAAGATGGCCTCGGGATCTTCTAATATAGAACTTTAATTTGAGTTCTACCAATGGGTAGTTTCTCTTCATGTTGTACATATCATGTTACCAATTTCACATTTACTTATTGTATTTTCTATGTAATACAGTTGTAAATTGCATTAAAATAATAAAATAAACATTTTATTTTAAGCTTACCATTTTAATACTTATGTCACCTTTTTTTTATTATGTTTACTTCATTATTTCAAACTTTGTAACGATTATTATTATTTATCTGTTAGTTCTTACTAGTGTCATTATTCTTCCCACTTCATTTTACTCTATTTTTTTTTTCACCTACATTATTTATGTTTCACATACCTTGTTATCTGGTTCTTTTCTTAGCCCTGATGAAGGCCTCAACTTCAGGTCGAAACGTCGGCAAATGTTAAAATAAATATTATTATTTATTTTTGCCTTCTTATTTCTGTCAGATCACCACAACGATGCTTCTCTTCATTATTCACGATAGTCAACCATTCACCCACAATTTTGAGTATTAAATTTGAACATAATTATTTAAATTGGGAATTAGGTCACTTAAATTAAGTGAATGTGAGTGTATGTGTCTAAAGCGCTCTCGCTTAATCTCCACTGGCTTTAGTACAAGTGATGCGGTTGAAAGAGTAGCGCAGAGATCTCATGGAGTCCTGCTTTTCACCCTACGATTGGACCGACCTAGCTTGTAGCTCCCTGTAAATAGTGTATATAGGTATATCTATGTTTTTTATTTTATTTTACTTATATTTAGGTAATTTAATTTTTATCTATTGTGTATACTTTTCAATTATTAATAAGTTGTTATTTTGATTCTGTATATTATCTATTTTCTGAATATATAATGTGACTATTTATTATAGTCTTACCTCACTATAATCATTGTCCATGTGACTTAATGTTATATTACTAAATAAATATCACTATAGAACCTTCAGCGTATCACTATAGTTGCAAAATTGTAATGTGCCCTTTTAACAGACCACTTCTTTAAATAGTACTCGTTCAATAGTCATAAATTAAACAATATAGGGATATCACAAAACATATAGATAGCCTTGGAAAATGAAAGTAATAGATTTAATAAAGTAATATTGTTTCATATTAGCTTATATTAATTAAAGGAGATATAATAATAATTTCATTTATTGAGTTTCTTATATTAATTTTTTTTTATTATTAATATTATTTAATTTACTGGATGTATTTATTTAATACAGTTGTAAATGTCATTAAGAAATAAAAATTTAAAAAATATATTATTTATTTATATTTTTTTTTATTTTACATATTTCAAGTTGCGTGTTAAATATTTACTTTATTTAAAATAGTTTTTTATATTCATTTCATCTCAATAGTATTATTAGTAAGGCTTGCCAGCTGAAGTGGTATTGTCATGTTGTCAGGATGGAGGAACACCGATATCCACTAAGAACTATAGACTACGCCCCTGATGGTAGAAGACCTAGAGGCCGAAGGATGTCATACCTGGAACGTGTGTAAAACGAGAGAAAAGGATATCCGTCAAGCCAGGAACTCAGCGAAAAAACAGAACGGTGGCAATCTTGGCTAACACAACACGATGACAAAAAAGAAAAATTGTTTTTCTCTTCCACTGGATATTGCAAACTTATAAATTTAGCCTGATTATAAACTTTTCTATACAAGCAAGTTGTCTTATTGATTAGAATGCTTGGCAGTTTTGTTTAAAAAATATTTATTATAATGTTAGCATGGATCTTATAACCACTTACCTTGCTCCTCGACTAATCGATTACCTATTATTTATCAATATTATTTTTTACTTTCACTTACGTATATATGTAATATATAGTAAGGGTAAGTATTGCGATCGTGAAAATTTTGGAATCTCAGTTTTCAACGGAAATACAGGTTTTGAGGTCCCCTGAGTTCAAATAACTAAGTGTCGCAAAATGGTCTGTGTGTGTGTGTTAACAGTCCAGCTCATAAACGAAAATTAGTACGAAACTGATATTAAGTATTTAAGATTTGTATATGGGCCGGATGTGACAGCAACTTTTTCGTTAAAATCGGCTAACCGGAAGTGCCACTTTATGTAAACGCTGAAACACATTTTTACAATTTTCTTAAAAACGACTATAACGATTTTGATCATACTCGGTGTATCATTGTATAATTAAGTGGTCTCTAATATCATTTAGATCTTATCCCCGTTTATGTCACTTTACAGGGCTTAAATGCCCAATGTTCATATATGTCTTCCTCTAAAGTACCTTTAATATGGTTTATTTTAAAAAGTTAACCATTTCGGATTATTCAGAGCTACGAAGAAATGCTACATATAACTTTTGAAAGAATTCGATAAATTAATAAAGGAGAAAAAAGTAAAAATGCAGAAAAACCTGCGTTCCTACAGACTGTAGCGCCTAAACGAATGTACCGATTTCAATGAAACTTCCCTAAAGTCATTTTCTCGATACCCTTTACATTTATCTATATAACATACTTCAACGAAAAGTAGCTACAAAAAACGTTACGAGGAATGTTAAAATTAAATTCCGAATAACTCAAAAAGTGTACGCTTTTTTGTTGATATTGTATATGGTTTTTTAAAAGTTTATGGAATTTCCTAAAAAAACAACAAATAATCGTTAAAATCGGACAATTAGGAGGAAAGATATGGTCTCTAGCTATTTTCCCTGAAGAGGTGAAAATTTGGATAAATTTAAAATATATTTTTTTTAATTGTTGATTCTAAAAAAACATTTTTCTACAGATATTTAATAAACTGCCTTTCCTAAGAACATCTTTCATAAGAAAGTAGTACCTAAATTTATACTTTTATTCTCAGTTCTATATTACAACACTACAATCACCACTTCTGGAATCAACTTACTCATTGTCTGCATAGATAACTTTTTCAACTAAAAATATCACAAATGACATCACTCAAAAATGTTGAAATTGGAGTTAGTCATTTTGTGGTTTATGAAATCAGATATAGTGAATTGATTTTTATTGCCTGTCTCCCATAAATTAAATAGACATTTTGTAATTATAATGGTCTTAATGACTTGTTATCTGTAAGCTTTAAGCTTTAGCTCCCTTTAAAATGCACTCCAAAAAATTTTATAATAGCCCAGCATTGCCAGAAAATAATTTCTATTCAAAGTAGATCGGTAAGTGAAAGTTGTGTGTTGCGCGCACCAGATTTTTTGTGTTGATATGATAAACTCAGTACACATAGTACTACAATGTAGTGCGGAAAATTCTTCTGATGTATTTCATCAGTTATATTTTTGTTTATGATAGGCTGGTCAGTCGTGGACAAAGGGTGTAGGCGAAACTGTTGAATCTTTCATATCCTCTGTGAAGTGGGTACCTGAGCTTTCATGTGGTAGAGAAAAGTGGCTCCATGGACCCTACGGCTAAAGGTTGTCCTCCCTCTTTTTTTTTCAGGTTAGAGTGGTGAAAAAAGAAAGTATCGACCCAGGGACACCCTCTTGAAAGGACTGCTTGAAATCTACAAGGAATAAAATTAAAACCTCCCAAATAGCGGGACGTTGATAGAATATAAACGGGGAGAGGTCGATTTTGTTTAACCAGCGATTACAAAATGAAAGCAAATATTTTTTAAAGACGGCCTCGAAGAGGGGGAGGTGGGGAGAGGGATAAAAACTCCCAAGAGGTACAAAATGATAATCCATACATAAAGAGCGGCCTGTCAGTCGGTGGCTCCCTTTAAGTGGGTTAGGGTTCCTTCATTATTCTTATTATATTTGCAAAGTTGGCCGCGATGGAAATTGGCTCCAATACTATTTGAACGAGCATTTGGATTAGGGTACGTCACCCGCCACTCTTCACCCCTTCTGGGGGTTCGGTCTGCCTAATTGTTGTTTGAAAAATTTATTTCATCTTTAATTCGTTGAATATTTACATAATAAATTCGATTGATTATTGGACACAGAAGCGTCCACGTGTTTCCGTTTCCGAATCAGATTATCCTTTGACTCCTTTGAAGTCTTATTTTAAATATGACGACCAGTACTTCTTCCTATCATAAATAAGTTGTTTATGACAGGAAGAGCGCAATATTATTTAGCATAGTCTAATTTTAGGTAAAATTCACCCTTACATTCCTGCCACAAAATTACTGATATATTACCTTAAACTGTTCATCGTCCAAATACATTCCAACCGATAGCATCACTAATTTTTTTTCACAATGATTATAGAATGTCTGACAGATATAGTTGGGAAGAGGAGTTGGATCCAAGTTTAGCGGTTGAATTACCATCACTTATTGTAGAGCTAGCCGCTCCCTTTGAACCCGTACCCCCACCATAGGCTCTCCAACGTCCAAATGATCGTTTCTGAAATATACTTTCCAGATCTAAATTTAAATAAATTTATTGAAGAATGGTGTCAAAACTGGAGGATTAAAATAAATTCCAATAAATCCCATCAAATCACCTTTACCCTTCGTCGTAAACCAATGACTTGCTGTCCTATAGTATCCTTTAATAACACCCCACTTATCCCTGTAGAACAAATCCGATACCTAGGACTCCAGCTGGACAAACGTCTCACTTGGAATCCTCATACAAGACTGAAACGACAAGAAACTACTCGACGTTTCCGCTTACTCCAACACTTACTGGACAAACGCTCTAGACTTCCAATGAATTACAAACGACTCATATACATGACTATAATAAGACCTATTTGGATTTATGGAGTTGAGCTATGGGGCTCCACTAAACCATCAAATTCCTCTCGTATCCAATCTTTACAATCCAAAATCCTTAGTAAAATCCTCAATGCTCCTTACTTTGTCACAAATAAAATAATCCATAAAGACCTCAATGTTCCATATGTTTCCGATTTGGCCAAATCCAGATACCAATCCTTCCATAATAAACTTCATAACCATCCGAATCCTCTTGTTTCTAACCTTGCTTCCTCTTCGATTCCTGATAACCCTCCGAGGCGTCTGAAAAGAAGATGGCCTCCTGAGCTCCTCATGTCGACAAATTATTAGAGTGCTACCAATGGGTAGTTTCTCAACAAGCGTGTTTCATGTGATAATATTCCTACGTACACATTTACTTGATTTATTCATACTAATACAGTTGTAAATATCATAATAAAAGTTAAAAAAGAGAAATAAATTTAATCATCATAAATGCTAATGGGCTTTATTTTTAAATGGGAACTAAATAGATGCAGTACAAATAAATAATCTGAATATTATGACGTGACAATGTTTTGAGGCAATACAATACTACTCCTCTGAAGCACTTCAACGAATTGTTTCTGAAAAAATCCAGATGTCATTTTTTTTTTTTTTTTACTCTAAAGTGGTTTACTTCTTTTTGAACTTACAATTAGTGATAATCTGTCCAATGTATAATAATTTATCGGAAGTTGTTTTTACATTTTAATCCATAATTAATAATTTTTAGCTTTATATTTTTTCACTGGCACATTCACAACAATCTGTCACATGGACACTAGTTATAGTGAAGTAGGATAACATACACACTATATGTACAAAAAATATAAAATAAATAGAAGCAAAATAATAATCAATAAGTATATACAATACATTTTTTTTTAAACTTATTTATTGAACAATTTTACAATCTATCTCTAGGTCATTTATAATAGAGTTCACAGATCACATTCACACTCTATGTACAATAAATAACATGAATACAGAAAAATAATATATATACAATAAATAAGAATAAAATAACCTAAAAATAAATAAATAAAAAGAAGACCTATATACAATATTTACAATTTAGCCAGAGAACTCCAAACCAGACTTGTCCCTCCAACTGCGGAGAGAAAAGTATGACTCCAGGAGTTCCCTGCACTCCTCTCTCAATCGCGTCACTAGGGCTAAACTCAGTGGAGATTGAGCAAGAGTGCTTTAGCCACATACACTCATGTCGTGATTGGAGAATGTGGCCATTGCCAGAACTCCAATATTTACAAACTATAAAAGATCGCTAGGCCACTGCCGTTTTAACCTCCTAGGAGGATTATATGGATGGGTGGTGCTGGATAGAGATTGTGCAAAGGAATTTGGATGATGGGTAAGATTCTGGTGGAATTTGAGGAATTTTGCTGGGATAAGGTCTAGCACAAATGGGATATTAAGGTCATAGTGTAGAGTTTTGTTGGTTACATAGAAAGGAGTATTGACTATTGTTCGAAGGACTTTTGACTGGAAGGATTGGATGCGCTTGATGTTAGAAAATTCTGCTGTCCCCCACAGTTCTAGTCCGCAAGTCCAAATAGGATTCAGTATTGTCTTGTAGATCAGTAACTTGTTTTCAATGGAAAGTTTAGATTTTCTGTTTGGTAGTCGGTATAGTTGACCGTATCGTCGGTTTAGTTTCGGTTTTTTAAGTGCAGTACAAGGATTCCAAGTTAGTCGTCAGTCTAAGAGAAAGCCAAGGTAGCGAGCGACAATTAAATGAGCATAAGTCATTTCATTTTAAGAGTATTTAATAAAACTATCGTTTAGTTTACTCAAGAGGCATTAACTATCACTAACATATCTATTATTTATTTTAAGTATTAGTTTTGATTTTTATTCGACAATAGAATCAATTTTTTTTTTATTATTCTAGTAACCCGGTAGTATATTCCGATTTGAGCAATTCCTTATAGCAGAGACATTTTCTAAATCACTATCTGTGTTTTTTTTTAATGACCACTTTTTTGACTTCTGAATTTGAAAGTCTTCTCTCACTCTCCCCCCTCCCCTCCAATTATGAACCTGAATATTTGATGAAGCTCCTATGTCACATTAGGCTTGATGAACTGTTGATCGGAGATGGCGCCGCCTTGACATTTGACTGACAGGAACGCGCTACTCGAATAACGCGCATCAATATTTGACCAGTCTGAAATCTTGTAATGACAGTCGTTAAAGATTAACACTTACAGCGCAAAGGGATTGGTCAAGATTAATTATTGCACAGGCATTTAGTCATAGTTAAATATTCAGAATTTATGGCCATTGGACAGTGTTAGAGTAAATTAATAATCATTAATCAGTATATTGAGAAATTTACTAATTATTCATTGAATAAAAAAACTTGGTTTAAAATGAAAATATGTTTTTATTATCCTGGGCTGTTGTTCCTTTAGGACAAATTATTGATACATAAGAAATACCTGTGCGGCCATACATTAAATTAAATATTTACAATTCTCATTAAAATTACAATATCTTAAGAACAATAAAACAAAACCACTAAGAACAAACAGAGATATATATATATATATATATATATATATATATATATATATATATATATATATATATGTGTGTGTATATATATATACATATATATATATATATGTGTGTATATATATATATACATATATATATATATATATATATATATATATATATATATATATATATATATATATATATATATATATATATATGTATATATATATATATATATAATACAAACATGAGAAAATAAAATAACATGAGTAAACAAAATCATTTCTGGAGGAACTTAAAATGTTCTCTTATCTACTTTTCATGATCAATCGGATTGGGAAAGGAGGAGGTGCTTAAAAAGGAGATATTTAAGTGAGGAAACTGATTGTGCATGTCGGATATCGGGAGGGATGGTATTCCAGAAGGAGACGGCTTGAATTATAAAGGATTTGTCAAACGCTGCAGTTTGGTGAGGAGGTGGATAGAGGTCGGAAGTGCGAGATCTAGTGGGACGGGATGGAATGGAATATTTAAATTATAGGCTGTGAAAAATATAGGAAGGTGGCTGAGTTCTGATGGCTTGGTAAAGAAAGATAGCAAGGAAGTACAGACGGTGGTTGGATGGTTAGAGCCACTTCAACTTTGTGTAATACTGGGTCATATGTGTATCTCTTGAGATTCCGAAAACAAAACGTATTGAGCAATTCATTAGGCATTTAAGTTTGGCCTCGAACTCTCCCGAGAGTCCGCCGTACACCAGACAGTCACAGTCGAAGTGGGGAAACACAAGGGAATAAACCAGGAGTTCACGGGGGTTTAGTGGACGTATCACACAACTTTCATTTACCACCTTATTTCGCGTAGAAATAGGTATTTTTAAATATAGGAAAGTGAAAGTAAAAATTATAAACGTTATAACACATTCATTCAGAACAAATATCATATGTTTCTGTCACTCTTTTAAATTTACGAACTTTTCTTTACTGTTTATTTCCTTCTACGACTGTATATTTTAATTATTTATTTAACTATAAGGGTCTCACGATTTTTTTTTTATTCTGACAAGTATGATGTCAAGGCAAAAAATATTGAAAACCAGTTTTTATACTATAGAATATAGGGAGGGAAATAATTTATTATTAGAACTCAGACTTCGGTTTAGTAGTTATAAAGGAGGCTGTTTTATCTATTTATACTTCATTTTGTGTGTATTCTTAATTGTTTAAGCATAGGTGCTTGTACAGATCATAATTTTCCCACTGTTATAATATATATAATTATGAAGAGAGGGTGGTAGCTTAGTCGGTTGGACACTGATTTCCATGGCTCCGGGTTTGAATCTGGCTGAAGGCAGATAAATTATTTGTTATTTCATCGACCCTGGGATCTGGTAAAACGTCTGGGGCTCGCCAATCCTTTATAAAGTGGGTATTCTTAATTATTTAATAAATTAAGAAAAAAAAACTGGCGGTTAAACGTGATCTCGGTCAAATGAACTCCTTGCACAACCGTTGACCAAGAAATAGTACTTACCAAATAGTACTGAACCCAAGACCCTCCATGGTTGTAGTGGTACAGATTTTTTTTTTTTTTTTTTTAGTATATATGAAAGCCTCAAACATACTATCGGTTATGCATGTATTACTTTTTGGACAATCGTAACCTCTCGGCATTGATCGGGTTAGCTCGATGAATTTGTTGGTTATCGGTCTCATCATAGGAGCCCTGATTTCTCCTTTAGATAGTTATATTATACTTAACCATTTATCATTTTTATATATCATTTATTGTAATACGGTTAATCATTTGAAATAAACAAAATTAAAGGTACTTTGTGTAATATGGAATTTTCAAAAACGGCATTTGTTCAGTGTCAGACTGTTTCAATAAGCAAACCAGCTAGCTGATATTAAACACCATTCAATTGTACTTTGATATGAGTTTAATAAAAATCTAAAAATGTGTAAAATCGATTATATACTAAGGAACTTCTGGTGAGTCGATTTTAACGAAAAAGGCATATACCCGTACCTATCTGAAGTACGGGATTTCAGTTTTATACGATGTTGTTGAACTAAACTTTTCTCTCTCTCACTCATAGATCATTTTTATTTTAGTTTTTTTTTATGTTTTAAGCGCAAAATAAGTGGGTCATAGGAGTCCGATCAATAAAATATTTAGCTGGTAGATTATAAAATAAAAATAAAAATAACTAAAAAAAAAAATAAAAACTAACTAAGTAAATAAAAAAATTCTTCTCCTATTGAGTCACCCTGTTGTATCTTTCAGCTTAGGAAGGGGGGGAGAGGGGGGATTTAGCCAGAATTGTCATAGCATTATTTTAAAGTATGGACTTGTTATAATTTGCAGATATAACATATAAGATAACCATTTGAGTAAGAAATGGTCCCAAACACTCGATATATTTAATTGAAAGAACCGGCTCTTGATGAGGTCTGGTTGCCAGATTTTGTCTTTAGATATCGCTAAAGCTTACGATTATCCTTCTGATATTAGCGGTAAAAAAATATGAAAGAAGTATTATCAAAGAGCTTCGCCAATTTATTCAAATAGCCAAATGAGACAAGGGAGCCAAGGTTAAATACTCCCTAAAACGTCGGAACGCGAGAACGTCGACAAATTACTAAAGTGCACAGTTCTGTTATAAAACAACTATAACTTATAATTGATGCAATACAATATTAGCCCCAAGTTATGTCATATTCGCCCACCTAAATAAATAATGGTATTCAATTAGCGTAATCAAACCAGGAATTCAGTTCAATTATTTAAAATTAATAGCATACAATCATGTAAGAAAACTCTTATAGCCCGTGATACAAATCCATTTTTATCAAATTATTAACATCCGTCTAAAACTTCGTAAATAGCTTCAAATCATTGTAACCTAAAAATATTTTTTTTACGGACATTCTCGGAATTGGGGAGTTTTCAATCTGGAGATCGGCAAACTTTGTTGTTTAATTAGTTTTCACCCCCTTTTGTCTGATCTTCACCATCAAAATGTCAAAATAACTAGGTTATATAGACCAAACGGACCAATATTTTTTATTAAGGCCATATTTTTCGATTTTGTGACCATATAATATAATCTGTGTGGAAAGCAAAAGGATAAAGTTTGCAGATCTACAGATTGAAAACCAATTCCAAGAATTTCCGTAAATAAAATATTTGTAGTTTAAGATGAGATGAAGCTATTCACGAAGTTTTATGCAAATGTTAATAATTTGATAAAAAGGGGTCTCACAGACTATTGTATTAGGTAAACTGCTATTCATCATTTTGAAAATGAATCATCTATGTATTATCCTCAGACTTTGTACATGAAAAATGCTACATGAAGAGCTCAATACCGTTGACAGTCCAAAGTGAGCATCCCCTTCTCATTCTGTTAAGAAGTGAAGCCTCCCTTTAGTCTTCTGCTTATTATCTCATGAACTATGTCTTTCAAACCACTCTTCTTTGGATCTTCCTCCAACAAGTATCAAAGGCTCCACTAAAGTCGGCAAAGCATCCACACTCTTTTTATGATGAGTATTACGATTCTAATCATATTTTTCTAAGTCTTTCTAATTATTCTATAATAAAAATAGTGTGATATATATAATAAATAAAGTTTTTTTTTTTTTACAAGCAGTTTTTTCGTATATTAGACTATTTCTTTCGAGCTATCTGCGTGCAACTCTAATGAATCTTTGAACATTCGATCTATCGATTTAAATTTTGCCAATCCTCGTGTTCTATGGCCTACTATTGAGGAATTCATTGTTGTCTAGGGGCTTCCTGATGGATTGCTCCGAGTTGATTGCCACGCACATCTTTACCTCCTTGCCTTCATATCATGATTGACTAGTTTCTGTACGTAGTCCTTCATTGATCTTCTCCTCTGTACTTCAGCACTCATATCACTGATCGCTCCGGTTATCGTGAGGAGGATGTTTCTTTCAAATCTTTCAATACATCTTTCGAGAGTGTTGGTTAGTGTTCAGGACTCGCAACATTGCATCGGAACTAGCTTTTTTATAATAGTATTGCTCACCCTTCATTTGAGATTTCTTGAAATGTTTAGGGATAAAAGATAGGGTTGAAAGGATTCAACTTGATTTTTAAGTCTTCTTTAATATTGAGTGCTAATATCTTTACAGCCGTAGATTATTGTTATTATTAATAATTACAGTCCCAATTTATTTATCTTATAATTTATTTACTCGATAATTTTTTTTTAATTATTCCTGGTTGAGTACAAAAAAAAAATTATTTTAATCCAAGGGTATATTTTTAAGCTTGTTGTCTCAAACATTTTTGTATACTTCATCTAAGATTTATAATATATTCCTAAATATTCGGGATAAAAATTGTATTCCTTTTTTTCTGAGAAAAAATATAATAATATTAGTTACTGGAAACTTATCATTATTTTATTAATAAAACTGGTTATTATTATTAATAGATTTAATATGTTTAAAATTAAAAGTAAAATCGACACTTAAATTGTGAAATTATTGTGTTTATACCGACTCTCTTCACTGTATATTAACTTTTCTTTACTATAATACGTATATATAATATTGATGATCGTTTCGGAACCAAATATGTACACAATAAATTAGGGATGGACGAAACGTGAACAGCAAAAGCTTATCTCTGCCTGGGCTAGCGAGAGCATTGAACTGTAGTAGCAATTTCTCGGGATATAATGTTAATGGAAAATAGTCGCTTGCTCAGCGGCCTTCGTAGCAATTAAACGGATAATCTACTCATTCACCTTCCCAAATATTAAATTTACTAGTTACTGACCGAATCCGGGTAGAAATTTCTCTGAAATGCATCCGCTATGTGATGTAATAAGTGTTATATAAACACTAAAAGCAATGATTAAATTAACACATTAAGTCATAAGGATTAATTCGTACATTTTTACAAACCAGAGATTTCATAGAAAAATATAGTGAATTTTCATGATTATTAATAGTTGTGAAAGAACCAGAAAAACTTATTTCCTTCCCAATAAACGTACACAAACGATCGGTGCATCTTAACGTAGTATGAGTACAATAATGAAAAAAAATGGACCGAAATATGTAGTAATGTGTGATTAAATACTTGTTAAGAAAAAACAAATTTGATATTCGTTTTTCACATCTAAAAAAAAAAACACCCCTAAGTACGAATTTCTTAACTACTATTAAACACTTTATTCAGAAATATTACAATTTGTCACAGTTTAAGGACACTTATAATAGAGTTCAGAGATTGCATTCATACCGTATATACAAAAATATAAATAAATAAAGTAATAACAAAAGAATAAGAAAAAAGAACAAAAGAGTAAAGAAAAAAAAATATATATATATATACACATAAGTAAATAAAAATAGAAATAAAAGTAAAACAAACACCTTATATAAAACATACCTATATACATTATTTACAATTTGCCAGGTGATCTCCGAACCAATCCTGTCCCCTCCACATGTGGAGGGAAAAGGGAGGACGAATTTCTATGACTTTTATAAAAAATAAATTTTCCCCTAATTTTCATCTAGGCTTTTAGATTTTTTTTTTTCGAAAATCACCTATGAGTAAGAAAACTTTAAGATGGTATACTATGGTTCGGTATACATTCGGACACAATCGATCATTCGTCGAATTCCATTTATATAGGGATAATCTGAACTTGTGCTCTTCCATCAATGTGAACCTCTTCTTGTATCAATCAATGTGAATGCTTACATAGGAATCAACTGTTGATATGTTATTATAAGGTGGTTTTACCTTTGATACTGCTAAGTTATACAAATTCTGGTGGCAGTTAGCCGTAAAGATCTCTTTTTATCAACCAACATTCATCTAAATCTTCGGTTGGCTTGATTTCATTGAAATCTAAAACTATTTTATAAACGAAAATTGGGTATTTTATGATTTAATTAATTAATTTAATGAGGTGCTAAAAACTAATGAATACCCAATTGCTTTCATCTTGCTTTTTAACATAATTTGATCATAAAATCAACAAAAATATTGCACCGTTTGACCTGTATAACTTATTTTTGATTGAGCGGTGGAGGTCACGCAAAACGGCCTAATATTTTTGCAGGCTACTCATTTTCTCGATTTTATGATCAATTTTTTTTACGGTTCAAATTGAAAGCAAATGGGTGTTCACGAGTTTTTAATCCCACATTGAATTAATTAAGTGAATTACAAAATACACGATTTACGTTGATAAAATAATTGTAGGTTACAACAAAATGAATCATTTTAACCTACAACTGTTTTATCAACGAAAATTAGGCATCACTTGATTAAATTAATTAATTTAATGAGTTTCTAAAAACTCATGAGATACCCATTCGCTTTCCTCTTTCATCGTGACATAATTTGATCACAAACTCAACAAAAATATTAGGCCATTTGGCCTATATAGTTTATTTTTTGACATGTTCATGGGTGGAGGTCACTCCAAACGCCCCAATATTTTTGTTGAGTGTGTGATCAAATGATGTTTCGATGCAAGACGAAACCAAATGTGTATTCATGAGTTTTAAGTACCTAATTAAATAGACAAAGTTTGCCGATCTCCAGATTGAGAACGCCCCAATTCCGAATTTTTTCGTAAATAACATAATTTTTTTGGTTACGATGAGATGAAGTTATTCACGAACTTTTAGGCGGATGTTAATAAATTGATAAAAATATGTCTGTATCACGGGCTAATATAAAGTAAAGAAAAAAAATAGTAATAAAAAGCACTTACGGAATAATCAAATGAATTTTCAAATCATGAATATCAGTTTATCTAATATAATAGTCCGTGACCAAGGCCGCCTAACTGTTGCAAGACCAAGACCAGGAATGGTAAAAAAAATCGATTTTTTAAATAAAAATTAAGGCAAAATAGTTACTAATACTTGACAATGTTAGTTACTATATGTTAATAATTGGTATAGTCAACATACTTTTGCATCTAATTTGTCATTCGGGCTTAGTTAGGTTTCTCCTATCTATAAAATTACAGTAATATCTCTATAATAATAAGCTAATAAGTAACTGCAAGACTGATGCGAGACCCTTGCGCAAGACCAAGACCATGACCAAGCCTGAGTTTGCAAAGCCAAGATTCGTCTCGGTCTCGCATTTGGGCAACACTAGTGGTATTAACCCCTTTTTATCAAATCATTAACAACCGCCTAACTCTTCATAAATTTCTTCATCTAATCGTAACCTACAAATATTTTATTTAAGTAAATTCTCGGAATTGGGACGTTTTATAGAGATCTGGAAACTTTGGTTATTTAAGTAGGTACTAAAGCCTCATAAATATCCATTTGTTTTCCACTGGAATCGTAAGATAATATTATATTATCACAGAATCGGAAAAAAGGTGGTCTTCAAAAATATTGGGACGTTTAGCCTACATAACCTCATTAATTTGACAAATTTCGGGGTCACGCCAAACGGACCAATATTTTTGTAGGTCACCATTTCTCTTGACTATGTATTATCTTACGATTCGAGTGGAGATCAAATGTGTGTTCATGAGCTTTTAGTGCCTAATTAAACGCACAACGTTTGCCAATCCCCAGATTGAATCAAGATAAAAACCGATTAAGCTATTTACGAAGTTTTTGGCGAATGTTA
This sequence comes from Nezara viridula, assembly GCA_928085145.1. Lineage (NCBI taxonomy): Eukaryota > Metazoa > Arthropoda > Insecta > Hemiptera > Pentatomidae > Nezara > Nezara viridula. The sequence goes on along the minus strand of OV725078.1, from coordinate 101,603,693 downwards.
ATAATTTGATAGAAAGGGGTCTGTACCAAAGTCTATAAAATTTCCCCCCTGTTGTTTATCAAATGAGAGTATTCAATTAATTTGAAATAAATGAACTGAATTCGTGGTTTTCTGTTAAACAAAAATTACGGATCTCAAGATTGAAAACGCCATATTTCCAAGAATTTTCGTAAACATGAAAAGTTATAGATTACGATAAAATGGAGCCACACTCGAACGAGTTTTAGACGAGGTTTTATAATTTTAAAATAACAAATTTAGTATATATATAATTTTTTTTTTTTTATTTTATTTATTTATTAATGATATTTACAACTGTATTACAAGTAAAAATACATTCAGTAAATGTGTACAATAGAATATAATAACATGAAATCATTTGGTGAGAAACTACCCACTGGTAGCACTCTAAAAATGTATTTACAAAAGGAGATCTCGAGGCCATCTTCTTTTCAGACGCCTCGGAGGGTTGTCAGGTATCGAAAAGGAAGCAAGGTTAGAAACGAGAGGGTTAGGATGGTTCTGAAGTTTATTATGGAAGGAAAGGTATCTGGATTGGGCCAGGTCAGAAACATAAGGAACATTAAGGTCGTTATGGATGATTTTGTTTGTGACAAAGTAAGGAGCTGTGAGGATTTTACGAAGGATTTTGGATTGTAAGGATTGGATGCGAGAGGAATTCGATGGCTTAGTGGAGCCCCAGAGCTCAATTCCGTAAGTCCAAATAGGTCTTATTGTAGTCATGTATATGAGTCTTTTGTAATTGACTGGGAGCTTAGAGCGTTTGTCTAGTAAGTGCTGGAGTAGTCGGAAACGTCGAGCTGTTTCTTGTCGTTTCAGTCTGGTATGAGGATTCCAAGTTAGACGTCTGTCTAAGTGGAGTCCAAGGTATCGAATTTGTTCAACAGGGATAAGTGGGGTATTATTAAAGGATACTGTAGGCCAAGAGGACATAGGTTTACGACGAAGGGTAAACGTGATTTGATGGGATTTATTGGAATTTATTTTGATCCTCCAGTTTTGAAACCATTCTTCAAGGTTTGTGATGTGTGATTGAAGGGTTTGGGATGCAATTGTTGGGTCGTTATTAATTGATAGGACACATGTATCATCGGCATACGTGGTAATAACAGTGTTAGGATGGGTTGGGATATCAGCTGTATAAACTGTGTAAAGGATAGGACCTAGGATACTACCTTGAGGAACACCAGCGGACTGGGAAAAAAGGGATGAATAGGCATTATTATGATTTATATATATAAATTTAGATTTGTCTTAATTATTAAAATGGAGTTTGTACCTCGGGATATGGAGTACATATTGCTTAAAAGTAGTGAATGATTTAAAGACACAAATTTTTTGTCTAACTTAATATACAATAAATTATGTACAATAAATTATGCACATTTATTAAAATAAGTATTTGATTACGTGATATGCCCCACAATTGGGTAAGACACAGTTATTAATAATAATTAGATTGGTCAATGGCTGTAATCCAACTGAAGTACATTTAGGATTGTGGGTGGTAGAGAGAGAGGGTTAAATTCGTTATTTTATTACTTGACTATATTTTTTCCGACAGAGATTATATAATCTGATGCTGAGGGTATGGATTGATGAGGAAACACCTAAGGAATGGCGCTCACGTTTAATTTTCCCAATATTTAAAAAAAGTGATAAAATGGCATGCGAAAACTACCGAGGAATAAATCTTTTAAATGTCGTATATAAATTGTTATCCAACCTTTGTTGAAAAAGACTAAAAATGTATTCAGAAAGAATCATAACGGACTACCAGTGTGGTTTTCGGTCTAGCAGAGGTACTAGCGATCAGATTTTTATTTTACGACATGTGCTAGAAAAATGATACGAGCACGACATTGATGTACATATACTGTTTATAGATTTTAAATAAGCCTTTGACCGAATTAAAATAAACCAGCTTTTAATTGTATTGCGTGAATATAACATCCCGTATAAACTAATCCACTTAATTGAAATGACTATGATGAACACACAAGATAAAATACTAATTGGCAATCAGGTTAGCGAAATCTTCCAATTTAATTCTGGAGTACGGCAGGGAGGCGCACTCTCAGCAATTCTATTTAACATGGCGTTACATAATGCAGTTAAAGGGATCACACCAAGTGGTAATTTAGCATGCCAAACGAGACAAATATTGGGATATGCTGACAACACTGCAATTATAGATTTCCAAAGCAGCAATGGTTGAGGTTCAATCGACATTATAGAATGTAAGAAGGATAGATTAATAGTTAACGACACAAAAACAAAGTATATGGTAGTCTCGAGCTCGGATTCAAGAAAGAAGGCAGAAGGTTTTGTTTTCAAGGAATACTTTTTGAAGCAGTGGAGTGTTTCGCGTATCTTGTGGAGCAAGTCAATAGCGAAAACTTGATTATCCCTGAAATAATAGGAAGAATCATGGCAGGCAATAGAGCGTACTTTGGTGTGCTAAAGCTTTTTAAATCTACACTCCTATCCAGAGTTACAAAACTCGAAGTGTACGAATCCTTGGTTGGACCAGGTGTGTGCTACGGAGCCGAATCCTGGACGCTGAAAGTAGCTCACAATAAGGCATTAAGGAATTTCGAAAGAAAAATCATGAGACGAATTTTTGGTCCCCTATGCATACAAGGAGAATGGAGGATAAGGACACATCAGGAGCTGGATGAACTGTTGAAGGAAGAGGATATTGCACGCTTTATTGAAGCTAGAAGAATTAGTTGGCTAGGACACGTGGAAAGACGAAGAAGATACTTAGGGAGGAATGTCCCGGAAAATGTTGGAAAAGTGACGTGGAAGAGGAGTTAAAGAGGATGGAAGTGGTAAATTGGGGGATAAGAATGAAGGATAGAGAGGATTGGATAAAAATCATCAAGAAGGCGAAGGTCGAACTCGGGCTGTAGAGCCCGTCAGTAACTAAGTATATGAATAAAATAACAAGTTTAATATTATAATCCTCCCCCAACTACAATCCTAAATTTACATTAACCTTCTTAGTTGGAATACAGTCACTGACCAAATTTATTATTATTAATTGCGCCACCAAATTTTGGGGCATATCATGCAAGTAAATTTTTATGAATGTTTACAAAATAATTTATATATATTTTTAAAAACGTTATGCATTTAAAAGTAAAAATTAACTGCTTCATGAAAGACCCTACAATATATTAATTGTTGAAGAGGGGAGAAATGATTCCCCGAAACGTTCATGAATAAGTAGTGATCAAAGACTATTTGTGATTATTCATTTATCTCAAGTAAAACAAGGACCAATCAGAAAAAAAGATCAAAATTAAACAATAGAAAATATATTTTAAGCAGCCAATTCCTAGGAGTAAAATTTTATGAGCACATTTTAGTATTTCAAATGAGCACTATCACTTATTTTAAAATTGGTAATAAAATAGTCAATAAAGTAAGATTTTATAATTTTTATGAAATACTATATTATAGCAGTAATAAGGGAGGGTAGGTTAGGTAGAGCTATAACTGCTTTGTCCCCTTAATAAGGGTACACTAATTAGTTACCTAGACCTGATGAGCTCCATTAAATATTATACATGCCTCCAACCCGCTAAATCAACTGATATAATAAAACTGTGAATATTTAAATTTATTTAAGTTGTAGGAATATTGAAATTCCAAATATTAGCCTTAAAATCAAATCCATAGTTTAAACATTTATTTGACCTTTTATCTATCTAAAAAAAAAAAATGATATTTTTTCTAACCATTTTCCCCACAAAAATTGGGCTACAATCAATCAATTTTCATCAGAAATACGGAGGTTTTTCATGATGATAAAATATTTCCCATATTTCAAAAAATGTTATCCCAGAAATTTTGTTTAAAGTTTTAGAGACAAGTTTAAAAAAACAATGATATGAAAAAAAACTCCACGAAATTTGTAGAAAACTTTTTGAATGAATATTAAAAAAATAAACGAAAAGTGTTTATCTATTTCAAACATTTGATTTAAGCCGGCGAAAGTTAAATAAACCCATTGAGAAAGAAATATAACCTACACGAAATGATATTAGCCACCTTTAACAGTAACACACACTTACACTGATTTGAACAACAATCGATGTAATGTTGGTAGGGAAAAATGAAGGCCTCGTTGTCAAAGCCTAAGAATGCCTTATCGCAGAGATATTAACGTACTTCGCAATTTTACAAAGGCACTTTTTGGATTACTAACTATTTATTACGGACTTGAAATGTGGGGGACAACTAAATCTTCGAAAATCAAACGCATCCAATCCTTTCGGTCTAAAGTCCTCCGTATAGTAGTCAATGCTCCTTATTATGTCACGAACAATACCTTCCATCATGACCTTAACGTCCCTTATGCCCTTGACGTTATTCCATCCCGATTCTCAAATCTTTACTTAAACCTAATCCACCACCCTAATCCCTTTGCACAATCCTTATTCAGTTCCAGTCATCCCTAAAATCCTCCTCGAAGGTTGAAACGGCAGTGGCCTCGAGATCTTTTGTAAATATGTCATTGGAGTTCTGGCATTGGCCAGCTTCTTCACTCAAGTCATGAGCGTCTGTGGATGTAGTGCTCTCTCTTAGTCTCCAATGGACTCTAATGCCGGTTAAGCGGCTGAGAGAGAAGCGCTGGGATCTCTTAGAGCCTAGACTTGTCCTCTACACGTGGGGGAAAGGGCTGGACTTGGAGCTCCTTCAGCTGATTGTAAATAAATATGACTGTTAGTTTTGTTTTCGTTTTTTTTCTATTTACTCATTTCTAATAATTTATTAACATTAATATTAATATTTTTTTTTTCTTTTTTCCTTAAGAATTTTCTGTATTATTTCACTACAAGCTATATTTCTTGGTTTTTATTACAGTTTTTATCTTTGTTATATATTCATTATTATCTTTTATATATCTATTTTTATGTATTTAATTTTTGTTTTATTTTATAATATTGTAAATATGGTATGAATGTGCCTTACAACTTTAATACTCCTTAAGTGTACCCTTAAGTGTGGTAAAATGTGTAATACCTCAATAAAAAGATTAATACCAAAAAAAAAAACTATTTATAGAAACGATGATTTATTACATTTTCTTTCTTTTTATGTATTTATTGAATAACATAACATTCTGTCACTTGGACATTGGTTAAAGGGATGTAAGATCACATTCACACTATATGTACGAAAAAAAAAATTAAATTATTAGCAATTAGCAAAAAAACAACTAAATAACAATAAAAAGTATATGCAATAAATAATTGAAAGATAAATAAAATAAAATAACTTAAAAAAAATAAATAAAGCAAAAAAAAACACATACATATATACACTATTTACTATCAGGCGATAGAACTACGAGGTAAGGTTGTCCCTCCAACTAAGGAGGGAAAAGCAGGACTCCAAGAGATCCCTGTGCTTCTCTCTGCGACTGAAACCAGCGGAGATTGATCACATACACTCATGTCTTGAGTGAAGAATCTGACCATTTTCAGAGCTCCACATATTATTAAAATTTTGTGATTCTAGATCGTCAATCGGCCCCACTGCGAAATTCTATGTAGATTATTGAAGTACTTCCATCTCTTCCAGTCCATTACCATGGCATAAACGATTTTTCTGAATGCCTAATGTAGGTGGTGTTTTTTTATTTATTTTTATTTTTTAGGATTAATATGCTTGAGAGAATAAAATTTAAAATTGAATGAATGAAAAATATATTTTATTCTGAGAATAAAATCCCCAAAGAATAATAAAAATGTTCAGAATATATGGAAATTATACTGGAAAGATAAAAAAAATTACTAATAGTTAACTGACAAGTATAATTAACTATTAGTAATTGTACAAAAATAAACAATGCTTATACGATAGTTTGAATATGAAGCAGGTGCCGGAATAAGAATTGTTTGAAGAGATGTGGACGAGGAAAGACGTTTGCAGATTGATGAAGTGTTCTGAAATGAGGTAGCACACATGAAGATTTGGTGAAGGAAATGTTCGTTTAAAACAAAACGAAGAAGGCAGAAGTACAATAAAATTGTAAGGTCGCTCAACTGTGTTAAGTTGCTAAATGACTCAGCATACTGATCAGTATTATTGGATAATATTTAATAAGACAGAGCAAACTTTTTACGGATTTATCATCCAAAGTCCCGAATGTTATAATTTATGCATTCATATAATTATCTCCTCATTTTCTTTCTTCTCACTTCTGTCATTGAGTTTATAACGAAGTAAGCAGAATTAATACAGGTGGTTGTGTAGGATATCTAGTGAGTCCAAAATAATAGACTTCGCCATTATCTGCTGATAGCTCCATTCCATACCAGGCTTTTCCAAAAAATCAGCAGTTTAAAGTGAAATTGCTCCTTTACTTCCGAACCAAAGTCCCTGAACCGAAAATTCTCTCTATATATATTTCTCCTTCAGGTACAGAATATATTTTTATAAAGTGCCTCTTTTTTTTGTGTATGTATTTTGAGATCTTGATCCTCCTCGATTGTTTCAAATCAAATTGTAGCATCGACTATCACAGCCTATTTTTCTTTCGCACTAAAGGCTAAGATATCTACAAATCTTGCTGAGCCTTCCGTATCAAGGCAATATACTTGGAGGAAGCATCTATACTTTTTCGTCTCGAGGTATTCGATGCTTTACATCACTGTGCTGGCGGGTGACAAGGAGAATGTTATTCGGACATTTGCCCAATACACGAGCTGGGGAAAGATCAAATCGTTGAGATTTAGTATTTATAGATTGAGTAATGATAGCTGATGATTTAAACAAAAACTTTTGCTTTTCTCTCCTCATAATACTAAAATGAGGGGGATTTAGTAGATTGGGTAGTATTGAAGAGACCCGTGCGTCGGAGGGGGCCACCTGATCTGAGGAGTTGTGGCCCCCTAGTTTGGGCTGTGAACCTTCCGGTCCTAATCTGCTCCTAGCCATTATCCACTGCCCCTTGCGGTCTCCATGTCACGTCCGTAAGCGGATAATTTCCTTCGGTCCGGCCAAGTTCTATAAGCGTCCGTTACAAACAACCGCACGATCAACTCCTTGCAGGGATATTCAGAGATCCGATGTACGGAAAAAATGCTCAAGATAGATTGAGAAAAGTGCTGATTTCATTTCTAACAAGAGTGTTTGAATAAAAATATTGGTCATTTTTTGCAAAGGAATCAGTGGATGGATAAACTACTACAGACTATGTATGTATCCTACTGAAATTCTTTGCCACATAACATCCGTCATGCCTCTTCCCTATCAACTTTCAAATACCTCCTTTTCCAATATCTCCTTACATCCCAAACAGACGATTCGCAACCATAAATTTCGTTTTATGAACTGAATTTGTGAGAAGTAAATGGTGGTGCCTACTGTTTAAGTTTTAACATAAAACAGCAATGATCTTTGACTATTATTTTTACTATTTATTTGTTTTGCTCTTCGCCTCAGGTTGTGCTTTTTCTTTTGGGTATATATGTTTATATTTTATACTTATTGTCTCTCTGTGTACGTATACATAGTTCCTTTTTTTTCCTTTACACCACAAGTAATCCTGAGATTTTATTTTATCTTAGTGTTTGCATATTATATAAATCACTGTAGATATTATTACATTTTGTATTAAGTTATTTTTCTATTAGATAGCCTATTGTTTACATATTATATATTATATAATATATATATATTATATATTTTATATAATATAATATTTATATATATTATATACATATATATCTTTTTTTTTGTTTATTTCTTAGTGGTTACATATTACTTTTTAAATAATGTATATAATGTTAGAATTTTTATAAGTTAGTTTTTGGCCAGATTTGTATTAATTCATCATTGTTATTGTAAGGGGACCGAGTCCCAGAATAAAGTTCAATTTTCTATTCTATTCTATTCTGTTCTATTGCTGGAAAAGAAATTCACAGCCGTTAAATCAACTCGTGAAATATGAAGAATAAGGTGTCCTTGAAAAGCACACTGCGCGGCGTTGGTTTGAAAAATTTACCAGTGGATATACGATGCTGCTGGAAAGGAAGAAGGCCTTCAGGCTACCCTTAATGGATATTGATGAGGTTTTGCAGGAAGCTGTTGAGTCAAATCCGTCCACAAGTATTCGCGAACTTGCGAGGGAGTGTGATGTGTCGAAAGATACCGTTAGTCGCCGTCTATTCTCCATGGGGAAGGTGAAAAAGAGCAGTAGACTGGTCCCTCACGAACTTACTCCTCATCAGTCTGCTAAGAGGTCAGAAATTTGTGAAAATTTATTGAAAAACCCTTGCCTGAAAAACTCCTGCCTCATTCACCATATAGTCCAGACCTCTCAACATCGGGTTGCTACTTATTTAGATCCATAGCCCAATTTCTTCGTGGGAAAAATTTCATAATTTTGCGGAAGTTGAAATTGCATTCCAAGAATTCTTCGACAGCCATCCCAAAGAATGGTATCAGCGTGGGATCGAGCAATTTTCTAGGAAATGACTAATGACGGTAGATAACACTGGACTATTTCTTGAGTATTAATTGTATTTTATATCAAAGAATTAATAATATTTGGTTGAAAACGATCATTTTTTAGTATACACCCTATAATCTGTGTTTTCAAAAAAAAAAATTACTACCACCAATTATTGCAAAGCTTTAATTTATATATTTTTTCGTTGACCTGAGATTTATAATAAATATAAATGCATAAACCCAATTTTCATTTAAAAGTAAATAAATGTTAAAAATAATTATTTTTAAAATATTTATTCCGTAAATTGGTTGTTATTTGACCCATCTCTTTATTATAGGAATCGATCCGTAATTAAAAGTGACAAATTAAATGCTCCTGTTCCTAATATTGGCGTTTTCATGAAAATACAATAATTAAGCAATCATCAGATTTCCTTATTTTAAACGTAAATTTTAGTAGTAGAAACATTAAATTTGTCACTTGTAAATACTGATCAATTCCTATAATACAGATCTGGATGAAATAGCACAGTTTAGTAACCAATTTACATTTCTTTAGTTATTACTTCCTATTTAACAAGAAACACGACTTACTTAAAAAAACGCAAAACTTGTATTATCCATTTTCCTGCTGGAAATAGGAACATTGTTTAAATAAACTTTTTTGAAGTTTTTGAGATCTGCTATCAGTCCTATAAAAATGTCCATCTTCTTACGGGAAACTCCGTATATAATTTATAAATTTTGTGTTAAGTGAGAGCATTTTTTAAGCTATTTATCCCTTAATTTATTTGCTGTTGCATATAAATTAAGATTCATATAAATTATATAAGTACGAGATGCAATATGTGTGATTACCTAACTGAAATATAAAATTCTTTAAAAAAGAGATTTACAACAACACGTCTCATCAACACCTTGAATAAGATTAGAACCTGGTACATCATTATTTACAAGCACTAATATTATCATTATTTATAATTGTGGATTGATAGTTGACTGTATTAAATAATTGAAGAGAAGAATGTCTGGGATAATTAGTAAAAAAAATAATAAAAATAAATAAATATATTTATTTTTATTTTTGCTAAAAAATAAATATACTATTTAATAAGTATAAAAATAAATACGTATATTTATTTTTACTATTTTTTTTACTAATCACCCCAACCATTTTTCTCTTCTATCATTATTTGTAAGCATTATCAATGATTCCCATAGTAACCTAATTTCTTCCGGACAACATTTCGACTATGGTAATGGCAGTGCAAACATGGAACATGACATTTTCACTTATCGCTTGCTAGGTATAAAACAGTAAATATAAATTATAATATAAAAACACTGAGTAACATCAACTCAGTTACACAAGTACAAATTATATGAGTTGTATGGATCTTTTGGCTTAGTGCAAGTTATTGAGGTAAGAAACATAGAATGGTCAGGCCACGTACTAAACATGGAGGCCAGCTGAACAGAAAAAAGAACTCTAATTGCAAGAATGTTGCAAGAGTGCCATCAGAAAATGATGACCTAATACAAGATGGTTCCATGGTATCGAAAAGGAATTGAGAGCACTTGTAGTCCTGTCAAAAAAGGTGTCATTTTTCATATTAAGCTTTGTCCTTATGAATTGACTGTATCCACATCCCTGATGAGAAAAATGTACATCTGTCATATCACATTATTATATATTGAACGCATAGTTTCAATGATATAAGCGAAAAACCGAAAAAAAAATTTCATTTTAAAATTACATTTTCAATAGTAAATTCTATTTTCCCACTTGAAATCCACTGGTATGGGGTAACTATTATTTCATGTCTTAAGACTGTAAATACTATAAATTGAAAGGGTTGATAGTTTTATATATATATATATAAAACCATAGAGAGGGCTATATATACGCTATATATATATATATATATATATATATATATATATATATATTTTTTTTTTTTTTTTTTTTTTTTTTTTTTTTTTTCTGTTGGCACTACAGACCAAGAAGATCTTTGGACGCGAGATGTGGTCTCCTTACAGACGTATGCTGCTTGCGGGAGCTCAGATAGCCTGGAGGGGGTCACCCAACCTCACGTTGCTACAAGCCATGGTCGCCATGGTGCAGCGGCAGGCCACCCGTAGCTCCATAACCGATCCCTTTGGGACCAATCTGGCAGTGTCCTTCTCACCGACTCACTCGGATTCAAGGACAGTGACAATTCGGTCTAGATCCATGGATTATGACTGCTCTGATGACTCCGCCGCTGACGCAGGCGCACGAGGACCTATATTTCTTTCCCCGAAACAGACCGTCCATGGACCGAACCTCAGGGGGACTACTAACATCCTGGTAGACCACATCCCGATTCCCGATTAAGTACACGGGGTAGGGTCATCAGTCCTACGGCCGGACTGTGTGAGTTGCCTCCAGTAGGCTGAGGGCTGCTTGGCTTTCCCTGGTGGCCGGTCACCCAAATCGGGCGGTAACCCATCCAAGTACGAACCACGCTCGTCGTTGCTTAACTTTGATTATCTATTGCAAGCGCCTTAGCCCGTACGGCTACCCCCAGCCCCCATATATATATATATATATATATATATATATATATATATATATATACACTTACATCCTATGTAGATATCTTTCTATCTTCATCAGGCATGTGAATATGATCAATTTTTTAAGGACAAAGCTTGGTATAAAATATAACACCTTTTTTGCCACGGGCTCCAAGACTATTGGTATGAGAATTTGGAGGTAACAGGTGCAAGGTTGTCAAAAAAGCCTAGGGCTGCAGAGCTGCTCAGAAAGTTAGTATAAAAATATTGCTATAAATAGTAGTTCTACTTTTTCGATGAAATTCAAAAGTTGGTTAAAAACTGGATGGGTCATAAATTAAATTAATAATTTGATAATTGGAGCAGCTACGGTAATATTTTCAAATTCTTAAATTACTTATATCACAGAGATGACTTGCATAACAAACAATACTATCGTCATCCAAATACTAAAAGCCTTTAGGGAACGTCATGTTTGCTTTTTATGAGCCTTTCATTTTGAAAATGGCCTATGTCCATTTGTCAATTATTTCCGGATGACCGTGGTTACATGCACAACTTCAAGTTATCTATCAATAAAACATTTGAGGTTACTTATATTGTGTATAAATACGATAATTTTGGAAAATTAATTTTCAGAGTTAGTTCAATAATTTATCTGTTTATTTTGAAAGTGGCCTAAGTCCATTTATACTTAAATTAAGAAATTTAGTATTGATAATTTTCGGAGGGAATTATAAAAGTAATTTTAGTTAATAGATATTTACTGACTTTACATCAGTTTTAAGACAATTGCTACAGTTGAATAATCAGCACGTTTAATTAATGCAGTTAAAGACAGATTAGGCAATATACATACATTGAGTTAAAATTTAACTGTATGATTGTATATTGCGCAAATTTTAATATTTGCGGAGATTTAATATAACATTAAAAGCTTACGTACCGGAAACTACTTAGTACTCCATCGACAGGACAAACGTCTAACTTGGAATCCTCATACCAGACTGAAACGACAAGAAACCGCTCGACGTTTCCGATTACTTCAGCACTTACTAGACAAACGCTCTAAACTTCCATTTAATTACAAAAGACTCATATACATGACTATAATAAGGCCTATTTGGACTTACGCAGTTGAGCTATGGGGCTCCGCTAAATTATCGAATTCGTTTCGTATCCAATCCTTGCAATCCAAAATTCTTCGTAAAATCCTCAATGCTCCTTACTTTGTTAAAAATAAAACCATCCATAGTAACCTTAATGTTTCAGATCTGGCCCAATCCAAATACCTATCCTTCCATAATAAACTTCAGCATTACCCCAACCATCTCTTTTCTAATCATGCTTCCTCTTCAATTCCTGATAAACCTCCTAGGCGTCTGAAAAGAAGATGGTCCCCTGATCTCCTAATGTAGATATATCATTAGAGTGCTACTATTGGGTAGTTTCTCAATAAGTATTTTCACGTCATTATATCGATATGTTCAAATTTACTAAATGTATTTCTTTAATACAGTTGTAAATATCATAAGGAAAAAAAAAAGTGGCGGAAAGATAATAACTTTATTGTAATTAAAATGAACAAGAAGATTTTGTAGCAACAGAATTATTAGAAAACTCAATTTTTAAAAGGGTAAAGAATTTCAACAGATAATCAACGAACTGGTAAAAACTATGTTCAATATGTTTTATCATAAATTGACCGTATCAAATTTTTATGAGAGATCAATGAATGATAATGAAAATTTGGAAGTCCTGGATTTATTAACACGTCGGGGTAGACCAAGAAAGTTCGAAAATATTGTATTGACACCACTGTGTAAAAATATCAGGAAGACCTACTTTCACACACAAAATATAGATGACCACTAAATTGTTTTGTAGTTTCTGAAAATAAAAAATGTTTTGAATCGCATAAATTATGTTTTTTAATTGTTGTAAAGACATATAAAATAAATTGAGTACTTTTTTTTCAATTAAAGCATCTTAAGTTATGTTGAATGGACTTGGGCGTATTCATATTATTCACTTAATAATTGCAATAATTTTAATATGAACTATAAATTTAACTCCTTTAGATACACTTAAGCAGTATGACTCATTTAGTATCCAGTACTTATATTTTTAATTGCATTGAAACGCAAATCCTTAAATATCTCAATTTAAGTATAAATGGAACCGTCCTCACTACCTATGCTGATGACACGTGTATGTTGTCTGTCAATAATGAATCAACTATTGCATCACAAACCCTGCAGTCACACATTTCAGCCATTGCAAATGGTGTGCAAATTGAAGAATTAAAATTAATCCAAACAAATCCCAACAAACTACTTTTACCCTTCGCCGTAAACCTAACACATCCTGTCCCACCGTATCCTTTAACAATATTCCACTGATCCCTGTCGAACAGATCCGTCACCTAGGACTCCTTCGTGACAAACTTTGGGGCTCTAAAAAAACATCAAATTCTTTCCGTATCCAATCCTTACAATCCAAAATCCTAAATGCTCCATATTATGTAACAAATAAAATTATCCATAAAGACCTCATCATTCCTCTTGTGGAAGACTTGGCCCGAACTAGATATACCTCTCTTCATTCAAAACTCTTTGGTCACCCCAATCCTCTAGTTTGTAACCTTCCATCCAATACAACTCCTGACAACCCTCCGAGGCGTCTGAAATGAAGATGGCCAAGGGACCTCCTAAATTAATTTATATTTGAAGTGTTACCAATGGGTAGCTTCTTCACAAGTACCTTGATGTAATAAATGACTTAGACCACTTTCAAAATAAACGCCTCATATCCGATTATAGCCAGTAATCTCAGAAATAAGCTCTATCAGTATGTGAACTTTTTATTTGCAGGCCCTCCGATTAGAGGAACATCCAATAGTAGAAATGAATTCTTTCTAACCTGAGTCATCTGACTATCATCGCCTAGACATTTTTAAGATAGGGCAATTCCAAAATCATGAGGATTTGAATTGAAGATGGAAGGTTAGAGATTCCGTAAGGAGGGTGAGTATGGGGGAGGGAGGGCGTGAGGAGATAGATGGTGGCCGTGGTGCTGCGGTGGGTCACAGCTGGTGGTTACTATTGGCCAATCACCGCTCCAATATGTTCCCATCACCTTATTGCTAACGTACTCTGCAATTATCGCAATGGTACCCTAATGAACAATAATTGAGCGAACAAGAACATTCCTTGATATGAGTTTTGCAATAATTGATCCGACGGATGAAAAAAAAAAAACGAAATAAAAAATTACCAGACATTTATCCTCATTTTTTAAAATTTTATGAACCATAATTATACTTTAAACCTGTTAGTGATATGAAGGGTTGTTTTAAGGCATCCCTATATTTTATTTAACGATAAGCATGTTTAAAGTCAGTATAAGAGCCAAGACATAGGACTAGCTAAACAAATATTATAACTTGTTTGTTTGTTTGTAGGGGTTTTAAGGCGTAAAACATATAGTCTATGAACACCTGCAAATTAATTTTATTTTTATTTTTTTTATTTTTATTTTTTTTTTTTTTTGTATAGCCTGTTTTTACAAGTATTACACCTGTAGGCCTCCCCAATTAAGAGGGTAATGGTCTAACTTCCCGCGGTATCGATAGGATCGAATCCCGGCCCTACTTCCCAATACGGCTGGTCCCCGCGGGAAGTTAATTTTATTTAATCTGTACAAAAATTTTTAAGATTTTAATTATTTTTAAACAAATTGTTTGATTTCAAGAAACTTAACACTAACTTAATTTTGTCTTCGTCATCCCCCAAAATATTTGCTATTGGAGGTGTAAGTCCTGAAATATTTACACTCGATACGCAAAAAGGACACTGGTGTGGGGTAGCTCAGTGGTAATGCACTGAGCTTCCAATGCTAAAGGTCCCAGGTTTGAACCCCGGCTCATGGCAGAAATTTTATTTATCTGTTTCATTGACCGTGGGGCGACCCTGGGTCGGGAAACCATCGTGGGACACACCCAGCCTCTATAAAGTTGGTAGCCTTAATCAAATAATTAATTAAGGGAGAAAACCTTGCGGTTGAACGTGATCTCGGTCAAATCACCTCCTTGCACAACCGTTGACCAAGAAACAGTGCTTACCCTAAATAGTACTGAACCCAAGACCCTTCATGGGTTGTAGAGGCATAGGTTATCTTCTCCTATAGCCTAAAACCCATTAGAACAAACGCTTAGACTTATGTACAATATTTTTTGATGTGGAATCACTAAGAAAAAAAAAAAATGGTTGAAACGGGTGACCCATTAACTGTGACCTTTTGCAAGTAAATAGTTGATGCGCTGAAATTACGGTTTTGTGAATTTGGACCTTATTTGACTTAACCCCTTCTATCTCACTCTCTCCCTCTCTGTATATACACATACGCAGTGGTATGAAACAGTCTTTGAACAAACCAAATTTTTATAAAAATGTTACATGTTTCGATTTAAAAGTATTTTTATCTTTTAATCGTAAAACGATTTGACTTTGTAGATCTTATAGATATATATTTATTTAATGTACTATGTATATTAATTATATATATTAGTGATACATATATATTTAAATTAACATTATTTTCAACGAAAAACAAGCCAAAGGACTAAACCGTTGTATTGACTTTTTTGTCTTCTAAATAATACTACCTCATTATTCGAATTCGTCCACTTTTTTATTCACTTCTTTAATGTTAACATCAAGAAAGCCGAGTCTATCCGCGAGAATATTGGAATTTTTCGCTTTTTTCGGTAATTTAATTTAACATTTTATACTTCAAAACTTCTATTAATTGTTTGTATTTAATGTTTGTATTTGATGCCAGAAAATGACAAAATATCATATTTTTTAATTAATGTGTGTACCGTACTTGATGACTTTTTACAATTAACCGACAGTATATACTACTAATTATTTACGAATATCCATTTTCAACAAGTTGTAAAAACTTTTTATCACTTTATAGTAATTAAATATTATACTTCGATAAAATCTTTAAATACTCTTAGTGAGGGTTTGTATCGAAATGTTAACAGAAATGTACCTTGATGTGTAAATTTATTATTAGAGTACTACCAGTGGGTAGTTTCTCAACAAGCGATTTCATGTGATTATATTCCTAAGTGCACATTTACAAGATGTTTTTTTATTTTTTAATACAGTTGTAAATATCATGAATGCTTGAGAAAAAAAATGTCAAAAACATTTATGTTCATATAATTTTCAAAACGGTCTATTGACAAATTCAATAAATTGGCATAAATTAAATTAAATATTATTAGCAAAAGTTATCGAAATTTTTGCTTTAGAAATATTTGAAAAGAGTTGATATCTCAATTCATTAGCAGAGTTATCGCCGATTTAAACACAACACAACAGGTAAATCTGGTTTGGACTGCATCACTTAAAACACAATGTAACGTGAAATAGACCGATTCGCTGCGGTCACTTATCGACCTAGTTTATGAGTTATACAACTTAATCTTGTGGAGAAATGACAAGCTAATTATCAGTGGTGTGTTTGACGGAATCAAGAACAAGGCTTTGAAGCTTGCTTGGCAAAGTTTGTTTGACAGACAACAGAAAGTTGTACAGTAAGAACAAACAATGTGCACGTTTGTTCATCAGAGCGAAAACATCTCGGTTCGTTATTAACAATTATGACGAACATATTTTGGTTGCTTCATCTATCTGCAAACAATTAAATTAAAATAAAATAAATAAGAATAGTCTAAATATATATTGCAACGAACATGATGAAAATCTGTCAAGTGTGAGTTTCTTCTTGTTATCCAAGTTTCTGTAGAAAATAGAGTGGTTTGAATATCGAATCTCCAGGGTTCAATACATTTTATATTATATAGGGGAGACTGAGTAAGGTTGTGACAGTCGCCATATTAGGTCATAATAGGTCATATCGCCATATTAGGCCATATGGAATAACCGATAGGCTTAGTAGGGAAAATGGTAAGCGTGTAGGTCTGAACATGTTTCTCAGCATTGCGTCAGCCACCATTCGACACTAACGCAAGTAGAGGCCTTCATTACTTTTTAACGGACAAAAGTAATTATCTTTATTAGATTTAATTGATTCATTGTTGTTATACATGTTCAGATATAGTAATTATTGTTTTTCTTCGTTATAAGTTAAACATAAGTAGTTAAATAGCAGTGATTACTTTGTACATAGATAATTTTGTACTACTATGGCGATTGTTTTTTTTTTTTTGGGAAGAACTGGGTTGGAGATGGTTATGACATATTTTGTGGGGACAGTTGTGACACAAGTAAATTTTTATTATTTTGTTTTTAAATGCCCAGAAGACTTAAACGACATGTAACCGCTCGACGTTTCTCCAGCACTTACTAGACAAACGCTCTAAGCTTCCAGTTAATTACAGAAGGCTCATATACATGACTACAATAAAATCTATCTGGACATAGGGAGTTGAGATATGGGGGTCCACAAAGCCATCGGATTCCTCTCATATCTAATCCTTACAATCCAAAATCCTTCGTAAAATCCTCAATGCTCCTTACTTTGTTACAAATAAAATCATCCACAATGACCTTAATGTTCCTTATGTATCAGATTTAGCCCAATCCAGCTATCTACTCACGCAATTCGACGTTGTGTAACCGTCTGAACTCTCCGGTTAACTCATCCTTCTTCGGTCCGAATATTCTACGCAATACTTTATTTTCAAAAACCTTAAGACGCTGCTCATCCCTTAATGTAAGCGGCCAAGTTTCGCATCCATGAAGAACTGTAGGCAAGATAATTGTTTTATAGATTCTAATTTTTAAGTTTCGGGACAAGAGGCGCGAACTAAGTAGTTTTGTCACAGAAAAATAACAAGCATTCCCCGCCTTCAGTCTAACCTTAATCTCTTCTTCAATTTCGCTTTTTCTAGTTATCGAAGAACCTAGATACATAAATTTATCTACCTGTTCAAACATATTACCATCTATATCGATATCACCAGTAGTATCGCCATTTTTGCAGCTAACCATATATTTTGTTTTATCCACGTTTATTTCGAGTCCTAGTTCTTTACCGGCTTTCATTATCGTTGTCGTATTTAGTTTTATAGTTTCAACGTCTTCGCTTAACAGTACCAGATCATCAGCATAGCCCAGCACGGATGTTGTCCCGCCCAGATCCAACCCTTTCTCGGTTCGCATTACCTCCCTATGCCATTAGGTTCTAATGCCAAATTGAACAGGACAGGCGAAAGAGAATCCCCCTGTTTTAAGCCCGAACGAACCTCAAATTTTTCGGACAAATTATTACCGATTCTAACTTTATTGAGTGTCTCCGTCAAGCACATCCTGACTAGATTTACTAGTTTTTTTGGAATCCCCTGCTCGATTAGAATATTATACAGTTTCTGGCGGTCAATAGAATCGTAAGCCTTTTTAAAATCTATATACAGCTGGTGAACAATACCGTTATACTCCATTTTTTTCTCTAATATTTGCCGTAAAGAAAATATTTGATCAATAGTCGAACGATTCAGTCTAAATCCGCATTGGTAGTCTCCGATAATTTCCTCGGCGTATTCCGTGATTCGACTGGTTAAGATTAAAGTGAATATTTTATAACATACCGGAAGGAGTGAAATTCCTCGATAGTTATTACAATCCGTCCTCGGACCCTTTTTGTGAATCGGAATAAGAATAGATTCTTTCCATTCTTCAGGTAATTTCTCGTTCACCCAGATCTTTTTAACCAACCGATGTATTTTAGAAACTCCAACTTCCCCGCATGCCTTAATTAGTTCAGTAGGAATATTATCGATTCCCGCTGCTTTATATGATTTTAATTTTCCGATAGCTACTTCAACTTCCTCTTTACTTGGTCCTTCTATTAACGGTTCAGCACTCTGGTACTCAGAAGGAGGACACAGATCATAATTTCCCGTATTTAAAATATTGTCAAAGTGGTCCTTAAACTTATTCAATATGTCAACCGGATCGGTCAGAATATTGTTATTATCATCCCTAATTCCAGACGTTACGGGCCCTACATATTTACGTGATCTGTTTACCTTTGTACATGTCTCTTACGTTATTTTCGATTCTATTAGTTTCTATTTCAATTATTTTATTTTTAAGATACTCCCTTTTTTATTTTTGAGCAATTTTGTCGTTTCGTTCTTTGAGATTCGGAAGTATTCCATATTGTCTTCGCTAGGATTATTTAGAGCTTTTAATTTAGCGGCTTTTCTTTTTTCACACATGTTTAAGCAATCTTCATCAAACCACGGTTTGTTATTCTTATTTTCCTTTTTTCCTAGACTCGAGTTACCGACCGCTTTAATATTATCTCTGATCTCTATCCATAACTTGTCAATATCCTCGTGGTCCTCGTCAGGAAGCTCTAAAGCTTCAAACCTATTCTTAACATCTAGCTCGAATTGGTTTCTAATTGATGGATTTTTTAATTTTTCCAAATTAAAATTCTCAAAATCGAAACGGTTTTCTTTTCTCTTTTTTATATTAAGTTTTTGTCGAAGTTTCGCGATTACTAATTCATGATCCGACCCACATTCTGCTCCGCGATAAGACCGTACATTAATTATACTTCTTTGCCAGCTGTGTTGTATCAAGACATGATCGATTTGATTTCGTGTTTGCGAATCCGGTGATGTCCAAGTATATTTATGAATATCCTTATGTTTAAACGTCGTACTTTTAATTATCAGGTTTTTCGAAATGGCAAAGTTTATCAGACGGATCCCATTATCATTACTATATTCGTGCAAACTTTCTTTACCAATCGTCGGAATATAAACTTCTTCCCTTCCTACCTTTGCGTTCGCGTCACCTACAATTATTTTCATGTAGTTTCGCGGTAGTTTATCATAAACCCATTCGAGTTTATCGTAAAATTCACTTTTGACTTCATCGTCACTGTCTTCGGTCGGACAATGTATGTTTATTAATGCGATTTTAAACCAACGTCCCTGAAATGTAGCTACCGAAATTCTATCACTAAAGAATTGTACGTCCCTCAAACCGGATAGTAATCTACTCCTAATTAGAAACCCGGTACCTAAACAATGATTCCCGCTTCCTCCGTACCAAATAGTGTATTTCCCTTCCCTCATCGAGCCCTCCCCTGGCCAGCGAACCTCTTGCAGAGCCACGACATCCAAATTGTACCCATTTACCTCATTCGCGACCGATTTTAGCCCCCCTTCTGTGTTTAAACTCCTTACGTTCCACGTACCAATATTTAAATCCCTATATTTCAACTTGCGCCATGAATCCCCTAAAGCAGTCCCCACCCGGAGACCTG
The DNA here is from genome assembly GCA_928085145.1 of Nezara viridula. Lineage (NCBI taxonomy): Eukaryota > Metazoa > Arthropoda > Insecta > Hemiptera > Pentatomidae > Nezara > Nezara viridula. Next base: position 101,583,320 of record OV725078.1, on the reverse strand, counting down.
AACGGGGGACTAGTTTACCTCCGGATAATGAGCGTTTTACCTTAGGGAGATCCATGACTTTTTGTGGTGTTTGGTGAACTAAAGATATGTGAGTAGGACATTCAATCCTACGTCACACCCTCCAGCAAGTCTGGTGGGCCCCTAACTCCAGCAAGTCTGGAGGTCCCCTCCCTCCAGCAAGTCTGGAGGGCCTCTCTCATTGTTGGTCAGCGAGTCCATCGGACTTAGCCGGGAGGAACTTCCAAGGAATTTCCACCGAACATCCCCACATCCGCCACCCGTGGGACGCTCCCCATACGCGGTAATGAGCCCGCGCGAGGGTATTTTTTTTTATACAGTTATAAATAACATATAAATAAATTTAAAAAAAAAATAATATGCCCAGAAAACCTTTGAGGTAGACCAAATGTTGGTTCTAACAAAAATGTATACTTTTTTGAATAAATTATGTTCGGCTTTATGTTTTACTGATTTCGGTATATATTTATTAACTTTTTTTTTTTAGTTTGGACGCGGTTACTGTAATATATAAATTGGAATCATTATTTAACTTGCAATTGTACATTAGGGTTGGGACACACATGCCGTATGGAATACCTTCTTGTTGAAACCAAGGAAAGTCGTAGGTAGAGCACTTGTTCCGTACTAACCTAATCTAAGCGTATATTTGGTTTCACCGAGAAGGAACTACATACGGCCGTGGTATGGCTAGGACGCGGTACGAGCATGTGTGTCCCAACCTTTATTAGTTATAAGCGGTTAGAATGTTCCCTGATTTTATTTATTTTGTTATAAAATACAATAAAAGTGATTTTAGGCCACTTTGGTGTATTTTTGAGCCTGGTACTATCGATCCTAAGCACTGTCACAACCTCCTCCGGAAAGCTCAGTTGTGGCTAGTGTTGCCGAAATGCAACTTGCAAACTCAGTCTTGGTCATGGTCTTGGTATTGCGCAAGAGTTTTGCAGTTTGTATTTATATCGTAAGTAATATTTTTAAGGTTTATTAACGAAAGAAAAAGTTAATTTCTACCGAGTATATTAGTTTGCCTGAGTCTAAGATGCTTACTTTACTTTTCAAGTACATATTTTTTTTTTCTAATTTATAATTTTTTCTATCTATGGTATTTTATTTTGTTCTAATTCGTATATGTTATACAATTTAATTAATTCATTTATTATAAAATAAGGCTCTGTTTATTTTTTCACCATATTTATTTTAATTTTCATAGCTACGTTTCGGCCGGTAAGCCATCTATAATATAAACACCTTTAATTTTATATTTTAATGTAATTCTGCACCCTATGAAGGTGTTATTAGTCCTATTTAATTAAATATTCTATAAATTATAACTCTGATTAGGTTATTTTATTTATACTGCTCACTTAGTAAATATATAAGAAATATACAACAATGTGCAACCTCCCAACCACACTTATAATTTAATTAGACTTTGGACTACACGCAAAAAGCATGGTTGAATAAAGTAAGGAAGTTTTAAAATCTAAAATAATTTATATATGTTGATCTTACCTTGATACCTATGTATTTGAATAAAAAAAACAACCTCATTCTATCTAGTGGTATTGTTAATTTACAATTTATTAATTTACAGAGTTTATTATAAAAAATTGACTTAACCTAATTAGAGTTATAATTCATAGTATATTTAATTAAACAGGGCTCATACGACCTTCGTAGAGTGAAGAATTACATTAATTACAAGCACATATGAATTCATTTATGTTTTCTGTAAATATGGTACGAATGTGCTCTCTGATCTATACTATAAATGTCCTTAATTGAGGCAGAATGTAATATCTCTCAATAAACATGTTTAAAAAAATAACTCTAATAAAAGTAGGGTAGTAAGAGACAATATGCACAAAACCATCTTTTTATTTATTTGTGGTGTAGTTTATTGAACTTTAATCCTTGTAAATATGATGTTTCTACTTGTTATTAAATAAATCGCTTAGTCTTGTGTACATTGAAGGTTATAAAAAATTTCGTTACAAAATATATACGAATTAATTTATGATAATATGATGAAATATCCACAGCCTGATAATAACACTTCTTTGATTTAATGTATCGTTGTTTTCATTACAAGCCTTACATATTGAGGTGATGGTATTCAGTTGATTTATATGTTTATTCAATAGAAATAATTAACTTCACAGTTCTTTAGACTTCAAGTGATACAGATGGAACAGTTACATAGATAAATGATATAAGAACCGTTCTTATAATGGCAGTAATGTCCTCGATGCGATGACCTATCTCTCCGCTGAACAAGGTTTCCCCCGTGTCCCAGTTACCTCTGTAACGAATAGCCCTTAGGATGATTGAACCATTTAATAATGTCCCATGCATCACCTCTTATTGAAAAGACTATCGCCTCATATTTCTCCATGTTATCAATTATGCTTTTTATCTATGGCTAGTTATTTCAATACTGCCATAAAAAGGATCGATTTCGGTCCTTATCTATGGCTCTTATCTATAACAAAAGTTATAAGACTCTGTATATAAGAGATTACCAATAGTTAAGAGATTACCAAATACCTAATTTATCCCTTAACAAATGTCGTATATTTAATTAATGGTTTAGTGAACCCAGGATTTGTCACCCTCACAAAAGTCGTCAATAAAAGAAAAAAAACGCTAACTTCTTCGCATTTATCGGGGGTTAATAGTCATTCATTCAATAAATATCGTATCAATTCGATAACCATTTATAATACTCATATATTCTTTGTTAATTCCAGGACGCTATGATTTAGAATAAAATAAAATTAATTCTAATAAACGAAATTTAAGGGTCTCTATAGAAATAAATAAAATAAAAAATCGACATTGAAGCCCGGTTAGAATATTTGAATGAAATTAAAACCTGAATTATATAAATGACCATTCAATTGTATTATAAATTTCATATTCTTTTAATTATAAAAAAGTTTTTGAGCGCGATATTAAACAGGTCGTAGTTTGCAATGGAGGAAAGAAGGAATGGAATTTAAGTATAAATATGTTTATATAAATCATTATAAAGAAATAAATTTATAATTGTGGGTTGATGGTTGACTGTCGTGGATAATGAAGAGAAGGATGGTTGGTGTGATCAGCCAGAAATAAAAAATGGCAAAATAAATAATAATAGTTATTTTAACATTTAACGACGTTTCGGCTTAGCTTATAACTTAGTTCTTGTTATTTTCATTAATCTACCTACTTCATTTTACTTTAATGTTCACTTATCTACTTCATTTTACTTTAATTTTTTTTTACCTACATTGTTTATGTTTCTCACACCTTGTTATCTGGTTCTTTTCTTGCCCTGATGAAGGCCTGAACATCGGGTCGAAACATCGGCGAATGTTAAAATAAATATTATTATTTATTTTGTCATTTTTATTTCTGACTGATCACCACAACCATCCTTCTCTTCAGAAATAAATTTGATATTGAACAGTTTTTCATTTGCGCAATTCATTATTTCATAAATCATCTAAGTTACAGTAATGCATTGAATTAATAAACAACACCTGATTTGAAGGTTGAGCCGGTCATCGGCTACGTTGTATAAATTGTGCATTTAATAATGAAAGACACTGGTTTCAACACCAGTAACGCGGTTGAAAGAGTAGCGCAGGGATCTCCTGGAGTCCTGCTTTTCCCTCTATAGTTGGAATGACAAGCCTGGCTTGGAGTTCTCTCGCCTGATTGTAATTAGTGTTTTTTTTTTTTAATTTACTTATCTTTAAGGTATTTTATTTGTATTTATTGTATATACTTTTTGACTATCATTTAGTTGTTATTTTGCTTCTGTTTATTTTATATTTTCTGTATATATAGTGTGAATGAAAATGTAGTCTTATCTCACTATAACTATTGCCCATGTGACAGAATATTATATTATAAAAAAAAAATTATACTTCTTGCCATGTCTTTACTATACAGGATATGTATATATACATATTTATTTTCAATATTAAGAACAGTGTTACGTTACTGGGACCTATTAGGTAATAATCCGATGATTTAACATCTACTTAGAACCACACTAATCATATTCCCCTATTACCGTCAGTTGACAAACTATTATAACCATCCTGTTGCGAGCTTAACAGTGGATTTCTAAAATTGGAGAACTATCTCAAATATCTGCTAATCACAAAGGCAAGAGGGTTACGAAACCAACCATATCCTTCAGGAAACCACTGCGACAAATCAGAAGGAAGGGGACCGATTCGAAATATGAGCTCATAATTTCTTTACAAATATGGCATTTCTGCGTTACGTGTACTGGAAGCCAAGGTGTGTGATGGCCTGATGGCAGGCACGTGACTGCTTTCGAAATCGATCTAGTGCTTCCAGATAAATCTCAAGCTCATCGGTTAGCGTATCCACGATCTGTATCGTCCCTCGGTCCACGGTAGCTAATATTTTTTTTTTACACATTTATTTATAACTATATCCTGAACCGAAAAACAAATAAATAGAGAAAAAATACTTATTGCATAAATATAATTAGCTGTCAGACAAAGCTTACGTGTCCATTTTCTTCTCAAAAGCCTCAAGACGTGAGTAGAGAATCGATCAACAAGAAAGTAAACAGACAAGCGAGACAGGGTACAAAGTTTGTTGCGGAATGATAGGTATCTATTTCGGACTACACCTCCAAATAAACATTGGATATTTGATACCATTTTTAACGTAACACACTAAAGCCTTACGTACAAAGAATACGATATGTTTCGGTGATATGATATCGTGGTCGGTGGCGATTTGTCGATATAGTTATATTACATTCTACGTAACTATCATTATCACTGCAATAATTCGCAGTTATACAAGATAACAGAGTATGATTATTATTACTATTTTTTCAAAATAACGTCGCTAAAACCTGTTGTCCTTCCTAGGTATATTATAAGCTAAGAGCTACCGACCATTTTATTTAACGGAAGAACTTAAGTAGTGACCATTTTAAATTCTAGATAAATCTCATCTGAACACATAACTTCGGTTAGTCAGTTGAAATCCGTTGCTGTCTATGCGAAAATATAAATTAAACAGGCGAAATTTGACAGTTCATTTAACGGAAGAAAATACGGCTGAAATCTTAATACGATGTCAAGAATATGTCCCTAAAAGAGAACTCACCTTAACTGACGATGTACTATATTGCGTTTTGAAAACTGACGCGTCAAGTCATCAAATTAGGCCAGTCGGGAGGTAGTTGGATGAGGAAAAAATTTAAATAATCGGATTCTCTTTGGTATTGTATGTATTTTGGGAATCTGAATCTGAATTTGATGTTCCCGAACGAAATTTTCCATGTTAAACAAGATAACATTTACTATCACTTTTATATATACATTTTTGATGTAGGTCCAACGGCTGAGGAGTTATAATGAATATTCACATATCTGTTTTCGTCGGTTATTCCCCAAAAACTCAAAATCAATGCATCTCTTGAAGATATTCATCATAATCAATAAGAAAAAGCATTAAAATTTCAATATACTCCTTTTAGATACGTTAATATGTGAGAGGGTTAAGCAAATAGAATAGAAGGCGTATTTCAATCGTAAATCTGCCACTCTCAACTTAAGTGCTTTTTATCATCTCAATGCTTTTGATTTCGCTAATTATACTACATTTATATCAGAACTAGAATGTATAAACAAATTACATAGCTTTTATATATTCTGTTGACATGTGAGACTTCAACATCCATATGGAGAAAAACACTCCGCGATTCCATGCGCTCTAACAGCAGCTTAATCCTCTCACATATTAACGTGTCTAAATGGGGTACATAGAAACTTTAATGCTCTTTTTAATTCATTATAACGAATTTCTTGGAGAGATGCATATATTTTGAGTTTTTTTGGAAAAAAATCTACGAAAACGTATATTTCTTGTGAAATAAGCAAACAGCCAATATCCTCTAACTCCCCACCCGTTGGACTTAGATCAAAAATTTATGTATAAAAGTGATAATAAACTTTATCTTGTTTAACTTTGTATATAATAATAATTTCTATCAAATGCATCGTTTCAGATTCATGTCCAATTAATCTTATTAGTATTTAGTATATATTAGTATATTGGTTATAAGGTATTTAGGTAAGGTCACATTCACACTATATATGTACAGAAAAATATAAAATAAACAGAAGTAAAATAACAACTAAATATCAAAAAGTATATAAAATAAAATAACTAAATATATCTAATGTTGATTTTTAAAATATAATTTTATTAATAAATGACAGCAATTAAAGCATGAGAAATGCATTACATATATACCTATTTATATTTAAATATATTTACATACAATAAATACATATTACATATTGTAATTACATATTACATATATATATATATATATATATATATATATATATATATATATATATATATATATATATATATATATACAGTTTGACAAGATATTCTAATTGGAAGCAGTGAAGGGGAGTACTTAAGAGCAACACGAGACCCCTCTTATCGAAAACCGTTCCCTCTTTCTTGTCGTCAAAAGAAGTAGTCTGAGGACTGACGTGTTAAAAAGGTTACGCCTCGTGAATGATCTTTGAAAATTTAATTTTTATAAATCCATAAATTGTAACCAATTTAAGTGCTTTCTATGTTAAGTATTAAAAGCGAGATTAAAGTCCCTAAAATTAAATCCATAAAATTAATGAAAATGTCTAAGTCTTACAGTACATCAAAAGCTTTAAGCAGTTATGTCAGAAATAATGAAGATCTATGTCAGAAATAATGAAGATCTGACCATAGACGTAGTTAGTCAAAAAGAAAAAAGATTTAATTGATTGTTGTAAGGAAGATATATTAAGATATATTCGAAAAAAAAAAGATTTATTGATTAAAAATACAATAACAAAATTAACTGCACCTGAGTACACTGATTTTTTTTTTCTCCCTACCTTGCATTTTAGGCTATACGGGGTTTTCCCGAGAGGGAAATTTAAAATCCCCTCCGTCACCGGGACGCGAACTCCTTTCTAATCTCTAATAACTCGGTTATCTGGTTGCCGGGCAACTCGCGGTGCTGTGCACACGCGTTAGCCCATTCGGCCACCGCGCCTCCAAGTACACTGATTTGTAAAGTTATTTGATCGGCAGTTTTAAAACGTATTATTCGGAGGATTGGTAGGGGATGGGTACGATTCTCCCGTATTCCAGAAATAGCCATAAGGGCATGTCCAATAAAAAGAGACCACTTAAAAATATTGGTTTTCGAACCACAAACAAAAGATTAAATTTAATCAATGCATTAAGTCTTGTTTTTCTCCTGACAGATGCGAAATCTGTAATAATATGGATTAAATTGCAAGATAATATAACACTGGCTGTCTTAGTAATACTGTCGCACTATCGGGATTAACTTAATAGTTGATAGCAATCGTCGTGGGTGTGACAGCTATTACCACGTCAACTGCAACGGGTAGATGCTTATCAATTTATACATTATTCGAATATTGATGGAGAAAAAAAAACTATTTTTTTTCTTACAATTATTATACATTTCATTAAATCGAAATTTATAAATTAGAAAAATTAGTGCCGGCAAATGAAAACAATACGTAGGGGTAGGGATAGCTCATCTGGTCAATAGTTTTATTTTTATTTTTTAGTCCTCATTTTACAAGCAGGAGAGGAGGACCACCATCAGTTGGTTGATTACCAATTTTATTGATTAATTTATTAAGATGTAATTTTAAATTAGGTTTTATTATTATTTATAAAAGTTTTTATTTCTGTTATTAATTTTATTATTTTACCTAGCCTGATGAAGGTCTGATAAAAGACAGAAACCGGTTGCGCAAAGATATCATCTTTTTTTTTAATTTTTTTTATTTATTTTTTTAATATATTTTTTATTAATGATATTTACTACTGTATTACAAGTAAAAATACATTCAGTAAATGTGAATAAAAGAATATAACAACATGAAATCACTTGTTGAGAAACTATCCACTGGTAGCACCCTAAAAATGTATTTACAAAAGGAGATCTCGAGGCCATCTTCTTTTCAGACGCCTCGGAGGGTTGTCAGGGATCGAGAAGGAAGCAGGGTTAGAAACGAGAGGGTTAGGATGGTTCTGAAGTTTGCTATGAAAGGATAGGTATCTGGATTGGGCCAGGTCAGAAACATAAGGAACATTAAGGTCGCTATGGATGATTTTGTATGTGACAAAGTAAGGAGCTGTGAGGATTTTACGAAGGATTTTGGATTGTAAGGATTGGATACGAGAGGAATTCGATGGCTTAGTGGAGCACCAGAACTCAACTCCGTAAGTCCAAATAGGTCTTGTTGTAGTCATGCATATGGGTCTTTTGTAATTGACTGGGATCTTAGAGCGTTTTTTGTAAAATTTAATTTCAATCCTGTAACATCAAGCCACAATTAAAGAACAAAAAAGTAAATTAATTACTTTTGGTAAAATAAACATCACATGAGCTGTTACATATCCATCATTTTCCAACTGCCATCAGGTTTATTTGACAATACTACCATGAAAGAAATTGTAACTATTTAAACGAAGATTAAACAATAAATGATCATCATCCCCAAGATGTAGGACATGATAACATTTAGGATGCTTATCTCTAGTGAGCATATTAATATGACTTGTACATAAAAACAATTTCGAGCAACCATTTTGAAACTGTCCTGCGGGTTAAAAAATTATATTGTTTTTATCTGATTCTAAAATATCCTAATCTAAATATTGTATAATCCACTTCAAGACTGCATGAGACGTTCTTGTTCTATTTTCATCCCTCCTTCTGGGAATCGAATCTTACTTTCGGCGAATTATATTGCGTCTTTTAAGAAACCTATTAGCGGTAAGGTTGTATCTTCCTCGAGTACTTTTGATGTCCCTGTTGTTTGTATTGTAAAAACTTTATTATCTTCAGTCTAAATCACATTTTAAAGTATACTTCGTTTACTGACTCAATCTTATCTTGGATATTTACTTCATCAACGTATAGCTTAAATGGAACAAAGAGAAAAAATCAAATGATATTGTTCAAAGAAGTAAGTCTCAATTGACTTAATAAGATCGTAGGCTTACAAGGCCTTTCTTTTTTTAAATAGCCTAATATTTTCTTCAGTTCAAAAGCACCAGAGCTGAAATTCAATTTATCTTACGCGATAAAATTATAAAGACAAATAATATTTCCTTCTTCCCATCTCTGTATTTCAATCCTCAGAAACAAAAAATAACTCACTACATTTATGATGGTTCTGCGTTTCCTTTACGGATTTCAGAAAATTTAATCTATCCCAACCAAGTTATGTTTCCCCTCCAATGAAACTGTTGTAAATCATTTACCTTTGGCTCGAACTTATTTTGGAATTCCCTAATCATTCAATAAAATTTCCCACAGAAATATTGCTTAAAGATTTTCTTTAATCAATTAAATCTTTTAACTTCTTGAAGGGTGTCTCTATGTTTATATCTTTATTATTTTTCGTATACCTGCTCAGGGTTTTGGACGCTGTTGATGTATTGTAAGCGTCAGAAATTTCTAATAATTTTTAGGATCTTCTTTTCAAGACTTTATTATCAAACACTGAAATCGGTTTTAGCTTATGAATTTATTTTATGGATAATATCAAAAAGAGTTAGGTGGTATTGGTTATACGATAATACGACGTCTGATATAAATTAAAAAAATGTTTTAACCCTTAAAAAACACTATTCTAATGTTGTACATAACTTGAATTAGCATAGAAAGTTTAAATTAATTAATCCTAGTAGAACTTGAATTAACTAATTTTAAACAATTTATAAATTAATTTTATCTGAATATAAATTGATTAATTGTAATTTGTTAACGCATTGATTAATTTAGAATTTTAACGGATCTAATATACCCTAGCGAGAACTCTCCTTTTTTTCTCCCTTATCTATAAGTCTATACAACATAGATTATTAGTGAAGAAGACTAAATAGTATTATGATAAATATGTTGAAGAATCTGTTCACTCGATAAGAAATCAGCGTCTAGGTTCAACTGGAAAATATCCCACTTATACAAACCCGCTGAGACCTATTGAGATGGTGCAGAACATAGGCAGAAACTTTTCATTCTGGTTGGGGGGGGGGAGGGGAGGGAAGACTTAGGTTCTTCCCCAAAAAAGAAAAGTCTCAGAAGTTTATATTATGTATAAAAATCACTAGTGACAATTAACATAATCATCATAATTATTATAAAACGAACAATACAATTTATGAAAAAAAAAAAAATTTTTGTTTGCATATAAGTTATTGGTGTATTTAAAAATATGTCAACAAAGTAATCAGAGATAGAGAAATACTTTAGTGAAAGTAATGCTGCCCTACTATATAGGGTTGCTTTATACAAATCATACTAATCAATCCATATGGACATAGCTCATAGATTAAATTATTCCATTATTATATAAACATATTATTTTATTTCTCCCTTTTATATATTTTTATTTCTATTTAAACGTTTGAGACAGTGAGATGAACTCTAAATTTACCGATGCTTAAAATTTGCCGAGAGACCTGTGATAAAACATTCAGGTAAAAATGGCAGGGTGCACTTGAATGAATCTAACATTCCAAAACTAAAATTCAATGATAGGAACATAGGTATTGTACATAGGTATGAATGTTTTTAAGAAGATTTATTTTATTTTTTTTATTATTACTTTATTATTATATTCGTCAACACTTTTACAAAAGGTTTTTTTTTTGTTTACTTGTGAGGGGGAGAATCAACTCCAACCACCTCAGGTATGTTCAATTTTAATTACTATTTAATGTTGAGAAAGCTTCTTACAATTCTGGCAGTATTCAACAGCACCGCTTTCTGAGCTTCATTTATTACATGAGTTGGGAGGCCCAGCCTGTCAGTAGCTTCCACAGTAGACACCGGTATCAGGCCATTGCTGGAGATCACAATGCCCCTAACGGTTACTTTATTAAGTTTATACAAACTTTTTAACTCAGCTGCTAGACCTTGATACTTCCGAATTTTTTCTGCACAGACTGAGTTAATGTTTCCGTCATTTGGCACAGCAATATCTATAATTTCAGCCACCTTAATATTGCCGTCAATTAACACAATATCAGGTCTGTTGTGGATCACGAGATGGTTTGTTACAAACGATTGATTCCAATATAATTTTAAGCAATCTTTCTGGCAAATACCTTTAGGGCAATATTTATAGTAGGGCATCGAGTCGTTTAATAATTTAATTTTTAGACCAATCGCCTGGTGATAGACTTTGGCAACATCGTCATGTCTTTTTAGGTATTCTGTACCTGCAAGAGCTCCGCAGCTTCCAGTTATGTGTTGAATGGATTCATATGTGCTTGCACAGAGCCTACATTTGTCCGATACATTCTGTTGCTTCAAGACGTGTCGCCAGTAGGATCTTGTAGCTATAACCTGTTACAAATTATTATTATTATTTTCAGTTTAGCGCGCCAGGTCGTTTCCTTGAAGAAAATCCGCATCCGAGGCAAGTTGAATTGCTTCGAATCGTTGTTCTCAAGAAGGGTGATAAGCCCAGTGCTGGAAGCTCCGTATCCTTGGGACAACTGGCCTCCTGAATATCTCCTCAGGAGAAAGGGTGGGCGTGCTATACACCCCAGCACTTGGTACCTGTTGGTCCAAGGGTCTTTATTCGGTGTATTCAGATCACCCCTCCTAAGAGGAATTCCCCATCCGCTACCCGGTGAAAGCACTCCCAAGTGGACAGATTCCACCAAGTTTTAGGACATGAATCCTATAAAGGCATTAGATGTTCGACCCACAGGAAAGAAACCACGCGGACGCCCCAGAATTACATACCAATAGTATATCCAAAGAATTGGAAGTAAAAGAGGCAAAACCCTCAATGAGATGAAGCGGCTAAGCAGGAACCTGGAAGAGTGGTTACACTGGATTGAGGCTCCTCGACGCTAGCTAATGGCATAAGAGGAAGAAGAAGAAGATAATTTTTTTTTTTTTATTGTTTATTGAAAATATTACAATCTGTCTCAAAAGAGATTTATAATAGTGTATTCTTTTTTCTGAGGAGTTGTATGTTATTCTTTGTTTTTGGAAATAATGACTTCCAATTAAACAACAATTGATTTATTTGTTGTATTTCCAAATTAAATGTTTACATGAATTTAGAACCTGACAATGGAGAATATTAGATTTAAGGTAATTACAAATTTAATGCAACAACCCAATTCTGACATGTATTGTAACATGCATTATATTTTAACTCAATTTTTGGCCATGAATTAACAAAAAAACATTGGGATTGCAGTTCTGAAGATGGCAGTAAATATCCCGAAACGTTAACATGTAAATATGTAATTTGGAAATACAACAAATAAATCAATTGTTGTTTAATTGGAAAGTCATTATTGCCAAAAACAAAGAAGATTTTATTTTTATTAATATTTGAAGTTATTTTTTTCTTTTATGTTATATATTCTATGAATGAACACTCTTAGCCTTAACCCCTAATGCCCTACAAAATTAGAAGATTGTGTCATTATTCAATTAAAAAAAATGGTAAAATACTTCCATACTTAATCCTAGGCCTTAGCTTAGCCATCTAATCGACTTTTCCTATTTTCTTGATTGATTTTAGTTTAAATATTTTATTCATTCATGTAGACTAATTGTTATTAATTTTTATTTATTTTTTGTTATTTGAAATATTGGGAGGGAGAGGAGAAACGATATTCTCACCCCCTCTCTATTTTTTTTCGTCACATTCCTCTCCCTCCAAGTCTATGTTGCAGAACAACATCGGTTTGTAGTTTTCTCATTTATTAAGAGTGTAATATAGAAGCTATTCCTCGATAAAAACGTCGAAACCACTATGGCGGTATAAAAATTCAAGAAAATTAAAAACTTGGTTTTAGATATGTTATAAAAAATATCGAAATATTTCTATTTATATTAGGGTGTCCCATAAGTTTTTTTTCCGCTATGTATGACTTATCTATTCCCCGTTTAAAACATCTATCTCAGTAGTCTACTGGCTTTTTCAAAGTACGTTCGGTAACAAAGTCTCTTTTAAGATATTTTTCTACGACGTTCAATATGGATAGTCAAAAGATGTATTCTTGGCCATTTTATGTTTTAAAAAAGATTGCAGAAGAATCGAGCGGATCCCAAACGCAGCTATTAGAGACAAGGTCGGATGTCAAAAGAACATCCTTCACCTGATCGGGACCAAACGGTTAAAGTGGTATGGCCACTTAATGCGGATGGATGAGAACCGCTGGCCAAAGAAAATTTATAACTATATGCCACCTAAAAGAAGGAAGCGTGGAAGGGCAAAGAAGAAATGGACAGAGGACGTGGAGGAAAGCATGGCAGCCAGAGGGCTCCGTGAAGGAGATTGGATGGACAGGGAGCAGTGCTTTTGGGTGTTGGGGATATGACTCCTTAAGTTGTATAAAACCCAAATAAAAAAGATTGTAAGGCAAATTACACTCCAGACGAGATTTCCATCGTTTTTGGAAATGCTATTACTATTTGAACCGTCCGCAATTGGTTTAATGAATTCAAACCACAAGGTGAAACGATCTAGATGGAAGAAGGTAATATAGTAGAATGGTTCATATATAACACAGTACCTGAATCATCCTCAAAGACCAAATATCGTCTATTGATTTCGCATAAAAAAAATCAAGAAATTTATGATACATCCGAATATTATCCGAATTGCCCTAGAGATCTCATAGTTATTCGGCTTTCTTTAGATTTTTAATAGATCTTCAACTTGTCATGTTAGATACCAATATGTTAATGTGTATTTTAAATTAAATAACAATATTTAAATGTAATAAGCATTCAGTGACAATAATGGAATTTACAAAGCTAGCGAAGAAATTAATACGGTAGGATGCATTATTACGAAAATGGTAAATTTCAAAAACTAGAAGCCATTTCCTAGAAAGTGACAAAGCTTTTACATGATTTTACGTCATCGAGGAAACCTTTAAAACACAATTTGCCCCATTTCGATCCGTCAAATTAGCCCCTTCGGAGTTTTGAAACCCCATTCTTTTTTCAATGACTTTTATTGAAGCATAACAAATTTAAGGATCAAAATCAGGATTCGTCACTTCTACATGACTCTTTTGTCAAAACCAATCCTCTGAGAGAATGAATCTATCCTAAAGATGAATATTTACTGTTTTATTTAATTTACATACATATATGCGTGTGTGTGTGTGTGTGTGTGTGTGTGTGTGTGTGTGTGTGTGTGTGTTAGATGCAATTAATGTAAGCACTGTTTGTTGCATTATTTGATATGACCGAAAAATTGAGCAAGTGTAATAACAAAATGTTTCGTTAAGTAAAAAAAAATATATATATATGCATAAAACGGCAAAGAACGGTACAATGAGAATCCTTCCAGTTTATTTTCATACCAAAAATAACAAGGACTGCTTTACAAGATACGCAGGAAATGAAAAACCAGCCTAAATAAAAATCATTCAGTCCAGAATCTGTTGTATTGTATGTTGTATTTAATGAAGTTCAAGTTCCTCATCCCACGGAACCATGAAGTCAATAAGGAAATGTGAGTTGAGACTGACACGGCTCACAACGACTATATCTATCAACCCAAATTATTTAAATGAGTAAAATTTCCACATTCGGTGTAATAAAGGATAACGGGAAACCAATAAAAAACATCACACCCACAACAGATCTTTTATTTCACGCCCGTTTGTGGAAATTTGACGTCAATTTGAATAAAATTGAAGTAAGGATAAGCTATTTATCATGTAGTAAATGCTAAGTTGAATACCAAGTAATTAATTATTGTCGATATTACAAAAAAAAAATTTAATTGGCTTATTATTATTAAAGTCGGTAATTCGTAACATTGGTTTGAGAAGGCTCTAACTGTACTTACTATAATTTTGAGAAACAGAACTTCAAAATTACAATTTACTTTAGTGTGAATATTTTGTTACACTAACAATTTGGTTTGTAAAATATCTTGAAACAGTGGATATTTGGATCCGTCGATGGCTTAATTTAACCACTTATTAATATCATCTGGAATATTGATTTATTAAATTTTGCATTTAGAACCTTCACAAACTAATTACTTTCAAAAGTTGTCTGTAATACTATTTCATAGTGCTAGCTTCTTTATTTTTCAACAGATGGGACTCAAATTCATTTGGACACAGATAACTTCATTTGTGCTTATTTGTTTTAGATAAAATATACAGTAAGGATGTATTCTTACTTCACACACATTTATTTCCATTTTGCATTGAATACATTTCGGCTAGCCATTTTCAAGCCATCTATAAGACAAACTCACAGTTAATTTCATACAGTATTACAACTTAAATTACTATTACAATTTTACATGCTTTGATTGTGGTATTTATTTATATATTTTTTTTAAACACTTTATTGAGAAATATTACAATTTGTCACAGTTAAGGACACTTATAATAGAGTTCAGAGAGTACATTCATACAGTATATACAAAAATATAAATAAATAGAGTAATAACAAAAGTATAAGAAAAAAGAACAAAAGAAAAAAAAAATATATATATATACACATAAGTAAGTAAAAATAGAAATAAAAGTAAAACAAACATCCTAGATAAAATATACCTATATACATTATTTACAATTAGCCAGGTGATCTCCGAACCAATCCTGTCCCCTCCACATGTGGAGTGAAAAGGGAGGCTTAGGAGATACCTACGCTTCTCCCTCAGCCGATTGTGGTATTAGTCATCTTTAAATCAACATTTTATAAATTATAACCCTAATTACGTTGAGTCAAATTATTAATTTATAAATCAATTTGAGTGAACAAAAGGATAGATTGAGATCATTTTTTTAATTAAAATTGGATATACTGAGAAAAGATCATCAGACATCATTCATATTAAATTTTAACACCCTCACTTTATTTAATCAAGCTTCTTACATGAAGTCTATAATTGGATCCAAAGTCATGTGTAAGTGTGGTTGGAAGATTGCAAATTGTTATTTTCTTATTTCTATTGTTCACTCAGGAAGGGTTATTATTACAGTGTTTAAGAAATAAAATTTCAATTTCGTAATTATACTGGCATACGTACTATTAGTCCTTTTGTGTCTATCTGAAAATTACATACTGTATACAGATTTTTAGAGATGTAAATTCTATTCTATTATGTTTATTATCAATGCTGAAAAGTAAGTGCATCGTTTTCCTCAAGATAAAAATCTTCGATCGAATTTTATGATACCAAAGTATAAGGTTTAGTTACTATTCACTTAATTCCATTTGTATTTTGGTGTAGATTTCTAAATATATATTAAAAAAAAAAGTTTACTATTTATTCCAGATTTTAATGATTTATAATACTCTCATTTGTTATAGAAGTGAAGAAACATATTCATTTTTTTTTTTATCATCCCTGTGTTATAGTTTGAATTATCACTTGTTGCATTGCATAATTTTTTTTTTTCATTTTTATAATTCCGTAATAATCTGTCCGCAAAATTTGAGGTTCGTTCGGGTTTAAGACAGGGGGATTCCCTTTCGCCTGTCCTGTTCAATTTGGCATTAGAGCATGCCATTAGGGAGGTAATGCGTGACGAGAAAGGGTTGGATCTGGGTGGGACAACATCCGTGCTGGGCTATGCTGATGATCTGGTACTGTTAAGCGAAGACGTTTAAACTATAAAACTAAATACGACAACGTTAATGAAAGCCGGTAAAGAACTAGGACTCGATGTGTGTGAATAAACGTGGATAAAACAAAATATATGGTTAGCTGCAAAAATGACGATACTACTGGTGATATCGATATAGATGGCAATATGTTTGAACAGGTAGAGAAATTTAGGTATCTAGGTTCTACGATAACTAGAAAAACGAAATTGAAGAAGAGATTAAGGTTAGATTAAAGGCGGGAAATGCTTGTTATTTTTCTGTGAAAAAACTAGTTAGTTCGCGCCTCTTGTCCCGCAACTTAAAAATTAGAATCTATAAAACAATTACCGTGTCTACAGTTCTTTATGGATGCGAAACTTGGCCGCTTACGTTAAGGGATGAGTAGCGTCTTAAGCTTTTTGAAAATAAAGTATTGTGTAGAATATTCGGACCGAAGACGGATGAGTTAACCGGAGAATTCAGACGGTTACACAACGCCGAATTGCGTGAACTGTATCCGGGTAATATAATTGATGTAATTTCATCACGGCGAATCAAATGGGCTTGTAAAGTTGTTGGGCTTAGTAACGAGAGAATTCCTAAAAGGTTGATATTTGCTGTGCCGAATGGTAAGCGTCCGAGGGGTAGACCGAAGCGAAGGTGGGAAGATTGCATTAAAACCGATCTGAAGGGACTGGGTTTGGACGGCGAACGGTGGAGGGAGGTGTGTAATAAGCGATTGGTGGTGTCGGCATCGAACCTTCGGGTTCGCTAAGCCTTTATTATCATTATCATTATCATTTTTATAATAATAAAAAAGATCGTACTCAGTTTTGCTAACATTTTTATTTATGTTTTTATATTTAAAATATGGTTAAGGCATTCACCGCCTTCTATAATAGTAACCTCATCCAATTAGCTTGACTCATCCATCCAGGAATGGTCAGAAGGGGGTTTCATAGCGTAAGTTGCGACATTACAATTTTTGAGAGTGCACATTTCGACAAGGTTTTGAATTTTTTAGGGAGCCACATTTCATTATAGGTTAAGAGTTTTCGAAATGAAAAGCTTCAATCGACGGAACAAGGGGAAAAACATGGACCAGACCACCGCATGTGCATTTGTATATGCTCTAAGATTTTTATAGTTCTACTATCGCTTGGTTATGGACTGTTTTTAAGAAAAGGAGGGCAATAAAATTTCTAGGGAGGTAGGGGAGTTCATGCGTCATCGAGCTTGGGGTTATGCTCATCCCTGCTTCTATTACCCTCTTTTCCAAATGGCGACGATTGGCTTTGGATGGCTTAGATGTTTGTTTTTAAATAGCCGTTATTTTTCTTTGGTTATTTATAGCTATGTCTATAGTAACTAACTGTCATTCTCTGTTTAGTATTTTTTACACCGAACACTGATTAATTTTCTTATTTAAGAGGCTTAGAAATATGCAAATATATATCGCATGGGTTAGTCAAGGCACCAGCGGATCCAGGATTTATTTTTTGAGGAGGGACTTCAGCCTGAAGCATTTGTATATATATAAAGATTTGCTTTGCAACAAAAAAAAAAAGAAACTAACTTTCTTTATGAAATGGTGTCATGAAATGATTTTTGAAGTCCTATTAAATGTAATTACATGAACGATAATACTTTTAGAGATAATTTTTTTCATAAGATATGGTTATATTTTACCATTATTTTTGGGGGAGGGGCGGGAGAGCTGCCTCTCGAAAGCCCCTCCCCGTAGATCCGACAGTGAGTCAAGGGATATGTACTTCACAATGGTTGTATGGTGAATCATTCGAAGAATCTGAATGATTCTTCTCAAGTTTCAATTTACATCAATTAATTAAAACTAAGTTTACTGCTACATCTCGTTTTTAATATAATACTGTTCCGGTAAGCAATGGGACTAATTTCGGTGTTATATTTATTATTCACCCACTTAATGTTTATTAATATTTTGTAAAATTTTCATATACAATTTTTTATCCGATATTATTCTGTTTTTACATTGAAAATTATATTAGCTGCTTATCAAGGACTTGAATGCCTTCTTTGTAATGACCACACCCAATCGGTTTGACCCATCAGCTTCTTTATTAAATAGCGGTTGTTTGTTTGTGATTAAATGTTTATATTGGATTAGTCGTGAATTTTATTTGGTATTATGATTAAAGTGAGTTTTTTCATATTTGTAAATACTAAACAAATCTAAATTTTAATACTTTAATCTTATCGAGTCTCGTAGTAAAATAATAATTATAAAGCCTATAATATGTTTATAGAACTACACCAAAAAACACATACATATTTACAAATAATAATAAATTAATAAAACAAATAACTGTAGCAATCGAATAAATCATTATGTGAGCTTCAACAAATGTGGTGTTGGCCAAAGACCTATGTTCAAGTTCGTTAGTAATAATGTAATTTAAAAACTTAATCAGTGATTTCATTGAAATTTAAGTGTTAAAATTAGAATTCACCTCCTTTAATTATTATTTATACTTTTTCAGAAGCACATATATTCATAAATCTAAATACAATTAATTTACTTTAAAAGGAATCTAAAACTTATTAATATAGTTACAATGAAATTAAATACTAAACGGGAGTAACAGTGTAAGCATAAATAATATTTCAAAAGTAAGATTAAAATAGACATATGTAATTTTTATTTATTAAAAATTCTGTATTAAAAATAATATTTTAAACCTTATCCTCTTTTCTATTTAATATCAAGTGTTAACACGTGTTGAAAGACTCTACAACCTCCGAAATAGTGACCACACCCAATAAGGTTAGACTCATCAGGCTCTTGAACAAATGATGGCGGATAGTAGCAGGTTATCAAACACTCCACTGCCTCCTATAGTCGTGACGTCGCCCACTTTGCCTGACTCATCAAACTATTCTCTGTAATGGCGGCGGGTGGCTTCGGGTGTTATAAAGTATTCCTCTTGTATTAGCAGTGTTTAATTCGGATTTTCTGCATTTATTTATAAAGTGAGTGTTTTTTATTTCTTATTTAATATTTATGAAAGAGAAATACAAATTGAAGTTGTTAGGGAGGTTTAGATAGTTGGAAATAGTGCTTGCCCCATGATAGGTTATTACTTACAGATTTAATTGTGAATTATTATGTAATTTTGTATATATACATATATATATATATATATATATATATATAAACTTAATTAGCTTTCTAGTTCATCCAGATTTAATATATATTATCCGGACTAGTTAAATTAATGGGTTAAAATACTTCAAACAGAATATATTGTGGATTATTAGTTTAATTTTAATGATTTTATTAAGTTTTAATTAGACTAATTAATTAAAAACAGGCTATTTTATATCTTAGTTTTAATGATGTTATATTTTTCGGAATGCATAGTAAATAAGGAAAATGAACCAAAATAATTAATAGTTTTGCCTAATTTCAATATTGTAACTATAATTCATTTTAATTTAAGATTTTTATATAAAATAGGTAATCCGCCATCTTTCTATTTTTACATTGCAGATTATGTTCGTAGGTTATAAAAATTCTTCACTGCCTCCTATAGTCGTGACGTCGTGCACTTTGTATGACTCATCAGCCTCGTCTGTTTAATGGCGGCGGGTGGCTTCGGATGCTGTAAAGTGTTCTACTCGTAATAGCATTGTTTTCTTCGGATTTTCTGCAGTTATTTCTAAAGTGAGTGTTTTTTATTTCTTATTTAATATTTATGAAAGAGAAATACAAAGCTTGAACTTGTTAGTGATGTTTAGATATTTGGATAGTGTTTGTCCCATGGTATGTTATTATTTACTGATTCAATTGTGAATTATTCTGTAGTTTTGTATATATATATATGTATATATATATACAAATACATACATACATTGAATAAACTTAATTAACTTTCTAGTACATCCAGAATTTAATATATATTATCCGGACTAGTTAAATTAATGAGTTATTCAGTGTAAAGTACTTTAAAAAGAATATATTGTCGATTATTAGTTTAATTTTAATGGTTTTACTAAGTTTCAATTTAACTAATTAATTAAAAACAGGCTATTATATAACTCAGTTTTAATGATGTATATTTTTCCGAAAAGTATAGTAAGTAAAGAAAATGAACCAAAATAATTAATAGTTTTGCCTAATTTAAATATTATAACTATAATTAATTTTAATGTAAGATTTTTATATAAAATAGATAATCCACCATCTTTCTTTTTTTACATTGTGGATTATGTTCGCAGGTTATCAAACCCTTCACTGCCTTCTATAGTCGTGACGTCGTCCATTTTGTCTGACTCATCAACCTCTTCTCTAAAATGGCGGCGGGTGGCTTCGGGTGTTGTGAAGCGTTCCTCTTGTAATAGCAGTGTTTTATTCGTATTTTCTGCAGTTATTTCTAAAGTGAGTGTTCTTTATTTCTTATTTAATATTTATAGCAGTGAAATACAAAGCTTTAACTAATTAGTGCGGTTTGGGTAGTTGCAATTTATTGTCTCGTGTGTTTGTCACATGAGGGCGTAATACTTACCGATTTCATTGTGAATTATTCTGTAACTTTTTAAATATATTCATTAAATAAGCTTTTTAATATATCCATATTTTAATAAATATTATCTGGACTAGTTATATAATTTTAAAAAAAATTAATCAATAGTTTCATATCATCTAAACGTTTAAATTATAAATTATAACTTTATTTTCTCTATAATTTTTTTAAATATTGCATATTAAATTAATAATTATGTTAGCAGCCATCAAGATCACCAATGCCAACTATATTAGTTACCACACCCAAGTTTGGTGACTCACCAGCGTCTTTTTTCAAATGGCGGCTGTATATTTCAAGTGCTAAAAGGTGTTTGCATTAGAATTAGCTGTGATTTGTGTTAAATTGCCTACAATTATCTCAAAAGTAAGTAACTTTAATCACTGAATGTTATTTATCAAACCGTAAAATAATTCCTTTTCTTAATTTAATACATATTAGATTAGTTAGTCCTTGGCTGAAAGTTTTTCATAGCATCTATTGTAATTATTCGTTTAATATTAATGATTTTTACTGAATTATTTTATTAATATATTTCAATCTTAATGATATAATATTATCTATGTAAGTAACAAAAATTAACCAACATAATTATTAATTTTAACTGATTATATATATATATATATTTTTTTTTTTTTTTTAATTTCCCATAGGTTATTAAAAAAAGGGGGGATTTCCCTTACTATTTTTAAAAAATGTATTCATTATTATTGTAGGTTATGAAGAGCATTCAGTTTCCTACAACACTGGTTTCCACCCATTCTGCTCATCAACCTCTTTCTACAATTGCGGCTAGTGCCTTTGGATGTTATAAGGAGTTCCCCTTATATTAGAAATGTTTTCTTCAGATTTTCTGCAGTTTTTTCTACAGTAAGTGTCTTATATTTCTTATTTAATATTTTTATAATAAATATGAAACTTCAAATTATTTGTGAGATCTTTATTGTAACAAATATTTGTTACTTGTATTGGGTAATACTTAAAATTTTTACCATGTATTATTTTGTAGATTTCAAAATATTCATTGAAAGAATCAATTAAATAAGTTATTAGTAAATAAGTTATCAATTAAATGAGTTTATTAGTACCTACATTCAGATATAAATAATTTATATCTTCCAGACTAGTTATAAAATTGAAAAAAACAAAATTAATTATTTTGCATTATCCGATAAGTAAATTATGATTTATCATGTTTTGATTAGTCGAATCCTAGATAATATTAAGAGCTTTAAATTATAATTGATTAACTTTTTTTCAACTATTTAATATTAAAAATTAGTTCTCTGAAATTATTTTGTTTAGTTGCTATGTGATCTTGGTCACCTATGCCTTCTACGATAGTGAATACACCCATTTAACTTGTTTCATCAGCCTCTGTTCCTAATGGCGGCAATTAATGTCTGATGTTGTAAAGTGATTCTTTCGAATAAAGATGGATTTTTGCTGTTTCTTTATATTTATATCCACAGTAAGTTTTATTATGTTATTATATAAATTTGATACTAATTCATTTTCTTATTTGGGAGGTTTTGAAGATAACCTAATACCATAATGAATGAAAAAGGGGTTAATGAAAAAATGAATAATTAGCTATCTTGAGTGTACTTCTGTGGTATAATTATAATATTGATTTTTAATAGTTAGTGTATAATAATTATTTCTATATTAGTCCATTTGTATTTAATTATAATATTTGTAATTGCTGGAGATAATGTTCTTGGTTTTGTTACATGTGTGCTCTTGGTAATTAAACTTTTTTTTATATCTATTCAATATTTACAACAAAATGCTATCTATTAAATTTTCAAAAAACTTTTAGTAATATCTAGTCAGTACATATCTAGTCATAGTAGTACATATCTAGTCAGACGATCAAAATATTTGGAAAGGATGATTGTGGATATAGTTCATTCTCAAAAATATTAGAATGAATATAAAGTGAGCATTTTTCTCACAGTTTATTTTTGATCTATTGGATTGATTTACAGCCTTTTCTCTAGTTTAAATGGCATTTCTTCATGATGAGCGCATAATAAAAATGAGCAGAATCAATAATTATGAGCAGGGTTTGAAATCAATAATTATTTTCTCCACAAAATCATTTAATGGTTATTATATTTGATTTTTTAATTTAAAAATCATGAGCTATCACTATTGGTTTTACATAGATAATATTGGTTAAATTGTGATTAAAACATTTTTGATCAGAAAATAAAAATCAACTTATGTACAAATTAAATTAAATGAATGTATGTATATAGTATTAATGTACACATGTTTTAATATTAAATTGCTGAAATTTCTTTAATTGTGCACATGCTACTTGTACTATATATATGTGTGTGTGTGTGTATATATATATATATATATATATATATATATATATATATATATATGTATGTATGTATGTATGTATGTATGTATGTGTTTATTTTTGTTTTTTTCTATGCCAAAATTTCTAATTTTCTTATTCAAACTCTGGTTATATTATCTTTATAACTTTTTAAACTCATTTATATGGAATGATTCAGTATGTAAAAACGGTTATCACGCATCTATCATGATTTTGTTTTGCATCGATAGCAATTTTACTTAATAAAAATTAAAACATCTGATAACACAAGGATCTGTGGTTAACCACATAACAGTTGAAATTGCTAAGCTTAATTTTTTTTTAATTAAAAAAAAATGGTTTCGTGTTAAGAACTTTCATATTATGGCTGGTAGATGCCATTTAATTTCGCAATTTCTTATATAAATAATAATGAATTATTCCTAACTTTGAGGTATTCTATAATTGCTTCATATTTAAGGCAATAAAACTTCCAATATTCTTCATATTTTTTTAGTTATGTTTGTTGTCTCTTACGTTTCGGGACAGTTTTCCCATCATCAGAGCAATCTTTATTTTTACTTTATTTTTTTGATGTGGCACCATTTGTCAAAAATTAAATATTTGTTACATTTTTTAAAAACTATTTTTTGGTGTTACACATATTCATTGATACACTAATCAACATCTCATGTGAGTATCATCATGTATCAATGAATATGTGTAACACCAAAAAATAGTTTTTAAAAAATGTAACAAATATTTAATTTTTGACAAATGGTGCCACATCAAAAAAATAAAGTAAAAATAAAGATTGCTCTGATGATGGGAAAATTTCCACGCAACGTAAGGGACAACATACATAACTAAAATAATATGAAGAATATTGGAAGTTTTATTGCCTTAAATATGAAAAAATTATAAATGTAAGCTTCCTAATAAAAAAAGAAAATCTATAACTACATTTTTATTTTTAGTTTATAATTTTATTATCAATTTTCTTTGTTTTGTTTTTTAAATTATTTTAACACCTTTTCCACTGTTTAGGAAATCAGAAGAAGGAAGATATTAGCAGTGAAAAATTCAATTAAGTTCAGTTTATTCCACCATGACTGTTTCGAAGACGTAAGGACGAATCATTGAAGTATTGTACTGCTGACACTTCCGCATTTCTAGTGAGTCATAGATAATTTCTACATTGTGTTAACAAAATTTTCCAAAAAGTTAGATAAGACTTTGATATATTTCTATAAACTCCACAAACGTTCACAAGTATCAGAAGAAAACTTCAGAATTCCACTACTATACGATGTAATTTTGTAATCTATCAAAATATAATGGTATCTTGTAACTTTTTACCTTTTTTATGAGGTTATATATATATATATATATATATATATATATATATATATATATATATATATATATATAAAAGAAGATAGATTTAATTGCATCATAAATAGAGTGAATAAATTATCAAAGTCTTATTGAGGATATTGTTATCCTCTTAACAATATCCAGAACTTGGAATTGATATTAGTCTGTAAAATCTATAGATTATATTTATGTGTCAAAAATTGAGATGTACTTGATTGTTTGAATTTAGGTCTGATGAGCTTACAAAAACTTTCCAGCATTAGTAAAACTATAAATATGTTTTTAAAAAATCAATCTAAATTGATGACAACCGTAGATATCCCTTACTTTGTTAATTTTTGTTTTTTGCTTTAGATTTTTTTATTTTAAATATCGAATAATTAATAGTTTTTGAGAAAGTTCATTTTCATTGAGTGCCATCTAAAGATTGCCTTTAATATATTATTTTGCTAATCGATGAAATAACCTTTACTTCCAAAACTTATCAGTGTTACGGTTAACCACAATGATAATGCTTTTTTTTTTCAAGTTGTTTATTGACTCTATTACTTAGCATATTAAAAAATTTAGCTATTCTCTTTGTTTCTGATCTTCAAAATGACTATATTTAAGATTCAAACCCAAATCCATGCAGTACTAAAATAGCATTTAAATTTTTCTTTTATTAGGAGAATATTAAACGGTTTTTATGAAATCTCATTATGATTTACTCACGGTGATCTTTATATTACATAAAGATGATAATTAGTAAGGTCATATTTTTCTCCGATACTTATTGATTTGTAAAGATTTGTACTAAATTAATAGGGCCTGCCAACAGATTATTTATATTTATTTGATAGGTACCAAGAGAAAATGTCCAAAATTTGTAAATATGGCCTCATTCTGGGGATAGATGAAACATTTACAGCCAAATGTTTCATCCTTTTCATATGCTGATATTACTGTAATCTTCTTTCTTCTATTATTTATATTATATTATTCTTAACTTCCATATTTTCTCTAATGGTCTGGTTTCTGATTCTTTGTGTTCTTGAAAGTCTAGCCGACCTCCACCGAAAACCAATCTTTGCTGCTAGAAATCTTTTCTAATTGATTTCTCGAGCAGCCAAATTTCCAAACTATAGAGCATTTATCTCTCTACCAGGGCCTTATATATTAATTTCTTTACTTTATTATAAATATTTTCGTTCTAACGAACTGAATTAAGCATACCAATTGCTTTATCATGGAATTTTGATTGATTAATAATTGATGTAATTATAATGAAATTGACCACTAAAGAACTGAGTGATTTTGGCTACATTTGTAAAAGATTATGTTGCTAAATGGCAATATTGAATAATATTATATAAATAATGAATTATATTATTATTCTTTGAAAAATAGTTTCAAAATCAATCCAAAATATCTATTAAATACTGCAGTATTTGTCAGCTCAAACTTGAGCATCTTAAATATTTTAAAGGAAAGGCGTATGTATTAAAAATGATATAAGGAAGAAAGGGCTCCATTTATGAACATGTTTATTTTTTTTAAATAGTCTTCTAACTCTCGACTAACAAGATATTGAAAAATAACGGATATTAATGTCTTCCAGGACATTGGTTAAAAGAATTATTTTTTTGGTGAAAATATTAATATAACCTGTGTGGAAATTTTATAACTTTCTTCAGAAGCAGATTTCTTCATATTTTGCTGCATATCTTTTAAATAGTGCTGTAATTTTCAGCTCAAACTTGGGCCTCGTAAATATTTTGATTGGAGGATGTAAAATTTTAAAGTAAGATTTCATCTAAAAGAGACTCGAGTGATAAAAATATTTACTTTTTTTTTAATAATCCTTAAACTCTGAACCAACAAGATGTTAAACAATAACTTTAATTATTGATCTGTCTGATCACTGGTAGAATAAATTATTTGTACACTTAGTTTAAATAAAAATAGTGGCATAACTTATGTAAAAATTTAGCAACTTCAGCAGTTTTCATCTTCTTACAATGGTTCATTGACAAAAACATTTGCAATAAGCTACATAATTTATCCAAAAATCATTTTGCTGCTTATCTTTTAAATAGTTCTGTAATTTTCAGCTCAAACTTGGGCCTCGTAAATATTTTGATTGGAGGATGTAAAATTTTAAAGTAAGATTTCATCTAAAAGAGACTCGAGTGATAAACATATTTACTTTTTTTTTAATAATCCTTAAACTCTGAACCAACAAGATGTTAAACAATAACTTTAATTATTGATCTGTCTGATCACTGGTAGAATGAATTATTTGTACACTTAGTTTAAATAAAAATAGTGGCATAACTTATGTAAAAATTTAGCAACTTCAGCAGTTTTCATCTTCTTACAATGGTTCATTGACAAAAACATTTGCAATAAGCTACATAATTTCTCCAAAAATCATTTTGCTGCTTATCTTTTAAATAGTGCTGTAATTTTCAGCTCAAACTTGGGCCTCGTAAATATTTTGATTTGAGGATGTAAAATTTTAAAGTAAGATTTCATCTAAAAGAGACTCGAGTGATAAACATATTTACTTTTTTTTTAATAATCCTTAAACTCTGAACCAACAAGATGTTAAACAATAACTTTAATTATTGATCTGTCTGATCACTGGTAGAATGAATTATTTGTACACTTAGTTTAAATAAAAATAGTGGCATAACTTATGTAAAAATTTAGCAACTTCAGCAGTTTTCATCTTCTTACAATGGTTCATTGACAAAAACATTTGCAATAAGCTACATAATTTCTCCAAAAATCATTTTGCTGCTTATCTTTTAAATAGTGCTGTAATTTTCAGCTCAAACTTGGGCCTCGTAAATATTTTGATTGGAGGATGTAAAATTTTAAAGTAAGATTTCATCTAAAAGAGACTCGAGTGATAAACATATTTACTTTTTTTTTAATAATCCTTAAACTCTGAACCAACAAGATGTTAAACAATAACTTTAATTATTGATCTGTCTGATCACTGGTAGAATAAATTATTTGTACACTTAGTTTAAATAAAAATAGTGGCATAACTTATGTAAAAATTTAGCAACTTCAGCAGTTTTCATCTTCTTACAATGGTTCATTGACAAAAACATTTGCAATAAGCTACATAATTTCTCCAAAAATCATTTTGCTGCTTATCTTTTAAATAGTGCTGTAATTTTCAGCTCAAACTTGGGCCTCGTAAATATTTTGATTTGAGGATGTAAAATTTTAAAGTAAGATTTCATCTAAAAGAGACTCGAGTGATAAACATATTTACTTTTTTTTTAATAATCCTTAAACTCTGAACCAACAAGATGTTAAACAATAACTTTAATTATTGATCTGTCTGATCACTGGTAGAATAAATTATTTGTACACTTAGTTTAAATAAAAATAGTGGCATAACTTATGTAAAAATTTAGCAACTTCAGCAGTTTTCATCTTCTTACAATGGTTCATTGACAAAAACATTTGCAATAAGCTACATAATTTCTCCAAAAATCATTTTGCTGCTTATCTTTTAAATAGTGCTGTAATTTTCAGCTCAAACTTGGGCCTCGTAAATATTTTGATTTGAGGATGTAAAATTTTAAAGTAAGATTTCATCTAAAAGAGACTCGAGTGATAAACATATTTACTTTTTTTTTAATAATCCTTAAACTCTGAACCAACAAGATGTTAAACAATAACTTTAATTATTGATCTGTCTGATCACTGGTAGAATGAATTATTTGTACACTTAGTTTAAATAAAAATAGTGGCATAACTTATGTAAAAATTTAGCAACTTCAGCAGTTTTCATCTTCTTACAATGGTTCATTGACAAAAACATTTGCAATAAGCTACATAATTTCTCCAAAAATCATTTTGCTGCTTATCTTTTAAATAGTGCTGTAATTTTCAGCTCAAACTTGGGCCTCGTAAATATTTTGATTTGAGGATGTAAAATTTTAAAGTAAGATTTCATCTAAAAGAGACTCGAGTGATAAACATATTTACTTTTTTTTTAATAATCCTTAAACTCTGAACCAACAAGATGTTAAACAATAACTTTAATTATTGATCTGTCTGATCACTGGTAGAATGAATTATTTGTACACTTAGTTTAAATAAAAATAGTGGCATAACTTATGTAAAAATTTAGCAACTTCAGCAGTTTTCATCTTCTTACAATGGTTCATTGACAAAAACATTTGCAATAAGCTACATAATTTCTCCAAAAATCATTTTGCTGCTTATCTTTTAAATAGTGCTGTAATTTTCAGCTCAAACTTGGGCCTCGTAAATATTTTGATTTGAGGATGTAAAATTTTAAAGTAAGATTTCATCTAAAAGAGACTCGAGTGATAAACATATTTACTTTTTTTTTAATAATCCTTAAACTCTGAACCAACAAGATGTTAAACAATAACTTTAATTATTGATCTGTCTGATCACTGGTAGAATGAATTATTTGTACACTTAGTTTAAATAAAAATAGTGGCATAACTTATGTAAAAATTTAGCAACTTCAGCAGTTTTCATCTTCTTACAATGGTTCATTGACAAAAACATTTGCAATAAGCTACATAATTTCTCCAAAAATCATTTTGCTGCTTATCTTTTAAATAGTGCTGTAATTTTCAGCTCAAACTTGGGCCTCGTAAATATTTTGATTGGAGGATGTAAAATTTTAAAGTAAGATTTCATCTAAAAGAGACTCGAGTGATAAACATATTTACTTTTTTTTTAATAATCCTTAAACTCTGAACCAACAAGATGTTAAACAATAACTTTAATTATTGATCTGTCTGATCACTGGTAGAATGAATTATTTGTACACTTAGTTTAAATAAAAATAGTGGCATAACTTATGTAAAAATTTAGCAACTTCAGCAGTTTTCATCTTCTTACAATGGTTCATTGACAAAAACATTTGCAATAAGCTACATAATTTCTCCAAAAATCATTTTGCTGCTTATCTTTTAAATAGTGCTGTAATTTTCAGCTCAAACTTGGGCCTCGTAAATATTTTGATTGGAGGATGTAAAATTTTAAAGTAAGATTTCATCTAAAAGAGACTCGAGTGATAAACATATTTACTTTTTTTTTAATAATCCTTAAACTCTGAACCAACAAGATGTTAAACAATAACTTTAATTATTGATCTGTCTGATCACTGGTAGAATGAATTATTTGTACACTTAGTTTAAATAAAAATAGTGGCATAACTTATGTAAAAATTTAGCAACTTCAGCAGTTTTCATCTTCTTACAATGGTTCATTGACAAAAACATTTGCAATAAGCTACATAATTTCTCCAAAAATCATTTTGCTGCTTATCTTTTAAATAGTGCTGTAATTTTCAGCTCAAACTTGGGCCTCGTAAATATTTTGATTGGAGGATGTAAAATTTTAAAGTAAGATTTCATCTAAAAGAGACTCGAGTGATAAACATATTTACTTTTTTTTTAATAATCCTTAAACTCTGAACCAACAAGATGTTAAACAATAACTTTAATTATTGATCTGTCTGATCACTGGTAGAATGAATTATTTGTACACTTAGTTTAAATAAAAATAGTGGCATAACTTATGTAAAAATTTAGCAACTTCAGCAGTTTTCATCTTCTTACAATGGTTCATTGACAAAAACATTTGCAATAAGCTACATAATTTCTCCAAAAATCATTTTGCTGCTTATCTTTTAAATAGTGCTGTAATTTTCAGCTCAAACTTGGGCCTCGTAAATATTTTGATTGGAGGATGTAAAATTTTAAAGTAAGATTTCATCTAAAAGAGACTCGAGTGATAAACATATTTACTTTTTTTTTAATAATCCTTAAACTCTGAACCAACAAGATGTTAAACAATAACTTTAATTATTGATCTGTCTGATCACTGGTAGAATGAATTATTTGTACACTTAGTTTAAATAAAAATAGTGGCATAACTTATGTAAAAATTTAGCAACTTCAGCAGTTTTCATCTTCTTACAATGGTTCATTGACAAAAACATTTGCAATAAGCTACATAATTTCTCCAAAAATCATTTTGCTGCTTATCTTTTAAATAGTGCTGTAATTTTCAGCTCAAACTTGGGCCTCGTAAATATTTTGATTTGAGGATGTAAAATTTTAAAGTAAGATTTCATCTAAAAGAGACTCGAGTGATAAACATATTTACTTTTTTTTTAATAATCCTTAAACTCTGAACCAACAAGATGTTAAACAATAACTTTAATTATTGATCTGTCTGATCACTGGTAGAATGAATTATTTGTACACTTAGTTTAAATAAAAATAGTGGCATAACTTATGTAAAAATTTAGCAACTTCAGCAGTTTTCATCTTCTTACAATGGTTCATTGACAAAAACATTTGCAATAAGCTACATAATTTCTCCAAAAATCATTTTGCTGCTTATCTTTTAAATAGTGCTGTAATTTTCAGCTCAAACTTGGGCCTCGTAAATATTTTGATTGGAGGATGTAAAATTTTAAAGTAAGATTTCATCTAAAAGAGACTCGAGTGATAAACATATTTACTTTTTTTTTAATAATCCTTAAACTCTGAACCAACAAGATGTTAAACAATAACTTTAATTATTGATCTGTCTGATCACTGGTAGAATAAATTATTTGTACACTTAGTTTAAATAAAAATAGTGGCATAACTTATGTAAAAATTTAGCAACTTCAGCAGTTTTCATCTTCTTACAATGGTTCATTGACAAAAACATTTGCAATAAGCTACATAATTTCTCCAAAAATCATTTTGCTGCTTATCTTTTAAATAGTGCTGTAATTTTCAGCTCAAACTTGGGCCTCGTAAATATTTTGATTTGAGGATGTAAAATTTTAAAGTAAGATTTCATCTAAAAGAGACTCGAGTGATAAACATATTTACTTTTTTTTTAATAATCCTTAAACTCTGAACCAACAAGATGTTAAACAATAACTTTAATTATTGATCTGTCTGATCACTGGTAGAATGAATTATTTGTACACTTAGTTTAAATAAAAATAGTGGCATAACTTATGTAAAAATTTAGCAACTTCAGCAGTTTTCATCTTCTTACAATGGTTCATTGACAAAAACATTTGCAATAAGCTACATAATTTCTCCAAAAATCATTTTGCTGCTTATCTTTTAAATAGTGCTGTAATTTTCAGCTCAAACTTGGGCCTCGTAAATATTTTGATTTGAGGATGTAAAATTTTAAAGTAAGATTTCATCTAAAAGAGACTCGAGTGATAAACATATTTACTTTTTTTTTAATAATCCTTAAACTCTGAACCAACAAGATGTTAAACAATAACTTTAATTATTGATCTGTCTGATCACTGGTAGAATGAATTATTTGTACACTTAGTTTAAATAAAAATAGTGGCATAACTTATGTAAAAATTTAGCAACTTCAGCAGTTTTCATCTTCTTACAATGGTTCATTGACAAAAACATTTGCAATAAGCTACATAATTTCTCCAAAAATCATTTTGCTGCTTATCTTTTAAATAGTGCTGTAATTTTCAGCTCAAACTTGGGCCTCGTAAATATTTTGATTTGAGGATGTAAAATTTTAAAGTAAGATTTCATCTAAAAGAGACTCGAGTGATAAACATATTTACTTTTTTTTTAATAATCCTTAAACTCTGAACCAACAAGATGTTAAACAATAACTTTAATTATTGATCTGTCTGATCACTGGTAGAATGAATTATTTGTACACTTAGTTTAAATAAAAATAGTGGCATAACTTATGTAAAAATTTAGCAACTTCAGCAGTTTTCATCTTCTTACAATGGTTCATTGACAAAAACATTTGCAATAAGCTACATAATTTCTCCAAAAATCATTTTGCTGCTTATCTTTTAAATAGTGCTGTAATTTTCAGCTCAAACTTGGGCCTCGTAAATATTTTGATTTGAGGATGTAAAATTTTAAAGTAAGATTTCATCTAAAAGAGACTCGAGTGATAAACATATTTACTTTTTTTTTAATAATCCTTAAACTCTGAACCAACAAGATGTTAAACAATAACTTTAATTATTGATCTGTCTGATCACTGGTAGAATGAATTATTTGTACACTTAGTTTAAATAAAAATAGTGGCATAACTTATGTAAAAATTTAGCAACTTCAGCAGTTTTCATCTTCTTACAATGGTTCATTGACAAAAACATTTGCAATAAGCTACATAATTTCTCCAAAAATCATTTTGCTGCTTATCTTTTAAATAGTGCTGTAATTTTCAGCTCAAACTTGGGCCTCGTAAATATTTTGATTTGAGGATGTAAAATTTTAAAGTAAGATTTCATCTAAAAGAGACTCGAGTGATAAACATATTTACTTTTTTTTTAATAATCCTTAAACTCTGAACCAACAAGATGTTAAACAATAACTTTAATTATTGATCTGTCTGATCACTGGTAGAATGAATTATTTGTACACTTAGTTTAAATAAAAATAGTGGCATAACTTATGTAAAAATTTAGCAACTTCAGCAGTTTTCATCTTCTTACAATGGTTCATTGACAAAAACATTTGCAATAAGCTACATAATTTCTCCAAAAATCATTTTGCTGCTTATCTTTTAAATAGTGCTGTAATTTTCAGCTCAAACTTGGGCCTCGTAAATATTTTGATTGGAGGATGTAAAATTTTAAAGTAAGATTTCATCTAAAAGAGACTCGAGTGATAAACATATTTACTTTTTTTTTAATAATCCTTAAACTCTGAACCAACAAGATGTTAAACAATAACTTTAATTATTGATCTGTCTGATCACTGGTAGAATGAATTATTTGTACACTTAGTTTAAATAAAAATAGTGGCATAACTTATGTAAAAATTTAGCAACTTCAGCAGTTTTCATCTTCTTACAATGGTTCATTGACAAAAACATTTGCAATAAGCTACATAATTTCTCCAAAAATCATTTTGCTGCTTATCTTTTAAATAGTGCTGTAATTTTCAGCTCGAACTTGGGCCTCGTAAATATTTTGATTTGAGGATGCAAAATTTTAAAGTAAGATTTCATCTAAAAGAGACTCGAGTGATAAACATATTTACTTTTTTTTTAATAATCCTTAAACTCTGAACCAACAAGATGTTAAACAATAACTTTAATTATTGATCTGTCTGATCACTGGTAGAATGAATTATTTGTACACTTAGTTTAAATAAAAATAGTGGCATAACTTATGTAAAAATTTAGCAACTTCAGCAGTTTTCATCTTCTTACAATGGTTCATTGACAAAAACATTTGCAATAAGCTACATAATTTCTCCAAAAATCATTTTGCTGCTTATCTTTTAAATAGTGCTGTAATTTTCAGCTCAAACTTGGGCCTCGTAAATATTTTGATTGGAGGATGTAAAATTTTAAAGTAAGATTTCATCTAAAAGAGACTCGAGTGATAAACATATTTACTTTTTTTTTAATAATCCTTAAACTCTGAACCAACAAGATGTTAAACAATAACTTTAATTATTGATCTGTCTGATCACTGGTAGAATAAATTATTTGTACACTTAGTTTAAATAAAAATAGTGGCATAACTTATGTAAAAATTTAGCAACTTCAGCAGTTTTCATCTTCTTACAATGGTTCATTGACAAAAACATTTGCAATAAGCTACATAATTTCTCCAAAAATCATTTTGCTGCTTATCTTTTAAATAGTGCTGTAATTTTCAGCTCAAACTTGGGCCTCGTAAATATTTTGATTGGAGGATGTAAAATTTTAAAGTAAGATTTCATCTAAAAGAGACTCGAGTGATAAACATATTTACTTTTTTTTTAATAATCCTTAAACTCTGAACCAACAAGATGTTAAACAATAACTTTAATTATTGATCTGTCTGATCACTGGTAGAATAAATTATTTGTCTACTTAGTTTAAATAAAAATAGTGGCATAACTTATGTAAAAATTTAGCAACTTCCGCAGTTTTCCTCTTATCTTACTATTTCTTAAATAGTACAATAATTGTACTCATAAATAGGTACTATTAATAAGATAGCTTTACTCAATGTGACTGAAATAGCGAAACACATAAATTATAACAATATAGTAAAAATATTATTTCCCGAGCTGTTCTGGTAACATTCTTCCTACATACCGCTAACTCAACATGTGATGGTTGCTTATTTTGGTAGAATTATATTTTGACAAAATATAGTTTACTAAAATACAAATGTATGGAAGGTTTAATATCAACTATACTTGTCGTGAAAAACCAGCAATTTCATTCTTGATCCTGTTAATTCATAGAAATTGAACATAAACTATATTCTAGGGCGATATGCTCTTAGAATAACTATAATGAACAGTTACAAAAGAAAAGATACATATCTGGTCAAAAACTAACTTTTGATTGAATAATTTTAGAATTATAAAAAAAACATGTTTATAAATGGTGCCCAGTTTATTTATCATTTGATTGTTAAAAAAATTGAGTTTTGTCAGAAGAACATAATTATTTGATTATCGGCTCATTTTGATGGTTTTGTATTTTAATATACTGGGCTAATCACCCGTCTGGAGAATCAACGATTCAAAGCAATTCAACTAGCCTCGGATGTGGACTGTCTTCAAGGAAACGACCTGGCGCACTAAGGGATATACGAATTGGAACGTGGAACATAAAAACTTTAACTGGGAAGGAGGTCGAGCTGGTGGAGGAAATGAGGACCTACAAAGTAGAAATCCTCGGCATAAGTGAAGTGAAGAAAAAGGGCAGTGGAGAAATGAAATTGGCTAATAATTACTCCCTAATTTATGCTGGAGTACCTAGAGGGGTTTTCGCCAAAGAGGGAGTGGGTCTAGTAATGTCGCCTAATATGTATGATCATTTAGAGGACTGGGAGCCGATATCTCCAAGAATGATTGTAGCAGATTTTAAGATGACCATAGGTAAGATTTCCATAATCCAGGTGTATGCACCAACGGAAGATGCTAGTGTTGCAGACAAGGAGGCATTCTACTCGGATTTGCAAAAAATAGTAGATAAAGCTAAAGGAAAAGGAAGGTCAGTAATCCTGAGTGGGGACTTCAATGCCAGAACAGGAAATGATGAAAGATCTGGATATGGAGTTTTGGGGCTGCATGGAGGTGAGAATGTGAGGAATACTAATGGACAACGGCTAATAGACTTTTGCGTGCATAATGACTTCCTCATAGGAAATTCCTTCTATCCACACAAGAGAATCCACAAAATCACTTTCTCATGCATGGAACGGAATAGTATAATTGACTATTTCATATATGATAGGAACATAAGGCAGTATTTCGCTGACATAAAAGTAGTAAGAGGAGCGGAGATAAGCAGCCACCACCTTTTACTTGTGGCTGATACAAAGATCATCCCGGAGTATAAAAGGAAAACAAAAGTATTTGAAACCCTCAACGTAAGAGCCTTGGATGACCCAGAGAAAAGGGCCCTCTTTACAGAAAGCCTGGAAAATAAATTAAGGGAAACGTCATTCGATGGAGATGTGGAAGAGATATGGAAGGCACTGAAAATATGTATTCGGGAACCAGCAACTACAGTTTGTGGGAAGAAGCGAGTGTCTGGCAAGGGAAAGCGGACAGACTGGAGGACCAATGATCTCCATCGACTGGTTTCTCGGAAGAAGCTTGCCTGGAAAGCATACCTTATGGATAGAACTGAAGGAAAGCTACACTTATATCGAATAGCCAGGAATGAATGTAAGGTAGCCATACGCCAGGCGAAGAAGAAGTCGTGGGAGGAGTTTGGTAAAAGGCTGAGCGAGGATCACCGCGAATCTATAAGAACATTTTGGCGAAAAGTTAAGATGTTAAGAGGAAAACAATGCAAGCCTATTAGAAATGTAAAAGGTAGCGATGGAATCCTACTTACAGACAAGGAAAAGATCCTTGGCAGATGGAAGGAATATTTCCAGGAACAATTCTCCGAAAATCCAGAAACAGACCATTATCAAGAACAAGAGCCCAATATTCAAGAAAGCCTGGAGGTTATAGAGGAAGAAGAAATAGAAAATGCAATCCATAAGCTAAAAAGAGGTAAGGCATCAGGAAGGGATGGAATCGCACCAGAATATTTAAAATTCGGTGGTCAAGAACTTCTTAAAGCACTACAAACGCTGTTCCAAGAAGTATATGACAGAAAGAAAATTCCCATGGACTGGGAATATTGTATAATCCTCCCGATTTATAAAAAAGGATGCACGACAGATTGCAAAAATTATAGACCCATTAGTCTGCTATCAGTGGTCTATAAACTTTATACTTCCATACTAGAAAGGAGACTCCGACGGATTGTGGAAGGGCAGTTAGAAGCGGAACAGGCTGGTTTTCGTCCAGGCCGACAGACGCAGGATCACATCTTTGTTCTCAGAAATATTGCTGAAAAAGCTTGGGACAGAGATAAAAATCTGTATCTTGCGTTCCTTGATCTGAAGTCAGCGTTTGATGTGGTTCCAAGAAAAGAAATTTGGGATGCCCTAATAGCCAAGGGTGTACCTGGAGACTTGCTGGCGGCCATACAGTCAGCCTATCAAGGAGCCATGGCAGTGGTAAGGATGAACGGTATGGAATCGGAACCTTTTCCAATTGCGAGAGGAGTTAGACAGGGAGATAGCTTAAGTCCCCTTCTATTTATAAATGTAATGGATGAAATCCACAAAATCTGTAAACGCCGAACTGCGTGGACAACAATTGGGAAGTGGAATCTGAGAACTGTCCTCATACAAAGCCTTCTATACGCGGATGACATAGTCCTAATAGCCGACACAAAGACCAAACTACAACAA
The DNA here is from genome assembly GCA_928085145.1 of Nezara viridula. Lineage (NCBI taxonomy): Eukaryota > Metazoa > Arthropoda > Insecta > Hemiptera > Pentatomidae > Nezara > Nezara viridula. The sequence goes on along the minus strand of OV725078.1, from coordinate 101,545,551 downwards.
GCTTTGGTAGAGTGGGAGGAAGAGTTGCTCAGGAAAGGGATGCAAATTAACACCTCCAAGAGTAAAGTGCTGGTTATGACGAGGGAAGAGCGAGAAGATGTTCAGCTGATCTGCAATGGCGAGACACTTGAGGTGGTGACTGAATATACCTACCTGGGGACCGTAATTAGTAGTTCTGGTAAGATAGACGCCGAAATATCAAGTAGAATATGTAAGGCGAATCAGGTATATTACCAGACTACTAATAGCATTATCGGCCATCGCGAAGTAGACAAGAAGACCAAAATGCACGTATATAAGTCTGTTTACCTACCTACACTCACCTACGGCGGAGAAAGCTGGACAATGCTAGACAGGCACTCTAGTCGCATAACGGCAGCAGAAACGAGGTTCCTTCGCAGATCTGTTGGCAGAACTAGAAGGGATCGCATTAGGAATGAAAGCATTAGAGAGCAGCTAGGAGTTGCCGAACTTAAAACTACTTTAGAAAGACGGCAACTCCAGTGGTTTGGACACGTCTGCCGCATGAATGAGAATTTGAATCCTATAAGGATATTAGAGGCTCGACCCACAGGAAGGAGACCACGCGGACGCCCCAGACTCACGTTCCAGGATTACATTCAAAGGATTGGATGTAAAAGAGGCAAAACCCTTAATGAGATGAAGCGACTAAGCAGGGACCGGGAAGAGTGGCTGCACTGGTTGAGGCTCCTCGACGCTAATTAATGGCATAAGAGGAAGACAAAGAAGAAGAAGAAGTATTTTAATATTGTAGTGGCAAGGTATTAAAATAGAAAAGCAACAAAATGAGCCGAAAATCAAATAATTAAATTCTGCTGACAAAATTCATAAGCTGAGAACAAACTATCAAGTTATTATCCTATTTTGACGAAATATTTTCCAATAATGTTGTTAATTATATTATATGAAGATTTCCTTTAAAATTATCAGTTAATGAACTTAATAAAACAATAAATATATTTTTCTAGAAAATAATAAATGTATGAACATTTTTAAGCTACTCTACAAATAAAGAAAGTAACAACCCAACACTAATTGCAGTATATATTAAACATCTATATTTTACTTATTCTAAACTATTCTACTTGTGATAAAGTAAAAATCACTAATATAAGTTTAAGTTTGTTGAGGTTTGAACAGACAAGTACTGCACAATTTAATAGATATGTCGCTGAAGTTTTTGATTTATTGTTTAGGTTATTGCCAACGTTTCTGTTAAAAAACCACTGAGAAATGATGATAATTATTATTATTAATTAATTAATTATTAATTTATTTCCTACTGTTATTGTTCAACATTTAGTTAGTTTAGAGCTTAAAGATTATTAAAATAAAGTAAATATCATAATCACTTGAGCGTTTTAAATAAAATCTTATTTTAAAAGTTTACATCTTTCCATCAATATATTTCTGAAGTCCAAGTTTGAGGAGACAATTATTGTACTATTTAAAAAATATGCAGCAAAATAATTTTTGACATATTATGTAGCTTATTGCTAATATATTTGTCAAAGAACGATTGTAATATGATGAAAACTGGTGAAGCTGCTAAATTTTTACATGAGCTATACCACAATTTTTACTTAAACAAAGTTTACAAATAATTTATTTTTCCAGTGACCGGGTAGACCAATAACTACTGTTATTGTTCAACATTTAGTTAGTTTAGAGTTTAAGGATTATTAAAACAAATAAATATATTTATCACTTGAGCCCCTTTTAAATAAAATTTTATTTTAAAAGTTTACATCTTTCCATCAATATATTTCTGAAGTACAAGTTTGAGGAGACAATTATTGTACTATTTAAAAAATATGCAGCAAAATAATTTTTGACATATTATGTAGCTTATTGCTAATATATTTGTCAAAGAACGATTGTAATATGATGAAAACTGGTGAAGCTGCTAAATTTTTACATGAGCTATACCACAATTTTTACTTAAACAAAGTTTACAAATAATTTATTTTTCCAGTGACCGGGTAGACCAATAACTACTGTTATTGTTCAACATTTAGTTAGTTTAGAGTTTAAGGATTATTAAAAAAAATAAATATATTTATCACTTGAGCCCCTTTTAATTAAAATTTTATTTTAAAAGTTTACATCTTTCCATCAATATATTTCTGAAGTCCAAGTTTGAGGAGACAATTATTGTACTATTTAAAAAATATGCAGCAAAATAATTTTTGACATATTATGTAGCTTATTGCTAATATATTTGTCAAAGAACGATTGTAATATGATGAAAACTGGTGAAGCTGCTAAATTTTTACATGAGCTATACCACAATTTTTACTTAAACAAAGTTTACAAATAATTTATTTTTCCAGTGACCGGGTAGACCAATAACTACTGTTATTGTTCAACATTTAGTTAGTTAAGAGTTTAAGGATTATTAAAAAAAATAAATATATTTATCACTTGAGCCCCTTTTAATTAAAATTTTATTTTAAAAGTTTACATCTTTCCATCAATATATTTCTGAAGTCCAAGTTTGAGGAGACAATTATTGTACTATTTAAAAAATATGCAGCAAAATAATTTTTGACATATTATGTAGCTTATTGCTAATATATTTGTCAAAGAACGATTGTAATATGATGAAAACTGGTGAAGCTGCTAAATTTTTACATGAGCTATACCACAATTTTTACTTAAACAAAGTTTACAAATAATTTATTTTTCCAGTGACCGGGTAGACCAATAACTACTGTTATTGTTCAACATTTAGTTAGTTAAGAGTTTAAGGATTATTAAAAAAAATAAATATATTTATCACTTGAGCCCCTTTTAATTAAAATTTTATTTTAAAAGTTTACATCTTTCCATCAATATATTTCTGAAGTCCAAGTTTGAGGAGACAATTATTGTACTATTTAAAAAATATGCAGCAAAATAATTTTTGACATATTATGTAGCTTATTGCTAATATATTTGTCAAAGAACGATTGTAATATGATGAAAACTGGTGAAGCTGCTAAATTTTTACATGAGCTATACCACAATTTTTACTTAAACAAAGTTTACAAATAATTTATTTTTCCAGTGACCGGGTAGACCAATAACTACTGTTATTGTTCAACATTTAGTTAGTTTAGAGTTTAAGGATTATTAAAAAAAATAAATATATTTATCACTTGAGCCCCTTTTAATTAAAATTTTATTTTAAAAGTTTACATCTTTCCATCAATATATTTCTGAAGTCCAAGTTTGAGGAGACAATTATTGTACTATTTAAAAAATATGCAGCAAAATAATTTTTGACATATTATGTAGCTTATTGCTAATATATTTGTCAAAGAACGATTGTAATATGATGAAAACTGGTGAAGCTGCTAAATTTTTACATGAGCTATACCACAATTTTTACTTAAACAAAGTTTACAAATAATTTATTTTTCCAGTGACCGGGTAGACCAATAACTACTGTTATTGTTCAACATTTAGTTAGTTTAGAGTTTAAGGATTATTAAAAAAAATAAATATATTTATCACTTGAGCCCCTTTTAATTAAAATTTTATTTTAAAAGTTTACATCTTTCCATCAATATATTTCTGAAGTCCAAGTTTGAGGAGACAATTATTGTACTATTTAAAAAATATGCAGCAAAATAATTTTTGACATATTATGTAGCTTATTGCTAATATATTTGTCAAAGAACGATTGTAATATGATGAAAACTGGTGAAGCTGCTAAATTTTTACATGAGCTATACCACAATTTTTACTTAAACAAAGTTTACAAATAATTTATTTTTCCAGTGACCGGGTAGACCAATAACTACTGTTATTGTTCAACATTTAGTTAGTTTAGAGTTTAAGGATTATTAAAAAAAATAAATATATTTATCACTTGAGCCCCTTTTAATTAAAATTTTATTTTAAAAGTTTACATCTTTCCATCAATATATTTCTGAAGTCCAAGTTTGAGGAGACAATTATTGTACTATTTAAAAAATATGCAGCAAAATAATTTTTGACATATTATGTAGCTTATTGCTAATATATTTGTCAAAGAACGATTGTAATATGATGAAAACTGGTGAAGCTGCTAAATTTTTACATGAGCTATACCACAATTTTTACTTAAACAAAGTTTACAAATAATTTATTTTTCCAGTGACCGGGTAGACCAATAACTACTGTTATTGTTCAACATTTAGTTAGTTAAGAGTTTAAGGATTATTAAAAAAAATAAATATATTTATCACTTGAGCCCCTTTTAATTAAAATTTTATTTTAAAAGTTTACATCTTTCCATCAATATATTTCTGAAGTCCAAGTTTGAGGAGACAATTATTGTACTATTTAAAAAATATGCAGCAAAATAATTTTTGACATATTATGTAGCTTATTGCTAATATATTTGTCAAAGAACGATTGTAATATGATGAAAACTGGTGAAGCTGCTAAATTTTTACATGAGCTATACCACAATTTTTACTTAAACAAAGTTTACAAATAATTTATTTTTCCAGTGACCGGGTAGACCAATAACTACTGTTATTGTTCAACATTTAGTTAGTTAAGAGTTTAAGGATTATTAAAAAAAATAAATATATTTATCACTTGAGCCCCTTTTAATTAAAATTTTATTTTAAAAGTTTACATCTTTCCATCAATATATTTCTGAAGTCCAAGTTTGAGGAGACAATTATTGTACTATTTAAAAAATATGCAGCAAAATAATTTTTGACATATTATGTAGCTTATTGCTAATATATTTGTCAAAGAACGATTGTAATATGATGAAAACTGGTGAAGCTGCTAAATTTTTACATGAGCTATACCACAATTTTTACTTAAACAAAGTTTACAAATAATTTATTTTTCCAGTGACCGGGTAGACCAATAACTACTGTTATTGTTCAACATTTAGTTAGTTAAGAGTTTAAGGATTATTAAAAAAAATAAATATATTTATCACTTGAGCCCCTTTTAATTAAAATTTTATTTTAAAAGTTTACATCTTTCCATCAATATATTTCTGAAGTCCAAGTTTGAGGAGACAATTATTGTACTATTTAAAAAATATGCAGCAAAATAATTTTTGACATATTATGTAGCTTATTGCTAATATATTTGTCAAAGAACGATTGTAATATGATGAAAACTGGTGAAGCTGCTAAATTTTTACATGAGCTATACCACAATTTTTACTTAAACAAAGTTTACAAATAATTTATTTTTCCAGTGACCGGGTAGACCAATAACTACTGTTATTGTTCAACATTTAGTTAGTTTAGAGTTTAAGGATTATTAAAAAAAATAAATATATTTATCACTTGAGCCCCTTTTAATTAAAATTTTATTTTAAAAGTTTACATCTTTCCATCAATATATTTCTGAAGTCCAAGTTTGAGGAGACAATTATTGTACTATTTAAAAAATATGCAGCAAAATAATTTTTGACATATTATGTAGCTTATTGCTAATATATTTGTCAAAGAACGATTGTAATATGATGAAAACTGGTGAAGCTGCTAAATTTTTACATGAGCTATACCACAATTTTTACTTAAACAAAGTTTACAAATAATTTATTTTTCCAGTGACCGGGTAGACCAATAACTACTGTTATTGTTCAACATTTAGTTAGTTAAGAGTTTAAGGATTATTAAAAAAAATAAATATATTTATCACTTGAGCCCCTTTTAATTAAAATTTTATTTTAAAAGTTTACATCTTTCCATCAATATATTTCTGAAGTCCAAGTTTGAGGAGACAATTATTGTACTATTTAAAAAATATGCAGCAAAATAATTTTTGACATATTATGTAGCTTATTGCTAATATATTTGTCAAAGAACGATTGTAATATGATGAAAACTGGTGAAGCTGCTAAATTTTTACATGAGCTATACCACAATTTTTACTTAAACAAAGTTTACAAATAATTTATTTTTCCAGTGACCGGGTAGACCAATAACTACTGTTATTGTTCAACATTTAGTTAGTTAAGAGTTTAAGGATTATTAAAAAAAATAAATATATTTATCACTTGAGCCCCTTTTAATTAAAATTTTATTTTAAAAGTTTACATCTTTCCATCAATATATTTCTGAAGTCCAAGTTTGAGGAGACAATTATTGTACTATTTAAAAAATATGCAGCAAAATAATTTTTGACATATTATGTAGCTTATTGCTAATATATTTGTCAAAGAACGATTGTAATATGATGAAAACTGGTGAAGCTGCTAAATTTTTACATGAGCTATACCACAATTTTTACTTAAACAAAGTTTACAAATAATTTATTTTTCCAGTGACCGGGTAGACCAATAACTACTGTTATTGTTCAACATTTAGTTAGTTAAGAGTTTAAGGATTATTAAAAAAAATAAATATATTTATCACTTGAGCCCCTTTTAATTAAAATTTTATTTTAAAAGTTTACATCTTTCCATCAATATATTTCTGAAGTCCAAGTTTGAGGAGACAATTATTGTACTATTTAAAAAATATGCAGCAAAATAATTTTTGACATATTATGTAGCTTATTGCTAATATATTTGTCAAAGAACGATTGTAATATGATGAAAACTGGTGAAGCTGCTAAATTTTTACATGAGCTATACCACAATTTTTACTTAAACAAAGTTTACAAATAATTTATTTTTCCAGTGACCGGGTAGACCAATAACTACTGTTATTGTTCAACATTTAGTTAGTTTAGAGTTTAAGGATTATTAAAAAAAATAAATATATTTATCACTTGAGCCCCTTTTAATTAAAATTTTATTTTAAAAGTTTACATCTTTCCATCAATATATTTCTGAAGTCCAAGTTTGAGGAGACAATTATTGTACTATTTAAAAAATATGCAGCAAAATAATTTTTGACATATTATGTAGCTTATTGCTAATATATTTGTCAAAGAACGATTGTAATATGATGAAAACTGGTGAAGCTGCTAAATTTTTACATGAGCTATACCACAATTTTTACTTAAACAAAGTTTACAAATAATTTATTTTTCCAGTGACCGGGTAGACCAATAACTACTGTTATTGTTCAACATTTAGTTAGTTTAGAGTTTAAGGATTATTAAAAAAAATAAATATATTTATCACTTGAGCCCCTTTTAATTAAAATTTTATTTTAAAAGTTTACATCTTTCCATCAATATATTTCTGAAGTCCAAGTTTGAGGAGACAATTATTGTACTATTTAAAAAATATGCAGCAAAATAATTTTTGACATATTATGTAGCTTATTGCTAATATATTTGTCAAAGAACGATTGTAATATGATGAAAACTGGTGAAGCTGCTAAATTTTTACATGAGCTATACCACAATTTTTACTTAAACAAAGTTTACAAATAATTTATTTTTCCAGTGACCGGGTAGACCAATAACTACTGTTATTGTTCAACATTTAGTTAGTTAAGAGTTTAAGGATTATTAAAAAAAATAAATATATTTATCACTTGAGCCCCTTTTAATTAAAATTTTATTTTAAAAGTTTACATCTTTCCATCAATATATTTCTGAAGTCCAAGTTTGAGGAGACAATTATTGTACTATTTAAAAAATATGCAGCAAAATAATTTTTGACATATTATGTAGCTTATTGCTAATATATTTGTCAAAGAACGATTGTAATATGATGAAAACTGGTGAAGCTGCTAAATTTTTACATGAGCTATACCACAATTTTTACTTAAACAAAGTTTACAAATAATTTATTTTTCCAGTGACCGGGTAGACCAATAACTACTGTTATTGTTCAACATTTAGTTAGTTAAGAGTTTAAGGATTATTAAAAAAAATAAATATATTTATCACTTGAGCCCCTTTTAATTAAAATTTTATTTTAAAAGTTTACATCTTTCCATCAATATATTTCTGAAGTCCAAGTTTGAGGAGACAATTATTGTACTATTTAAAAAATATGCAGCAAAATAATTTTTGACATATTATGTAGCTTATTGCTAATATATTTGTCAAAGAACGATTGTAATATGATGAAAACTGGTGAAGCTGCTAAATTTTTACATGAGCTATACCACAATTTTTACTTAAACAAAGTTTACAAATAATTTATTTTTCCAGTGACCGGGTAGACCAATAACTACTGTTATTGTTCAACATTTAGTTAGTTAAGAGTTTAAGGATTATTAAAAAAAATAAATATATTTATCACTTGAGCCCCTTTTAATTAAAATTTTATTTTAAAAGTTTACATCTTTCCATCAATATATTTCTGAAGTCCAAGTTTGAGGAGACAATTATTGTACTATTTAAAAAATATGCAGCAAAATAATTTTTGACATATTATGTAGCTTATTGCTAATATATTTGTCAAAGAACGATTGTAATATGATGAAAACTGGTGAAGCTGCTAAATTTTTACATGAGCTATACCACAATTTTTACTTAAACAAAGTTTACAAATAATTTATTTTTCCAGTGACCGGGTAGACCAATAACTACTGTTATTGTTCAACATTTAGTTAGTTTAGAGTTTAAGGATTATTAAAAAAAATAAATATATTTATCACTTGAGCCCCTTTTAATTAAAATTTTATTTTAAAAGTTTACATCTTTCCATCAATATATTTCTGAAGTCCAAGTTTGAGGAGACAATTATTGTACTATTTAAAAAATATGCAGCAAAATAATTTTTGACATATTATGTAGCTTATTGCTAATATATTTGTCAAAGAACGATTGTAATATGATGAAAACTGGTGAAGCTGCTAAATTTTTACATGAGCTATACCACAATTTTTACTTAAACAAAGTTTACAAATAATTTATTTTTCCAGTGACCGGGTAGACCAATAACTACTGTTATTGTTCAACATTTAGTTAGTTAAGAGTTTAAGGATTATTAAAAAAAATAAATATATTTATCACTTGAGCCCCTTTTAATTAAAATTTTATTTTAAAAGTTTACATCTTTCCATCAATATATTTCTGAAGTCCAAGTTTGAGGAGACAATTATTGTACTATTTAAAAAATATGCAGCAAAATAATTTTTGACATATTATGTAGCTTATTGCTAATATATTTGTCAAAGAACGATTGTAATATGATGAAAACTGGTGAAGCTGCTAAATTTTTACATGAGCTATACCACAATTTTTACTTAAACAAAGTTTACAAATAATTTATTTTTCCAGTGACCGGGTAGACCAATAACTACTGTTATTGTTCAACATTTAGTTAGTTAAGAGTTTAAGGATTATTAAAAAAAATAAATATATTTATCACTTGAGCCCCTTTTAATTAAAATTTTATTTTAAAAGTTTACATCTTTCCATCAATATATTTCTGAAGTCCAAGTTTGAGGAGACAATTATTGTACTATTTAAAAAATATGCAGCAAAATAATTTTTGACATATTATGTAGCTTATTGCTAATATATTTGTCAAAGAACGATTGTAATATGATGAAAACTGGTGAAGCTGCTAAATTTTTACATGAGCTATACCACAATTTTTACTTAAACAAAGTTTACAAATAATTTATTTTTCCAGTGACCGGGTAGACCAATAACTACTGTTATTGTTCAACATTTAGTTAGTTAAGAGTTTAAGGATTATTAAAAAAAATAAATATATTTATCACTTGAGCCCCTTTTAATTAAAATTTTATTTTAAAAGTTTACATCTTTCCATCAATATATTTCTGAAGTCCAAGTTTGAGGAGACAATTATTGTACTATTTAAAAAATATGCAGCAAAATAATTTTTGACATATTATGTAGCTTATTGCTAATATATTTGTCAAAGAACGATTGTAATATGATGAAAACTGGTGAAGCTGCTAAATTTTTACATGAGCTATACCACAATTTTTACTTAAACAAAGTTTACAAATAATTTATTTTTCCAGTGACCGGGTAGACCAATAACTACTGTTATTGTTCAACATTTAGTTAGTTTAGAGTTTAAGGATTATTAAAAAAAATAAATATATTTATCACTTGAGCCCCTTTTAATTAAAATTTTATTTTAAAAGTTTACATCTTTCCATCAATATATTTCTGAAGTCCAAGTTTGAGGAGACAATTATTGTACTATTTAAAAAATATGCAGCAAAATAATTTTTGACATATTATGTAGCTTATTGCTAATATATTTGTCAAAGAACGATTGTAATATGATGAAAACTGGTGAAGCTGCTAAATTTTTACATGAGCTATACCACAATTTTTACTTAAACAAAGTTTACAAATAATTTATTTTTCCAGTGACCGGGTAGACCAATAACTACTGTTATTGTTCAACATTTAGTTAGTTTAGAGTTTAAGGATTATTAAAAAAAATAAATATATTTATCACTTGAGCCCCTTTTAATTAAAATTTTATTTTAAAAGTTTACATCTTTCCATCAATATATTTCTGAAGTCCAAGTTTGAGGAGACAATTATTGTACTATTTAAAAAATATGCAGCAAAATAATTTTTGACATATTATGTAGCTTATTGCTAATATATTTGTCAAAGAACGATTGTAATATGATGAAAACTGGTGAAGCTGCTAAATTTTTACATGAGCTATACCACAATTTTTACTTAAACAAAGTTTACAAATAATTTATTTTTCCAGTGACCGGGTAGACCAATAACTACTGTTATTGTTCAACATTTAGTTAGTTTAGAGTTTAAGGATTATTAAAAAAAATAAATATATTTATCACTTGAGCCCCTTTTAATTAAAATTTTATTTTAAAAGTTTACATCTTTCCATCAATATATTTCTGAAGTCCAAGTTTGAGGAGACAATTATTGTACTATTTAAAAAATATGCAGCAAAATAATTTTTGACATATTATGTAGCTTATTGCTAATATATTTGTCAAAGAACGATTGTAATATGATGAAAACTGGTGAAGCTGCTAAATTTTTACATGAGCTATACCACAATTTTTACTTAAACAAAGTTTACAAATAATTTATTTTTCCAGTGACCGGGTAGACCAATAACTACTGTTATTGTTCAACATTTAGTTAGTTAAGAGTTTAAGGATTATTAAAAAAAATAAATATATTTATCACTTGAGCCCCTTTTAATTAAAATTTTATTTTAAAAGTTTACATCTTTCCATCAATATATTTCTGAAGTCCAAGTTTGAGGAGACAATTATTGTACTATTTAAAAAATATGCAGCAAAATAATTTTTGACATATTATGTAGCTTATTGCTAATATATTTGTCAAAGAACGATTGTAATATGATGAAAACTGGTGAAGCTGCTAAATTTTTACATGAGCTATACCACAATTTTTACTTAAACAAAGTTTACAAATAATTTATTTTTCCAGTGACCGGGTAGACCAATAACTACTGTTATTGTTCAACATTTAGTTAGTTTAGAGTTTAAGGATTATTAAAAAAAATAAATATATTTATCACTTGAGCCCCTTTTAATTAAAATTTTATTTTAAAAGTTTACATCTTTCCATCAATATATTTCTGAAGTCCAAGTTTGAGGAGACAATTATTGTACTATTTAAAAAATATGCAGCAAAATAATTTTTGACATATTATGTAGCTTATTGCTAATATATTTGTCAAAGAACGATTGTAATATGATGAAAACTGGTGAAGCTGCTAAATTTTTACATGAGCTATACCACAATTTTTACTTAAACAAAGTTTACAAATAATTTATTTTTCCAGTGACCGGGTAGACCAATAACTACTGTTATTGTTCAACATTTAGTTAGTTTAGAGTTTAAGGATTATTAAAAAAAATAAATATATTTATCACTTGAGCCCCTTTTAATTAAAATTTTATTTTAAAAGTTTACATCTTTCCATCAATATATTTCTGAAGTCCAAGTTTGAGGAGACAATTATTGTACTATTTAAAAAATATGCAGCAAAATAATTTTTGACATATTATGTAGCTTATTGCTAATATATTTGTCAAAGAACGATTGTAATATGATGAAAACTGGTGAAGCTGCTAAATTTTTACATGAGCTATACCACAATTTTTACTTAAACAAAGTTTACAAATAATTTATTTTTCCAGTGACCGGGTAGACCAATAACTACTGTTATTGTTCAACATTTAGTTAGTTTAGAGTTTAAGGATTATTAAAAAAAATAAATATATTTATCACTTGAGCCCCTTTTAATTAAAATTTTATTTTAAAAGTTTACATCTTTCCATCAATATATTTCTGAAGTCCAAGTTTGAGGAGACAATTATTGTACTATTTAAAAAATATGCAGCAAAATAATTTTTGACATATTATGTAGCTTATTGCTAATATATTTGTCAAAGAACGATTGTAATATGATGAAAACTGGTGAAGCTGCTAAATTTTTACATGAGCTATACCACAATTTTTACTTAAACAAAGTTTACAAATAATTTATTTTTCCAGTGACCGGGTAGACCAATAACTACTGTTATTGTTCAACATTTAGTTAGTTTAGAGTTTAAGGATTATTAAAAAAAATAAATATATTTATCACTTGAGCCCCTTTTAATTAAAATTTTATTTTAAAAGTTTACATCTTTCCATCAATATATTTCTGAAGTCCAAGTTTGAGGAGACAATTATTGTACTATTTAAAAAATATGCAGCAAAATAATTTTTGACATATTATGTAGCTTATTGCTAATATATTTGTCAAAGAACGATTGTAATATGATGAAAACTGGTGAAGCTGCTAAATTTTTACATGAGCTATACCACAATTTTTACTTAAACAAAGTTTACAAATAATTTATTTTTCCAGTGACCGGGTAGACCAATAACTACTGTTATTGTTCAACATTTAGTTAGTTTAGAGTTTAAGGATTATTAAAAAAAATAAATATATTTATCACTTGAGCCCCTTTTAATTAAAATTTTATTTTAAAAGTTTACATCTTTCCATCAATATATTTCTGAAGTCCAAGTTTGAGGAGACAATTATTGTACTATTTAAAAAATATGCAGCAAAATAATTTTTGACATATTATGTAGCTTATTGCTAATATATTTGTCAAAGAACGATTGTAATATGATGAAAACTGGTGAAGCTGCTAAATTTTTACATGAGCTATACCACAATTTTTACTTAAACAAAGTTTACAAATAATTTATTTTTCCAGTGACCGGGTAGACCAATAACTACTGTTATTGTTCAACATTTAGTTAGTTAAGAGTTTAAGGATTATTAAAAAAAATAAATATATTTATCACTTGAGCCCCTTTTAATTAAAATTTTATTTTAAAAGTTTACATCTTTCCATCAATATATTTCTGAAGTCCAAGTTTGAGGAGACAATTATTGTACTATTTAAAAAATATGCAGCAAAATAATTTTTGACATATTATGTAGCTTATTGCTAATATATTTGTCAAAGAACGATTGTAATATGATGAAAACTGGTGAAGCTGCTAAATTTTTACATGAGCTATACCACAATTTTTACTTAAACAAAGTTTACAAATAATTTATTTTTCCAGTGACCGGGTAGACCAATAACTACTGTTATTGTTCAACATTTAGTTAGTTTAGAGTTTAAGGATTATTAAAAAAAATAAATATATTTATCACTTGAGCCCCTTTTAATTAAAATTTTATTTTAAAAGTTTACATCTTTCCATCAATATATTTCTGAAGTCCAAGTTTGAGGAGACAATTATTGTACTATTTAAAAAATATGCAGCAAAATAATTTTTGACATATTATGTAGCTTATTGCTAATATATTTGTCAAAGAACGATTGTAATATGATGAAAACTGGTGAAGCTGCTAAATTTTTACATGAGCTATACCACAATTTTTACTTAAACAAAGTTTACAAATAATTTATTTTTCCAGTGACCGGGTAGACCAATAACTACTGTTATTGTTCAACATTTAGTTAGTTTAGAGTTTAAGGATTATTAAAACAAATAAATATATTTATCACTTGAGCCCCTTTTAAATAAAATTTTATTTTAAAAGTTTACATCTTTCCATCAATATATTTCTGAAGTCCAAGTTTGAGGAGACAATTATTGTACTATTTAAAAAATATGCAGCAAAATAATTTTTGACATATTATGTAGCTTATTGCTAATATATTTGTCAAAGAACGATTGTAATATGATGAAAACTGGTGAAGCAGCTAAATTTTTACATGAGCTATACCACAATTTTTACTTAAACAAAGTTTACAAATAATTTATTTTTCCAGTGACCGGGTAGACCAATAACTACTGTTATTGTTCAACATTTAGTTAGTTTAGAGTTTAAGGATTATTAAAAAAAATAAATATATTTATCACTTGAGCCCCTTTTAATTAAAATTTTATTTTAAAAGTTTACATCTTTCCATCAATATATTTCTGAAGTCCAAGTTTGAGGAGACAATTATTGTACTATTTAAAAAATATGCAGCAAAATAATTTTTGACATATTATGTAGCTTATTGCTAATATATTTGTCAAAGAACGATTGTAATATGATGAAAACTGGTGAAGCTGCTAAATTTTTACATGAGCTATACCACAATTTTTACTTAAACAAAGTTTACAAATAATTTATTTTTCCAGTGACCGGGTAGACCAATAACTACTGTTATTGTTCAACATTTAGTTAGTTTAGAGTTTAAGGATTATTAAAAAAAATAAATATATTTATCACTTGAGCCCCTTTTAATTAAAATTTTATTTTAAAAGTTTACATCTTTCCATCAATATATTTCTGAAGTCCAAGTTTGAGGAGACAATTATTGTACTATTTAAAAAATATGCAGCAAAATAATTTTTGACATATTATGTAGCTTATTGCTAATATATTTGTCAAAGAACGATTGTAATATGATGAAAACTGGTGAAGCTGCTAAATTTTTACATGAGCTATACCACAATTTTTACTTAAACAAAGTTTACAAATAATTTATTTTTCCAGTGACCGGGTAGACCAATAACTACTGTTATTGTTCAACATTTAGTTAGTTTAGAGTTTAAGGATTATTAAAAAAAATAAATATATTTATCACTTGAGCCCCTTTTAATTAAAATTTTATTTTAAAAGTTTACATCTTTCCATCAATATATTTCTGAAGTCCAAGTTTGAGGAGACAATTATTGTACTATTTAAAAAATATGCAGCAAAATAATTTTTGACATATTATGTAGCTTATTGCTAATATATTTGTCAAAGAACGATTGTAATATGATGAAAACTGGTGAAGCTGCTAAATTTTTACATGAGCTATACCACAATTTTTACTTAAACAAAGTTTACAAATAATTTATTTTTCCAGTGACCGGATTTTTTTTATTTCTTTAAAAATTTAACTTAATAAAATTTCCATAACCATGTTCGGCTGTATTCAGTATTGTTGAGATCTCTCTCAGTCTTCTTTCTTAACTTGTTCTATATTCTCATCAGTGAACCATTTTGATTTGTTAATATGGTATTAGGGTAGCGGGTAAATACTTCTTCATGACCACTGTGTGGAAGATTTCTACCTCAGGGAACTAGCGACCCTGCCCACGCCAGCTCTTGATTCCCCTACTTTACGTTTATTGGTGGAATCGTGTCCTTACCTTTTTTCCTTCCCATCCTCATTCTACATCCTTATCTTGATTTATTGATGAATCTGATACACAACCGATTTGATAAATAACGTAATTTCTTAATACCAACCATTTTAACTAGTTCATTCTTTGAAATTTTGGTACATTATTCCTAAAACCGCAATTTATGAGTCAAAACATAAATGCCGTATGAACTATAAAATACTTGGAAAAACTGCTATTGCATAGCCATAAAGACTACATTGGACTTACATTCTTAAAAAACTCAAATTCATTTGAACTTGTTCTTGGTTTATCTATTCTGTGATGATATGATAATTTCTTTCGATCACACGGGCTGTCGAATTTTAACTAGTTGATTCTATGAAATTTTGGTAATAATATTCCCAGAACCACCGTTCATTCTTCGAAACATAATTATACACGTCAGAACTACATAAGATACAACAAAATAGCCACCATCAATCCAAAAACACTACACTGAATCTTCTTTGAAAAACAAATCTTCATTTGAACTTGTACTTCCTTTATCACTCCTCGGATGAATCCGCATGTAGCATGTTTTATCAAACATTGTGGTGAATCAAAGGCCATTAGCAATGTCTTTTAATCGCTAATTTAGTTATAGATTGAACCAAACTATTAAATTTTCACTACTCAGTGCTCATAATAGGACGCTAATATATTTTCGGCTGTTTAAAGAAACACCTCATTTTGTTGCGTCATGATATTTTCATTTATCTGCAACTCATTTATAACAATTAGTTTTGTTCTCGATACTATTAGTAGATAGTTCAAGGATTATTTTTAAAATATAGATAGGTTAATAATTGTAACCCCATTTTACATTTAAATTTATATAATGTGTTACGGATTTTATTAAAATATTTATGAAGTCTCAGTTTGAATTGATAATTACTGCTCTATAAAACATATACATTGCTGACTGCATGTTTACATTACTGAGTAGCTTATTGTTAATATTTTGGTGAAATAATCATTGTGCTATATAGGATCAAACTTTTGCATATTTAGAAATGGTAAAAAATGCAAGTAATAAAGTAAATCTGACGTCACCAGTTTTATTTTAATTTTTGGCTGGTCTATTTAAAAGATAATCGTATTTTGTTCAAACCTCCCTGTAATGACTCGATTATTTATCGGTCCATGTGTTTGTGGTATTATGATTCCTACGTTGTTTCCAGGGAAGAATAGGAAGTCAGTTTTAAAATTGAGAAATAATAGGCTCAGCTTCTTGTTGTTCAGAGTTCCAAGACTATGATTTAAAGCTCACAGCAGATTTTTTTGAATTCATAAAGAACATATAAAAACTATAGTAAATTACTCTATTGATGATATGTGTTACAAAAAATAAAACCATACAAAGTATAAAAGATAGAAGCATGCCTCGTTGCAATTTTATAAATATTCCCAATTTTTTTTTGGTTTTATCTTCCCTGATGTTTAGATAGTCCAGTTTAGTTTTCTTATTTATCATTTTTTTTACCATTCTTTATCATGTCATTTACATTTCTTGCCTTGAGTCAACTAAATGAAATTTGAAGTGCTATAATTTTGTGTTTACCAGGAGATGATAAAGTCGTAAAGATCATCACTCATTGTCATGGACGAAACTAAAAAAAATAATATTTCACTACCCAACAATAAGACCAAATAAATAAGTGGTTGATGGATGAATTATTTATTGGCTTCATGTCTTTCATTATATTGTAGGATTTATCTTTTAATTTTAAAGGTAGTTGGATTTGAAGTACTCCTCTTGATTAAGTTCGAGGTGCACATATCTTTATGTTATTCAAAGCAATTAGTGCACTAGGACAGATTTGATTGGAATTTCAGTCTGAATTACTTGATAATTAATGCATTTCCACTGATGGATTAATTTTTTTTTTTAATTGTTGCGTAATATATACATTCTATCACATGAACACTGTTTATATTTAGGTAAGAATACATTCACACAATATATACAGCATATAAAACTAAACAGAAGCAAAGCAAAACAGAAATATTAAATAAACAAAATAAAATAAATTTATAAAAAATGCGTACACATCTATATTATATATTTAATTATGATATTATGCTTCTTTTTTTTTTTTTTTTTTTTTTTTTGTTAGTTGTATATAAATGTTTATAATGTTAAAAATTCAGGTTTTCTTATCAGCGTTTTTATAAATTTAGTCTAATATTCATTTTAAGCTCTCCGATGGAATAAAAATGTTTATTTCTTAAAGAGTACTCATATCTTTTTTGCGGATCAAGAGATTGTTTATAATGGGTAGTTATATTTTGAACCCTAACATAATATTGTAGAGATCATGGCAGGACAGTCTCTGTTTATTGTAAAGAAGGAAAGGATGATTTTACGTGCAGCATTTGGAGAAGTGTAAATGTCCTGGAACATTCACTTAATTGTGACAGACTTGATTTTCAAGAATTGCTTGCTCACTGTGAGTTTTTGACATAGAAGTCCGGGGCTTTCGAATCGACGGAGAAAAAAACTTTTAATCTTCTGGTGGTGAATAATAATTTTGAAGATATAATTATGAGAGATTCCTTGCCATTGACAAGAATTATAAAAAGATTGTGGCAGTCCTGAAGGCAAAGTTGAGAACAGAAGATTTTCTCATCAAACAAGTAAAAGAATTAAATCTCTGCCTTGAAAAAGGTTTTAATGTTATTGAAATAGTAGCTCAGACTCATTTGAGATTTAAATTATTATTTGGTGTGGTGCCTGATAATAAAAATGATTTCCTACAGATATCAATACATGGGTCTGATAGAGGTAATATTAGGTCTTAATGACTGAATTCAAGTGATAATGGGTGGGTACTTAGGCAGAGAAGAATTTTCAACTGGATGAATAGTAGCCCATTTCTTCTCTGAACAACCATTGAACATCACCTGTCAAATATTTTGCAAACGACCTTCTGCACGATCACTTATTGCCAAAAGTCAGTAAAACGTTCACCATAAACAGTTACAAGACTAGATGATGAAGCTTCCCATAATTTATTTATAGATCAGGCTACATGGGTGGTACTTTAAAGACAGGTTTCACCGTAGAGAGTTCGAGTTTTCTCAAAGCATCTCTAACTCCTCATCTAAAGTAATATCTGTTTTATAGAAAATAAATGAGAAACATTATGGGGTATTGCATTTGACGATGATGACATTAAAGAGAACGGTCTGGAGAAGCATGGACTAAATAAAAATGTCATGTAACTAAAAGATATATATTTAGTTAATATTCTAAATTGTTTTGTAACACTTGGGATTTTTCTGTGCTGCTTTTAATATTATTATTACGGAAAATTTGAAAGCTGGGGTTAGGTGGGGATATGCCTTTTGACTCTGCATCAGAAAAGGATTTTCTGGCTTGGCTAAGTGGATCGCATTGTTCTGGGGCCGTTAGGTCTTCACGCATCCTGTTGTCGTGGTCCTCACAACGTTCTGTTAGCGTTCAACATGTTATTGATTATAGCTAATATCATAAAATGATATGAGTACTCTTTTGGAAATAAACACATTTATTCCAACCAAAAAACCTAAAATGAACTAAAGGCTAAAGTTCTTACAACATTGGTCACAAACCATAACTTTTAAAAATATAAAAATATTTAAAGGTTGAACATCAGTTGAACTGAGTTTATGATAAGAATTAAAAGAATGATACTTTGATTCATTTACAGATTTAAACCAGCTTAGTTCACTGTATTTCCAACCAGACAAACAATATAAAACAATCGCTTCTTAAAAACTAAATATAAAAAACAAACAAAAAAACATTATGAGATGAACACTCTTCAATCATAGAATTACAGATTTTTTTTTTTTATTTGTGTTCTACTACTGCATGTTACTCCGTAAGGACATTAGAGGTCACTCCCATACTGCCACTACCAGGAAAACATATTATAGTTTCTCAGACCTTCTCCAGAACTAGTACATATCCTGTCACCATAGTCATGATTCTAGATCCTTTAAAAATCAGCTTTATGATTCGTGCTAAATGGTACTTAATTCATTTACGACTATTGTTTCGTATTAACACAACATTGATAACAGTAATTGGATGAGTAGCTTTTCCTTTCCGTTTAATTTAAATTCTACCACAGGCCCCATTTCACAACTTTTATACAGCGACTAAGGACCCTCATTCTTTCTTCTCGAGGATTTTCTATAAGGAGTACAACCCATCGAAGGCACTTAAGGCAAAGAAATGGATGCTTTCTTTAAAGGAGCATCTCTTGATCGATCTGACAAAAAGATAAATGAAAATTATGTTTAGTGATATTCCACTAAGCATTATAGCAGCTGAATAGACATACTTGGTGGCATCGCATATTCCGCGAATACTTAATGTTCCATCACCTCCATCTCTATCTGTCTAAAGGGGCGTTGTTTTCACAGTCCCAAGACAAGGTGGCCCACTGAGCCTAGCCCGAAAGTTCTTTTATGATTCAAGGTCAACAGGCATTTCCACACCTAACCCAGACTTTCAAATTTTCAGATATAATAATTTAAAAAATGCAAGAGAAGCACAAGAACATCCGAAGTGACCCAAAACCGTTTATAATATTAGAAATATATGACTTTTAGTTACGTGTCATATTGATTTAGCCCACGCTTCTTCCAGACCGTTAGCTCTAATGTCATTATCAACAGAAACGATACCCTTTAATATTTCTCAATTATGTTCTAAAACAGATATTACTTTAGATGGGAAGTTCGAGACGCATTGAGAAAACTCCCACTCTGTACGATGAAACCTGTCTTTAGAAAACCACCCATGTCGCCTGCTCTATAAATACTTTATGGGAAGTTTCTTCATCTAGACTTGTAACTCTTTAAGGTGAACGTTCTACTTTCTTTCGGTAATAAGTGATCGTGAAGAAGGTCTTTTGTAAAAAAATTTACGGATGATGTTCAAAGGTTGTTTTTAGAAGAAATGGGCTAGTATTCATCCAAGTCAAAATTCCTCTGTGCCTAAATACCAACTCATTAACACTTGAATACTGTCATAAAGATCTAATATTACTTTTATCTTACCCATGTACTGATATCTGTAAAAAATCCTTTTTAATATCAGGCACCACACCAAATAATAATTTAAATCTCAAATGAATCTGAGGTACTATTTCAATAACATTAAAACCTTTTTCAAGGCAGTGATTTAATTATTTTACTCCCTTAATGAGAAAATCTTCTGTTCTCTACTTAGCCTTTAGGACTGCCACAATCTTTTCATAACACTTGTCAATGGCAAGGAATCTCTCATAATTATATCTTCAGAATTATTACTCACTCCCAAAGATTAAAAAGATCTTCTGCCGATTCCAAAGTCTCAGACTTCTGAGTCAAAATCACCCTGTGATCAAACAATGTTGAATTTCAACTCTGTCACAATTAAGTGAATGTTCCAGATCATTTACACACCTCTCAAAATTTTTTTTAATAATCAGTAGTAGAAAAACTGGTTGTTTGTAAATAATCATTTGGTTATTTCGAGAAAAATTTGACCACTAAACTTTTTTATCAAAAGTTCTCAGTCAGCAAATAAGTTTTGAGAACTAGGTTTATCACAATTAAGTTGTTGATCTAGGTCATTAGTATACTTGGTAATAGTGTTATAAATATAAGTATAAAAAATTAAAAAAATAGGGTAATCAAAACAAGTTCTGCTTGCGTTAAAAACAGAAAAAAAAAATATATATATATACTTACCGTTAGAAATAATGCCATGGTTTAAAAAAATAATAATAATACTTCTTGAAGAAAGAAAAATATATTTCAGCACAAAGTTTTAAAGAACAGTTTATGACTAACTATTTTTCAATAGACGCATAACTGAATTTTTTAACTTTATAAAACTATTAAATTATTTAAAATAAGTATGATTGCGTTTTTAAGAGTAGGTTTATATAGTACTGTTATTTCCTTCCTGCTCTACGATTATAGGTTTTAATTTCTATTTGAAGTTGTATTAATCTTCTATTTGTTAGTTCTTTTGTTTTTCTCCTACTGTACATATGGTATGAATTTGCTTCATTTGACTCTAATATTCAATGTTCTTAAGAGTGGAAAAACTTCTTATTTTAAAAAAATATTAAACTATCAGCGTTTTGAAGAACGTTTTTAATTTCCGTTCTTTGTATTGGATCTGAAAACTGATTGTTACAAATGGCCTGAACTTGTTTATTTTATGCCCCAATCCAACTAATAAATATCTATTATACTATTTTAACCAATGTATCATTCCAGAAAAAAAGTGAATTGCTTAGAGAACGGTAAGACAAACTTTTAACTTAACGAATTCAAACTTTTAATTAAAAAAAAAAAGTAATTTGAAATGAATAAATCGAGGAATCGTTTATAAGAATAGAGGCGAATCATTCAGTTGAAAGAATCTGATGTCCCCTCTTCAGTACAATTTCCTCCAACATAAAAACAATCACCGATATGGATAATTCTGT
Organism: Nezara viridula; assembly: GCA_928085145.1. NCBI lineage: Eukaryota > Metazoa > Arthropoda > Insecta > Hemiptera > Pentatomidae > Nezara > Nezara viridula. The sequence continues at coordinate 101,523,532 of OV725078.1, read as the reverse complement.
GATTAAGAACACAATATTTTGTAACAATTTAACTTAATAAAATTCGGACAAACCACATTCGGCTGTATTCAGTATTGTTGAGATCTCTCTCAGTCTTCTTTCTTAACTTGTTCTGGATTTTCATCAGTCAACCAATTTGATTAGTAAACATTGTATTAGGGTAGCGGGTAAATATTTCTTCATGACCACAGTGTGGAAGATTTCTACCTCAGGGAACTAGCGACCCTGCCCACGCCAGCTCTTGATTCCCCTACTTTACGTTTCTTGGTGGAATCATGTCCCTACCTTTTTTCCTTCCCATCCTCATTCTACATCCTTATCTTGATTTATTGATGCCTCTGATACACAACCAATTTGATAAATAACGTAATTTCTTAATACCAACCATTTTAACTAGTTCATTCTTTGAAATTTTGGTACATTATTCCTAAAACCGCAATTTATGAGTCAAAACATAAATGCCGTATGAACTATAAAAGACTTGGAAAAACTGCTATTGCATAGCCATAAAGACTACATTGGACTTACATTCTTAAAAAACTCAAATTCATTTGAACTTGTTCTTGGTTTATCTATTCTGTGATGATATGATAATTTCTTTCGATCACACGGGCTGTCGAATTTTAACTAGTTGATTCTTTGAAATTTTGGTAATAATATTCACAGAACCACAATTCATACTTCAAAACATAGTTATACACGTCAGAACTACATAAGATACAACAAAATAGCCACCATCAAGCCAAAAACACTACACTGAATCTTCCTTGAAAAACAAACCTTCATTTGAACTTGTACTTCCTTTATCACTCCTCGGATGAATCCGCATGTAGCATGTTTTATCAAACATTGTGGTGAATCAAAGGCCATTAGCAATGTCTTTTAATCGCTAATTTAGTTATAGATTGAACCAAACTATTAAATTTTCACTACTCAGTGCTCATTATAGGACGCTCATATATTTTCGGCTGTTTAAAGAAGCACCTCATTTTGTTGTGTCATGATATTTTCATTTATCTGCAACTCATTTATAACAATTAGTTTTGTTCTCGATACTATTAGTAGATAGTTCAAGGATTATTTTTAAAATATAGATAGGTTAATAATTGTAACCCCATTTTACATTTAAATTTATATAATGTCTTACGGATTTTATTAAAATATTTATGAAGTCTCAGTTTGAATTGATAATTACTGCTCTATAAAACATATACATTGCTGACTGCATGTTTACATTACTGAGTAGCTTATTGGGAATATTTTGGTGAAATAATCATTGTGCTATAATGGATCAAACTTTTGCATATTTGAAAGTGGTAAAAAATGCAAGTAATAAAGTAAATCTGACGTCACCAGTTTTATTTTAAATTTTGGCTGGTCTATTTAAAAGATAATCGCATTTTGTTCAAACCTCCTTGTAATGACTCGATTATTTATCGGTCCATATGTTTGTGGTATTATGATTCCTACGTTGTTTCCAGGGAAGAATAGGAAGTCAGTTTCAAAATTGAGAAATAATAGGCTCAGCTTTTTGTTGTTCAGAGTTTTAAGACTATGATTTAAAGCTCACAGCAGATTTTTTTGAATTCATAAAGAACATATAAAAACTATAGTAAATTACTCTATTGATGATATGTGTTACAAAAAATAAAACCATACAAAGTATAAAAGATAGAAGCATGCCTCGTTGCAATTTTATAAATATTCCCATATTTTTTTTTGGTTTTATCTTGCCTGATGTTTAGATAGTCCAGTTTTGTTTTCTTATTTATCATTTTTTTTACCATTCTTTATCATGCCATTTACATTTCTTGCCTTGAGTCAACTAAATGAAATTTGAAGTGCTATAATTTTGTGTTTACCAGGAGATGATAAAGTCGTAAAGATCATCACTCATTGTCATGGACGAAACTAAAAAAAATAATATTTCACTACCCAACAATAAGACCAAATAAATAGGTGGTTGATGGATGAATTATTTATTGGCTTCATGTCTTTCATTATATTGTAGGATTTATCTTTTAATTTTAAAGGTAGTTGGATTTGAAGTACTCCTCTTGATTAAGTTCGAGGTGCACATATCTTTATGTTATTCAAAACAGTTAGTGCGCTAGGACAGATTTGATTGAATTTCAGTCTGAATTCCTTGATAATTAATGCATTTCCACTGATGGATTAATACTTTTTTTTAATTGTTGAGTAATATATACATTCTATCACATGAACACGGTTTATATTTAGAAAAGAATACATTCACAAAATATGTCCAGAGCGAAAAACTATACCGATACAAAGTAAAACAGAAATATTAAATCAACAAAATAAAATAAATTTATTAAAAACGCGTACATATCTATATTATATATTTGATTATGATATTATGCTTCTTTTTTTTTTTTTTTTTTGTTAGTTGTATATAAATGTTTATAATGTTAAAGATTCAAGTTTTCTTATCAGCGTTTTTATAAACTTAGTCTAATATTCATTTTAAGCTCTCCGATGGAATAAAAATGTTTATTTCTTAAAGAGTACTCATATCTATTTTGCAAATCAAGAGATTATTTATAATGGGTAGTTATATTTTGAACCCTAACATAATATTGTAGAGACCATGGCAGGACAGTCTCTGTTTATTGTAAAGAAGGAAAGGATGATTTTACGTGCAGCATTTGAGAGAAGTGTAAATGTCCTGGAACATTCACTTAATTGTGACAGACTTGATTTTCAAGAATTGCTTGCTCACTGTGAGTTTTTGACAGAGAAGTCAGGGGCTTTCGACTCGACGGAGAAAAAAACTTTTAATCTTCTGGTGGTGAATAATAATTTTGAAGATATAATTATGAGAGATTCCTTGCCATTGACAAGAATTATAAAAAGATTGTGGCAGTCCTGAAGGCAAAGTTGAGAACAGAAGATTTTCTCATCAACCAAGTAAAAGAATTAAATCACTGCCTTGAAAAAGGTTTCGATATTATTGAAATAGTACCTCAGACTCATTTGAGATTTAAATTATTATTTGGTGTGGTGCCTGATAATAAAAATGCTTTCCTACAGATATCAATACATGGGTCTGATAGAGGTAATATTAGATCTTAATGACTGAATTCAAGTGATAATGGGTGGGTACTTAGGCAGAGAAGAATTTTCAACTGGATGAATAGTAGCCCATTTCTTCTCTGAACAACCATTGAACATCACCTGTCAAATATTTTGCAAACGACCTTCTGCACGATCACTTATTGCCAAAAGTCAGTAAAACGTTCACCATAAACAGTTACAAGACTAGATGATGAAGCTTCCCATAATTTATTTATAGATCAGGCTACATGGGTGGTACTTTAAAGACAGGTTTCATCGTAGAGAGTTCGAGTTTTCTCAAAGCATCTCTAACTCCTCATCTAAAGTAATATCTGTTTTATAGAAAATAAATGAGAAACATTATGGGGTATTGCATTTGACGATGATGACATTAAAGAGAACGGTCTGGAGAAGCATGGACTAAATAAAAATGTCATGTAACTAAAAGATATATATTTAGTTAATATTCTAAATTGTTTTGTAACACTTGGGATTTTTCTGTGCTGCTTTTAATATTATTATTACGGAAAATTTGAAAGCTGGGGTTAGGTGGGGATATGCCTTTTGACTCTGAATCAGAAAAGGATTTTCTGGCTTGGCTAAGTGGATCGCATTGTTCTGGGGCCGTGAAAATTCCCAGATAGCTAATAGAGCTGGTCGTGATGGCGCATTAGGTCTTCACGCATCCTGTTGTCGTGGTCCTCACAACGTTCTGTTAGCGTTCAACATGTTATTGATCATAGCTAATATCATTTTATGATATGAGTACTCTTTTGGAAATAAACACATTTATTCCAACAAAAAAACCTAAAATGAACTAAAGGCTAAAGTTCTTACAACATTGGTCACAAACCATAACTTTTAACAATATAAAAATATTTAAAGGTTGAACATCAGTTGAACTGAGTTTATGGTATGAATTAAAAGAATGATACTTTGATTCATTTACAGATTTAAACCAGCTTAGTTCACTGTATTTCCAACCAGACAAACAATATAAAACAATCGCTTCTTAAAAACTAAATATAAAAAACAAACAAAAAAACATTATGAGATGAACACTCTTCAATCATAGAATTACAGATTTTTTTTTTTTTTTTTGTGTTCTATTACTGCATGTTACTCCGTAAGGACATTAGAGGTCACTCCCATACTGCCACTACCAGGAAAACATATTATAGTTTCTAAGACCTTCTCCAAAACTAGTACATATCCTGTCACCATAGTCATGATTCTAGATCCTTTAAAAATCAGCTTTATGATTCGTGCTAAATGGTACTTAATTCATTTACGACTATTGTTTCGTATTGACACAACATTGATAACAGTAATTGGATGTGTAGCTTTTTCTTTCCGTTTAATTTAAATTCTACCACAGGCCCCAATTCACAACTTTTATACAGCGACTAAGGACCCTCATTCTTTCTTCTCGAGAATTTTCTATAAGGAGTATAACCCATCGAAGGCATGGGAGGCAACGAAATGGATGCTTTCTTTAAAGGAGCAACTCTTGATCGATCTGACAAAAAGATAAATGAAAATTATGTTTTGTGATATTTCTCTAAGCAATATAGCAGCTGAATAGACATACTTGGTGGCATCGCATATTCCGCGAATACTTAATGTTCCATCACCTCCATCTCTATCTGTCTAAAGGGGCGTTGTTTTCACAGTCCCAAGACAAGGTGGCCCACTGAGCCTAGCCCGAAAGTTCTTTTATGATTCAAGGTCAACAGGCATTTCCACACCTAACCCAGACTTTCAAATTTTCAGATATAATAATTTAAAAAATGCAAGAGAACACAAGAACATCCGAAGTGACCCAAAACCGTTTATAATATTAGAAATATATGACTTTTAGTTACGTGTCATATTGATTTAGCCCACGCTTCTTCCAGACCGTTAGCTCTAATGTCATTATCAACAGAAACGATACCCTTTAATATTTCTCAATTATGTTCTAAAACAGATATTACTTTAGATGGGAAGTTCGAGACGCATTGAGAAAACTCCCACTCTGTACGATGAAACCTGTCTTTAGAAAACCACCCATGTCGCCTGCTCTATAAATACTTTATGGGAAGTTTCTTCATCTAGACTTGTAACTCTTTAAGGTGAACGTTCTACTTTCTTTCGGTAATAAGTGATCGTGAAGAAGGTCTTTTGTAAAAAAATTTACGGATGATGTTCAAAGGTTGTTTTTAGAAGAAATGGGCTAGTATTCATCCAAGTCAAAATTCCTCTGTGCCTAAATACCAACTCATTAACACTTGAATACTGTCATAAAGATCTAATATTACTTTTATCTTACCCATGTACTGATATCTGTAGAAAATCCTTTTTAATATCAGGCACCACACCAAATAATAATTTAAATCTTAAATGAGTCTGAGGTACTATTTCAATAACATTAAAACCTTTTTCAAGGCAGTGATTTAATTATTTTACTCCCTTAATGAGAAAATCTTCTGTTCTCTACTTAGCCTTTAGGACTGCCACAATCTTTTCATAACACTTGTCAATGGCAAGGAATCTCTCATAATTATATCTTCAGAATTATTACTCACTCCCAAAGATTAAAAAGATCTTCTGCCGATTCCAAAGTCTCAGACTTCTGAGTCAAAATCACCCTGTGATCAAACAATGTTGAATTTCAACTCTGTCACAATTAAGTGAATGTTCCAGATCATTTACACACCTCTCAAATTTTTTTTTAATAATCAGTAGTAGAAAAACTGGTTGTTTGTAAATAATCATTTGGTTATTTCGAGAAAAATTTGACCACTAAACTTTTTTATCAAAAGTTCTCAGTCAGCAAATAAATTTTGAGAACTAGGTTTATCACAATTAAGTTATTGATCTAGGTCATTAGTATACTTCGTAATAGTGTTATAAATATAAGTATAAAAAATAAAAAAATATTGTAATTAAAACAAGTTCTGCTTGCGTTAAAAACAGAAAATATATATATATATATATATATATATATATATATATATATATATATATATATATATATATATATATCTTACCGTTAGAAATAATGCCATGGTTTAAAAAAATGATAATAATACTTCTTGAAGAAAGAAAAATATATTTCAGCACAAAGTTTTAAAGAACAGTTTATGACTAACTATTTTTCAATAGACGCATAACTGAATTTTTTAACTTTATAAAACTATTAAATTATTTAAAATAAGTATAATTGCGTTTTTAAGAGTAGGTTTATATAGTACTGTTATTTCCTTCCTGCTCTACGATTATAGGTTTTAATTTCTATTTGAAGTTGTATTAATTTTCTATTTGTTAGTTCTTTTGTTTTTCTCCTATTGTACATATGGTATGAATTTGCTTCATTTGACTCTAATATTCAATGTTCTTAAGAGTGGAAAAACTTCTAATTTAAAAAAAAAAATTTAACTATCAACGTTTTGAAGAACGTTTTTAAGTTCCGTTCTTTGTATTGGATCTGAAAACTAGTTGTTACCAATGGCCTGAACTTTTTTATTTTATGCCCAAATCAAACTAATATAAAATCTATTATAATATTTTAACCAATGTATCATTCCAGAAAAAAAGTGAATTGCTCAGAGAATGGGAAGACTAACTTTTAACTTAACGATTTCAAACTTTCAATTTATATAAAAAAGGAATTTGAAATGAATAATTCGAGGAATCGTTTATAAGAATAGATAGGAATCATTCAGTTAACAGAACCTGATGTCCCCTCTTCAGTACAATTTCCTCCAACATAAAAACAATCACCGATATGGATAATTCTGTGATTAAGAACACAATATTTTGTAACAATTTAACTTAATAAAATTCGGATAACCACATTCGGCTGTATTCAGTATTGTTGAGATCTCTCTCAGTCTTCTTTCTTAACTTGTTCTGGATTTTCATCAGTCAACCAATTTGATTAGTAAACATTGTATTAGGGTAGCGGGTAAATATTTCTTCATGACCACAGTGTGGAAGATTTCTACCTCAGGGAACTAGCGACCCTGCCCACGCCAGCTCTTGATTCCCCTACTTTACGTTTCTTGGTGGAATCATGTCCCTACCTTTTTTCCTTCCCATCCTCATTCTACATCCTTATCTTGATTTATTGATGCCTCTGACACACAACCGATTTGATAAATAACGTAATTTCTTAATACCAACCATTTTAACTAGTTCATTCTTTGAAATTTTGGTACATTATTCCTAAAACCGCAATTTATGAGTCAAAACATAAATGCCGTATGAACTATAAAATACTTGGAAAAACTGCTATTGCATAGCCATAAAGACTACATTGGACTTACATTCTTAAAAAACTCAAATTCATTTGAACTTGTTCTTGGTTTATCTATTCTGTGATGATATGATAATTTCTTTCGATCACACGGGCTGTATAATTTTAACTAGTTGATTCTTTGAAATTTTGGTAATAATATTCACAGAACCACAATTCATACTTCAAAACATAGTTATACACGTCAGAACTACATAAGATACAACAAAATAGCCACCATCAAGCCAAAAACACTACACTGAATCTTCCTTGAAAAACAAACCTTCATTTGAACTTGTACTTCCTTTATCACTCCTCGGATGAATCCGCATGTAGCATGTTTTATCAAACATTGTGGTGAATCAAAGGCCATTAGCAATGTCTTTTAATCGCTAATTTAGTTATAGATTGAACCAAACTATTAAATTTTCACTACTCAGTGCTCATTATAGGACGCTCATATATTTTCGGCTGTTTAAAGAAGCACCTCATTTTGTTGTGTCATGATATTTTCATTTATCTGCAACTCATTTATAACAATTAGTTTTGTTCTCGATACTATTAGTAGATAGTTCAAGGATTATTTTTAAAATATAGATAGGTTAATAATTGTAACCCCATTTTACATTTAAATTTATATAATGTCTTACGGATTTTATTAAAATATTTATGAAGTCTCAGTTTGAATTGATAATTACTGCTCTATAAAACATATACATTGCTGACTGCATGTTTACATTACTGAGTAGCTTATTGGGAATATTTTGGTGAAATAATCATTGTGCTATAATGGATCAAACTTTTGCATATTTGAAAGTGGTAAAAAATGCAAGTAATAAAGTAAATCTGACGTCACCAGTTTTATTTTAAATTTTGGCTGGTCTATTTAAAAGATAATCGCATTTTGTTCAAACCTCCTTGTAATGACTCGATTATTTATCGGTCCATATGTTTGTGGTATTATGATTCCTACGTTGTTTCCAGGGAAGAATAGGAAGTCAGTTTCAAAATTGAGAAATAATAGGCTCAGCTTTTTGTTGTTCAGAGTTTTAAGACTATGATTTAAAGCTCACAGCAGATTTTTTTGAATTCATAAAGAACATATAAAAACTATAGTAAATTACTCTATTGATGATATGTGTTACAAAAAATAAAACCATACAAAGTATAAAAGATAGAAGCATGCCTCGTTGCAATTTTATAAATATTCCCATATTTTTTTTTGGTTTTATCTTGCCTGATGTTTAGATAGTCCAGTTTTGTTTTCTTATTTATCATTTTTTTTACCATTCTTTATCATGCCATTTACATTTCTTGCCTTGAGTCAACTAAATGAAATTTGAAGTGCTATAATTTTGTGTTTACCAGGAGATGATAAAGTCGTAAAGATCATCACTCATTGTCATGGACGAAACTAAAAAAAATAATATTTCACTACCCAACAATAAGACCAAATAAATAGGTGGTTGATGGATGAATTATTTATTGGCTTCATGTCTTTCATTATATTGTAGGATTTATCTTTTAATTTTAAAGGTAGTTGGATTTGAAGTACTCCTCTTGATTAAGTTCGAGGTGCACATATCTTTATGTTATTCAAAACAATTAGTGCGCTAGGACAGATTTGATTGGAATTTCAGTCTGAATTCCTTGATAATTAATGCATTTCCACTGATGGATTAATACTTTTTTTTTAATTGTTGAGTAATATATACATTCTATCACATGAACACGGTTTATATTTAGAAAAGAATACATTCACACAATATATACAGCATATAAAACTAAACAGAAGCAAAGCAAAACAGAAATATTAAATAAACAAAATAAAATAAATTTATAAAAAATGCGTACACATCTATATTATATATTTAATTATGATATTATGCTTCTTTTTTTTTTTTCTTTTTTTTTTTTGTTAGTTGTATATAAATGTTTATAATGTTAAAGATTCAGGTTTTCTTATCAGCGTTTTTATAAATTTAGTCTAATATTCATTTTAAGCTCTCCGATGGAATAAAAATGTTTATTTCTTAAAGAGTACTCATATCTTTTTTGCGGATCAAGAGATTGTTTATAATGGGTAGTTATATTTTGAACCCTAACATAATATTGTAGAGACCATGGCAGGACAGTCTCTGTTTATTGTAAAGAAGGAAAGGATGATTTTACGTGCAGCATTTGGAGAAGTGTAAATGTCCTGGAACATTCACTTAATTGTGACAGACTTGATTTTCAAGAATTGCTTGCTCACTGTGAGTTTTTGACATAGAAGTCAGGGGCTTTCGAATCGACGGAGAAAAAAACTTTTAATCTTCTGGTGGTGAATAATAATTTTGAAGATATAATTATGAGAGATTCCTTGCCATTGACAAGAATTATAAAAAGATTGTGGCAGTCCTGAAGGCAAAGTTGAGAACAGAAGATTTTCTCATCAAACAAGTAAAAGAATTAAATCTCTGCCTTGAAAAAGGTTTTAATGTTATTGAAATAGTAGCTCAGACTCATTTGAGATTTAAATTATTATTTGGTGTGGTGCCTGATAATAAAAATGATTTCCTACAGATATCAATACATGGGTCTGATAGAGGTAATATTAGATCTTAATGACTGAATTCAAGTGATAATGGGTGGGTACTTAGGCAGAGAAGAATTTTCAACTGGATGAATAGTAGCCCATTTCTTCTCTGAACAACCATTGAACATCACCTGTCAAATATTTTGCAAACGACCTTCTGCACGATCACTTATTGCCAAAAGTCAGTAAAACGTTCACCATAAACAGTTACAAGACTAGATGATGAAGCTTCCCATAATTTATTTATAGATCAGGCTACATGGGTGGTACTTTAAAGACAGGTTTCACCGTAGAGAGTTCGAGTTTTCTCAAAGCATCTCTAACTCCTCATCTAAAGTAATATCTGTTTTATAGAAAATAAATGAGAAACATTATGGGGTATTGCATTTGACGATGATGACATTAAAGAGAACGGTCTGGAGAAGCATGGACTAAATAAAAATGTCATGTAACTAAAAGATATATATTTAGTTAATATTCTAAATTGTTTTGTAACACTTGGGATTTTTCTGTGCTGCTTTTAATATTATTATTACGGAAAATTTGAAAGCTGGGGTTAGGTGGGGATATGCCTTTTGACTCTGCATCAGAAAAGGATTTTCTGGCTTGGCTAAGTGGATCGCATTGTTCTGGGGCCGTTAGGTCTTCACGCATCCTGTTGTCGTGGTCCTCACAACGTTCTGTTAGCGTTCAACATGTTATTGATTATAGCTAATATCATAAAATGATATGAGTACTCTTTTGGAAATAAACACATTTATTCCAACCAAAAAACCTAAAATGAACTAAAGGCTAAAGTTCTTACAACATTGGTCACAAACCATAACTTTTAAAAATATAAAAATATTTAAAGGTTGAACATCAGTTGAACTGAGTTTATGATAAGAATTAAAAGAATGATACTTTGATTCATTTACAGATTTAAACCAGCTTAGTTCACTGTATTTCCAACCAGACAAACAATATAAAACAATCGCTTCTTAAAAACTAAATATAAAAAACAAACAAAAAAACATTATGAGATGAACACTCTTCAATCATAGAATTACAGATTTTTTTTTTTTATTTGTGTTCTACTACTGCATGTTACTCCGTAAGGACATTAGAGGTCACTCCCATACTGCCACTACCAGGAAAACATATTATAGTTTCTCAGACCTTCTCCAGAACTAGTACATATCCTGTCACCATAGTCATGATTCTAGATCCTTTAAAAATCAGCTTTATGATTCGTGCTAAATGGTACTTAATTCATTTACGACTATTGTTTCGTATTAACACAACATTGATAACAGTAATTGGATGAGTAGCTTTTCCTTTCCGTTTAATTTAAATTCTACCACAGGCCCCATTTCACAACTTTTATACAGCGACTAAGGACCCTCATTCTTTCTTCTCGAGGATTTTCTATAAGGAGTACAACCCATCGAAGGCACTTAAGGCAAAGAAATGGATGCTTTCTTTAAAGGAGCATCTCTTGATCGATCTGACAAAAAGATAAATGAAAATTATGTTTAGTGATATTCCACTAAGCAATATAGCAGCTGAATAGACATACTTGGTGGCATCGCATATTCCGCGAATACTTAATGTTCCATCACCTCCATCTCTATCTGTCTAAAGGGGCGTTGTTTTCACAGTCCCAAGACAAGGTGGCCCACTGAGCCTAGCCCGAAAGTTCTTTTATGATTCAAGGTCAACAGGCATTTCCACACCTAACCCAGACTTTCAAATTTTCAGATATAATAATTTAAAAAATGCAAGAGAAGCACAAGAACATCCGAAGTGACCCAAAACCGTTTATAATATTAGAAATATATGACTTTTAGTTACGTGTCATATTGATTTAGCCCACGCTTCTTCCAGACCGTTAGCTCTAATGTCATTATCAACAGAAACGATACCCTTTAATATTTCTCAATTATGTTCTAAAACAGATATTACTTTAGATGGGAAGTTCGAGACGCATTGAGAAAACTCCCACTCTGTACGATGAAACCTGTCTTTAGAAAACCACCCATGTCGCCTGCTCTATAAATACTTTATGGGAAGTTTCTTCATCTAGACTTGTAACTCTTTAAGGTGAACGTTCTACTTTCTTTCGGTAATAAGTGATCGTGAAGAAGGTCTTTTGTAAAAAAATTTACGGATGATGTTCAAAGGTTGTTTTTAGAAGAAATGGGCTAGTATTCATCCAAGTCAAAATTCCTCTGTGCCTAAATACCAACTCATTAACACTTGAATACTGTCATAAAGATCTAATATTACTTTTATCTTACCCATGTACTGATATCTGTAAAAAATCCTTTTTAATATCAGGCACCACACCAAATAATAATTTAAATCTCAAATGAATCTGAGGTACTATTTCAATAACATTAAAACCTTTTTCAAGGCAGTGATTTAATTATTTTACTCCCTTAATGAGAAAATCTTCTGTTCTCTACTTAGCCTTTAGGACTGCCACAATCTTTTCATAACACTTGTCAATGGCAAGGAATCTCTCATAATTATATCTTCAGAATTATTACTCACTCCCAAAGATTAAAAAGATCTTCTGCCGATTCCAAAGTCTCAGACTTCTGAGTCAAAATCACCCTGTGATCAAACAATGTTGAATTTCAACTCTGTCACAATTAAGTGAATGTTCCAGATCATTTACACACCTCTCAAAATTTTTTTTAATAATCAGTAGTAGAAAAACTGGTTGTTTGTAAATAATCATTTGGTTATTTCGAGAAAAATTTGACCACTAAACTTTTTTATCAAAAGTTCTCAGTCAGCAAATAAGTTTTGAGAACTAGGTTTATCACAATTAAGTTGTTGATCTAGGTCATTAGTATACTTGGTAATAGTGTTATAAATATAAGTATAAAAAATTAAAAAAATAGGGTAATCAAAACAAGTTCTGCTTGCGTTAAAAACAGAAAAAAAAAATATATATATATACTTACCGTTAGAAATAATGCCATGGTTTAAAAAAATAATAATAATACTTCTTGAAGAAAGAAAAATATATTTCAGCACAAAGTTTTAAAGAACAGTTTATGACTAACTATTTTTCAATAGACGCATAACTGAATTTTTTAACTTTATAAAACTATTAAATTATTTAAAATAAGTATGATTGCGTTTTTAAGAGTAGGTTTATATAGTACTGTTATTTCCTTCCTGCTCTACGATTATAGGTTTTAATTTCTATTTGAAGTTGTATTAATCTTCTATTTGTTAGTTCTTTTGTTTTTCTCCTACTGTACATATGGTATGAATTTGCTTCATTTGACTCTAATATTCAATGTTCTTAAGAGTGGAAAAACTTCTTATTTTAAAAAAATATTAAACTATCAGCGTTTTGAAGAACGTTTTTAATTTCCGTTCTTTGTATTGGATCTGAAAACTGATTGTTACAAATGGCCTGAACTTGTTTATTTTATGCCCCAATCCAACTAATAAATATCTATTATACTATTTTAACCAATGTATCATTCCAGAAAAAAAGTGAATTGCTTAGAGAACGGTAAGACAAACTTTTAACTTAACGAATTCAAACTTTTAATTAAAAAAAAAAAGTAATTTGAAATGAATAAATCGAGGAATCGTTTATAAGAATAGAGGCGAATCATTCAGTTGAAAGAATCTGATGTCCCCTCTTCAGTACAATTTCCTCCAACATAAAAACAATCACCGATATGGATAATTCTGTGATTAAGAACACAATATTTTGTAACAATTTAACTTAATAAAATTCGGATAACCACATTCGGCTGTATTCAGTATTGTTGAGATCTCTCTCAGTCTTCTTTCTTAACTTGTTCTGGATTTTCATCAGTCAACCAATTTGATTAGTAAACATTGTATTAGGGTAGCGGGTAAATATTTCTTCATGACCACAGTGTGGAAGATTTCTACCTCAGGGAACTAGCGACCCTGCCCACGCCAGCTCTTGATTCCCCTACTTTACGTTTCTTGGTGGAATCATGTCCCTACCTTTTTTCCTTCCCATCCTCATTCTACATCCTTATCTTGATTTATTGATGCCTCTGATACACAACCAATTTGATAAATAACGTAATTTCTTAATACCAACCATTTTAACTAGTTCATTCTTTGAAATTTTGGTACATTATTCCTAAAACCGCAATTTATGAGTCAAAACATAAATGCCGTATGAACTATAAAAGACTTGGAAAAACTGCTATTGCATAGCCATAAAGACTACATTGGACTTACATTCTTAAAAAACTCAAATTCATTTGAACTTGTTCTTGGTTTATCTATTCTGTGATGATATGATAATTTCTTTCGATCACACGGGCTGTATAATTTTAACTAGTTGATTCTTTGAAATTTTGGTAATAATATTCACAGAACCACAATTCATACTTCAAAACATAGTTATACACGTCAGAACTACATAAGATACAACAAAATAGCCACCATCAAGCCAAAAACACTACACTGAATCTTCCTTGAAAAACAAACCTTCATTTGAACTTGTACTTCCTTTATCACTCCTCGGATGAATCCGCATGTAGCATGTTTTATCAAACATTGTGGTGAATCAAAGGCCATTAGCAATGTCTTTTAATCGCTAATTTAGTTATAGATTGAACCAAACTATTAAATTTTCACTACTCAGTGCTCATTATAGGACGCTCATATATTTTCGGCTGTTTAAAGAAGCACCTCATTTTGTTGTGTCATGATATTTTCATTTATCTGCAACTCATTTATAACAATTAGTTTTGTTCTCGATACTATTAGTAGATAGTTCAAGGATTATTTTTAAAATATAGATAGGTTAATAATTGTAACCCCATTTTACATTTAAATTTATATAATGTCTTACGGATTTTATTAAAATATTTATGAAGTCTCAGTTTGAATTGATAATTACTGCTCTATAAAACATATACATTGCTGACTGCATGTTTACATTACTGAGTAGCTTATTGGGAATATTTTGGTGAAATAATCATTGTGCTATAATGGATCAAACTTTTGCATATTTGAAAGTGGTAAAAAATGCAAGTAATAAAGTAAATCTGACGTCACCAGTTTTATTTTAAATTTTGGCTGGTCTATTTAAAAGATAATCGCATTTTGTTCAAACCTCCTTGTAATGACTCGATTATTTATCGGTCCATATGTTTGTGGTATTATGATTCCTACGTTGTTTCCAGGGAAGAATAGGAAGTCAGTTTCAAAATTGAGAAATAATAGGCTCAGCTTTTTGTTGTTCAGAGTTTTAAGACTATGATTTAAAGCTCACAGCAGATTTTTTTGAATTCATAAAGAACATATAAAAACTATAGTAAATTACTCTATTGATGATATGTGTTACAAAAAATAAAACCATACAAAGTATAAAAGATAGAAGCATGCCTCGTTGCAATTTTATAAATATTCCCATATTTTTTTTTGGTTTTATCTTGCCTGATGTTTAGATAGTCCAGTTTTGTTTTCTTATTTATCATTTTTTTTACCATTCTTTATCATGCCATTTACATTTCTTGCCTTGAGTCAACTAAATGAAATTTGAAGTGCTATAATTTTGTGTTTACCAGGAGATGATAAAGTCGTAAAGATCATCACTCATTGTCATGGACGAAACTAAAAAAAATAATATTTCACTACCCAACAATAAGACCAAATAAATAGGTGGTTGATGGATGAATTATTTATTGGCTTCATGTCTTTCATTATATTGTAGGATTTATCTTTTAATTTTAAAGGTAGTTGGATTTGAAGTACTCCTCTTGATTAAGTTCGAGGTGCACATATCTTTATGTTATTCAAAACAATTAGTGCGCTAGGACAGATTTGATTGGAATTTCAGTCTGAATTCCTTGATAATTAATGCATTTCCACTGATGGATTAATACTTTTTTTTAATTGTTGAGTAATATATACATTCTATCACATGAACACGGTTTATATTTAGAAAAGAATACATTCACAAAATATGTCCAGAGCGAAAAAACTATACCGATACAAAGTAAAACAGAAATATTAAATCAACAAAATAAAATAAATTTATTAAAAACGCGTACATATCTATATTATATATTTGATTATGATATTATGCTTCTTTTTTTTTTTTTTTTTTTGTTAGTTGTATATAAATGTTTATAATGTTAAAGATTCAAGTTTTCTTATCAGCGTTTTTATAAACTTAGTCTAATATTCATTTTAAGCTCTCCGATGGAATAAAAATGTTTATTTCTTAAAGAGTACTCATATCTATTTTGCAAATCAAGAGATTATTTATAATGGGTAGTTATATTTTGAACCCTAACATAATATTGTAGAGACCATGGCAGGACAGTCTCTGTTTATTGTAAAGAAGGAAAGGATGATTTTACGTGCAGCATTTGAGAGAAGTGTAAATGTCCTGGAACATTCACTTAATTGTGACAGACTTGATTTTCAAGAATTGCTTGCTCACTGTGAGTTTTTGACAGAGAAGTCAGGGGCTTTCGACTCGACGGAGAAAAAAACTTTTAATCTTCTGGTGGTGAATAATAATTTTGAAGATATAATTATGAGAGATTCCTTGCCATTGACAAGAATTATAAAAAGATTGTGGCAGTCCTGAAGGCAAAGTTGAGAACAGAAGATTTTCTCATCAACCAAGTAAAAGAATTAAATCACTGCCTTGAAAAAGGTTTCGATATTATTGAAATAGTACCTCAGACTCATTTGAGATTTAAATTATTATTTGGTGTGGTGCCTGATAATAAAAATGCTTTCCTACAGATATCAATACATGGGTCTGATAGAGGTAATATTAGATCTTAATGACTGAATTCAAGTGATAATGGGTGGGTACTTAGGCAGAGAAGAATTTTCAACTGGATGAATAGTAGCCCATTTCTTCTCTGAACAACCATTGAACATCACCTGTCAAATATTTTGCAAACGACCTTCTGCACGATCACTTATTGCCAAAAGTCAGTAAAACGTTCACCATAAACAGTTACAAGACTAGATGATGAAGCTTCCCATAATTTATTTATAGATCAGGCTACATGGGTGGTACTTTAAAGACAGGTTTCATCGTAGAGAGTTCGAGTTTTCTCAAAGCATCTCTAACTCCTCATCTAAAGTAATATCTGTTTTATAGAAAATAAATGAGAAACATTATGGGGTATTGCATTTGACGATGATGACATTAAAGAGAACGGTCTGGAGAAGCATGGACTAAATAAAAATGTCATGTAACTAAAAGATATATATTTAGTTAATATTCTAAATTGTTTTGTAACACTTGGGATTTTTCTGTGCTGCTTTTAATATTATTATTACGGAAAATTTGAAAGCTGGGGTTAGGTGGGGATATGCCTTTTGACTCTGAATCAGAAAAGGATTTTCTGGCTTGGCTAAGTGGATCGCATTGTTCTGGGGCCGTTTAGGCTATCTTCACGCATCCTGTTGTCGTGGTCCTCACAACGTTCTGTTAGCGTTCAACATGTTATTGATTATAGCTAATATCATTTAATGATATGAGTACTCTTTTGGAAATAAACACATTTATTCCAACCAAAAAACCTAAAATGAACTAAAGGCTAAAGTTCTTACAACATTGGTCACAAACCATAACTTTTAACAATATAAAAATATTTAAAGGTTGAACATCAGTTGAACTGAGTTTATGATATGAATTAAAAGAATGATACTTTGATTCATTTACAGATTTAAACCAGCTTAGTTCACTGTATTTCCAACCAGACAAACAATATAAAACAATCGCTTCTTAAAAACTAAATATAAAAAACAAACAAAAAAACATTATGAGATGAACACTCTTCAATCATAGAATTACAGATTTTTTTTTTTTTATTTGTGTTCTACTACTGCATGTTACTCCGTAAGGACATTAGAGGTCACTCCCATACTGCCACTACCAGGAAAACATATTATAGTTTCTCAGACCTTCTCCAAAACTAGTACATATCCTGTCACCATAGTCATGATTCTAGATCCTTTAAAAATCAGCTTTATGATTCGTGCTAAATGGTACTTAATTCATTTACGACTATTGTTTCGTATTGACACAACATTGATAACAGTAATTGGATGTGTAGCTTTTTCTTTCCGTTTAATTTAAATTCTACCACAGGCCCCATTTCACAACTTTTATACAGCGACTAAGGACCCTCATTCTTTCTTCTCGAGAATTTTCTATAAGGAGTATAACCCATCGAAGGCACTTGGAGGCAACGAAATGGATGCTTTCTTTAAAGGAGCAACTCTTGATCGATCTGACAAAAAGATAAATGAAAATTATGTTTTGTGATATTTCTCTAAGCAATATAGCAGCTGAATAGACATACTTGGTGGCATCGCATATTCCGCGAATACTTAATGTTCCATCACCTCCATCTCTATCTGTCTAAAGGGGCGTTGTTTTCACAGTCCCAAGACAAGGTGGCCCACTGAGCCTAGCCCGAAAGTTCTTTTATGATTCAAGGTCAACAGGCATTTCCACACCTAACCCAGACTTTCAAATTTTCAGATATAATAATTTAAAAAATGCAAGAGAAGCACAAGAACATCCGAAGTGACCCAAAACCGTTTATAATATTAGAAATATATGACTTTTAGTTACGTGTCATATTGATTTAGCCCACGCTTCTTCCAGACCGTTAGCTCTAATGTCATTATCAACAGAAACGATACCCTTTAATATTTCTCAATTATGTTCTAAAACAGATATTACTTTAGATGGGAAGTTCGAGACGCATTGAGAAAACTCCCACTCTGTACGATGAAACCTGTCTTTAGAAAACCACCCATGTCGCCTGCTCTATAAATACTTTATGGGAAGTTTCTTCATCTAGACTTG
Source organism: Nezara viridula (assembly GCA_928085145.1). NCBI lineage: Eukaryota > Metazoa > Arthropoda > Insecta > Hemiptera > Pentatomidae > Nezara > Nezara viridula. The sequence continues at coordinate 101,504,749 of OV725078.1, read as the reverse complement.
TAACTCTTTAAGGTGAACGTTCTACTTTCTTTCGGTAATAAGTGATCGTGAAGAAGGTCTTTTGTAAAAAAATTTACGGATGATGTTCAAAGGTTGTTTTTAGAAGAAATGGGCTAGTATTCATCCAAGTCAAAATTCCTCTGTGCCTAAATACCAACTCATTAACACTTGAATACTGTCATAAAGATCTAATATTACTTTTATCTTACCCATGTACTGATATCTGTAAAAAATCCTTTTTAATATCAGGCACCACACCAAATAATAATTTAAATCTCAAATGAATCTGAGGTACTATTTCAATAACATTAAAACCTTTTTCAAGGCAGTGATTTAATTATTTTACTCCCTTAATGAGAAAATCTTCTGTTCTCTACTTAGCCTTTAGGACTGCCACAATCTTTTCATAACACTTGTCAATGGCAAGGAATCTCTCATAATTATATCTTCAGAATTATTACTCACTCCCAAAGATTAAAAAGATCTTCTGCCGATTCCAAAGTCTCAGACTTCTGAGTCAAAATCACCCTGTGATCAAACAATGTTGAATTTCAACTCTGTCACAATTAAGTGAATGTTCCAGATCATTTACACACCTCTCAAAATTTTTTTTAATAATCAGTAGTAGAAAAACTGGTTGTTTGTAAATAATCATTTGGTTATTTCGAGAAAAATTTGACCACTAAACTTTTTTATCAAAAGTTCTCAGTCAGCAAATAAGTTTTGAGAACTAGGTTTATCACAATTAAGTTGTTGATCTAGGTCATTAGTATACTTGGTAATAGTGTTATAAATATAAGTATAAAAAATTAAAAAAATAGGGTAATCAAAACAAGTTCTGCTTGCGTTAAAAACAGATATAATATAATATATATATATATATATATATATATATCTTACCGTTAGAAATAATGCCATGGTTTAAAAAAATAATAATAATACTTCTTGAAGAAAGAAAAATATATTTCAGCACAAAGTTTTAAAGAACAGTTTATGACTAACTATTTTTCAATAGACGCATAACTGAATTTTTTAACTTTATAAAACTATTAAATTATTTAAAATAAGTATGATTGCGTTTTTAAGAGTAGGTTTATATAGTACTGTTATTTCCTTCCTGCTCTACGATTATAGGTTTTAATTTCTATTTGAAGTTGTATTAATCTTCTATTTGTTAGTTCTTTTGTTTTTCTCCTACTGTACATATGGTATGAATTTGCTTCATTTGACTCTAATATTCAATGTTCTTAAGAGTGGAAAAACTTCTTATTTTAAAAAAATATTAAACTATCAGCGTTTTGAAGAACGTTTTTAATTTCCGTTCTTTGTATTGGATCTGAAAACTGATTGTTACAAATGGCCTGAACTTGTTTATTTTATGCCCCAATCCAACTAATAAATATCTATTATACTATTTTAACCAATGTATCATTCCAGAAAAAAAGTGAATTGCTTAGAGAACGGTAAGACAAACTTTTAACTTAACGAATTCAAACTTTTAATTAAAAAAAAAAAGTAATTTGAAATGAATAAATCGAGGAATCGTTTATAAGAATAGAGGCGAATCATTCAGTTGAAAGAATCTGATGTCCCCTCTTCAGTACAATTTCCTCCAACATAAAAACAATCACCGATATGGATAATTCTGTGATTAAGAACACAATATTTTGTAACAATTTAACTTAATAAAATTCGGATAACCACATTCGGCTGTATTCAGTATTGTTGAGATCTCTCTCAGTCTTCTTTCTTAACTTGTTCTGGATTTTCATCAGTCAACCAATTTGATTAGTAAACATTGTATTAGGGTAGCGGGTAAATATTTCTTCATGACCACAGTGTGGAAGATTTCTACCTCAGGGAACTAGCGACCCTGCCCACGCCAGCTCTTGATTCCCCTACTTTACGTTTCTTGGTGGAATCATGTCCCTACCTTTTTTCCTTCCCATCCTCATTCTACATCCTTATCTTGATTTATTGATGCCTCTGATACACAACCAATTTGATAAATAACGTAATTTCTTAATACCAACCATTTTAACTAGTTCATTCTTTGAAATTTTGGTACATTATTCCTAAAACCGCAATTTATGAGTCAAAACATAAATGCCGTATGAACTATAAAATACTTGGAAAAACTGCTATTGCATAGCCATAAAGACTACATTGGACTTACATTCTTAAAAAACTCAAATTCATTTGAACTTGTTCTTGGTTTATCTATTCTGTGATGATATGATAATTTCTTTCGATCACACGGGCTGTATAATTTTAACTAGTTGATTCTTTGAAATTTTGGTAATAATATTCACAGAACCACAATTCATACTTCAAAACATAGTTATACACGTCAGAACTACATAAGATACAACAAAATAGCCACCATCAAGCCAAAAACACTACACTGAATCTTCCTTGAAAAACAAACCTTCATTTGAACTTGTACTTCCTTTATCACTCCTCGGATGAATCCGCATGTAGCATGTTTTATCAAACATTGTGGTGAATCAAAGGCCATTAGCAATGTCTTTTAATCGCTAATTTAGTTATAGATTGAACCAAACTATTAAATTTTCACTACTCAGTGCTCATTATAGGACGCTCATATATTTTCGGCTGTTTAAAGAAGCACCTCATTTTGTTGTGTCATGATATTTTCATTTATCTGCAACTCATTTATAACAATTAGTTTTGTTCTCGATACTATTAGTAGATAGTTCAAGGATTATTTTTAAAATATAGATAGGTTAATAATTGTAACCCCATTTTACATTTAAATTTATATAATGTCTTACGGATTTTATTAAAATATTTATGAAGTCTCAGTTTGAATTGATAATTACTGCTCTATAAAACATATACATTGCTGACTGCATGTTTACATTACTGAGTAGCTTATTGGGAATATTTTGGTGAAATAATCATTGTGCTATAATGGATCAAACTTTTGCATATTTGAAAGTGGTAAAAAATGCAAGTAATAAAGTAAATCTGACGTCACCAGTTTTATTTTAAATTTTGGCTGGTCTATTTAAAAGATAATCGCATTTTGTTCAAACCTCCTTGTAATGACTCGATTATTTATCGGTCCATATGTTTGTGGTATTATGATTCCTACGTTGTTTCCAGGGAAGAATAGGAAGTCAGTTTCAAAATTGAGAAATAATAGGCTCAGCTTTTTGTTGTTCAGAGTTTTAAGACTATGATTTAAAGCTCACAGCAGATTTTTTTGAATTCATAAAGAACATATAAAAACTATAGTAAATTACTCTATTGATGATATGTGTTACAAAAAATAAAACCATACAAAGTATAAAAGATAGAAGCATGCCTCGTTGCAATTTTATAAATATTCCCATATTTTTTTTTGGTTTTATCTTGCCTGATGTTTAGATAGTCCAGTTTTGTTTTCTTATTTATCATTTTTTTTACCATTCTTTATCATGCCATTTACATTTCTTGCCTTGAGTCAACTAAATGAAATTTGAAGTGCTATAATTTTGTGTTTACCAGGAGATGATAAAGTCATAAAGATCATCACTCATTGTCATGGACGAAACTAAAAAAAATAATATTTCACTACCCAACAATAAGACCAAATAAATAGGTGGTTGATGGATGAATTATTTATTGGCTTCATGTCTTTCATTATATTGTAGGATTTATCTTTTAATTTTAAAGGTAGTTGGATTTGAAGTACTCCTCTTGATTAAGTTCGAGGTGCACATATCTTTATGTTATTCAAAACAATTAGTGCGCTAGGACAGATTTGATTGGAATTTCAGTCTGAATTCCTTGATAATTAATGCATTTCCACTGATGGATTAATACTTTTTTTTTAATTGTTGAGTAATATATACATTCTATCACATGAACACGGTTTATATTTAGAAAAGAATACATTCACAAAATATGTCCAGAGCGAAAAAACTATACCGATACAAAGTAAAACAGAAATATTAAATCAACAAAATAAAATAAATTTATTAAAAACGCGTACATATCTATATTATATATTTGATTATGATATTATGCTTCTTTTTTTTTTTTTTTTTTTGTTAGTTGTATATAAATGTTTATAATGTTAAAGATTCAAGTTTTCTTATCAGCGTTTTTATAAACTTAGTCTAATATTCATTTTAAGCTCTCCGATGGAATAAAAATGTTTATTTCTTAAAGAGTACTCATATCTATTTTGCAAATCAAGAGATTATTTATAATGGGTAGTTATATTTTGAACCCTAACATAATATTGTAGAGACCATGGCAGGACAGTCTCTGTTTATTGTAAAGAAGGAAAGGATGATTTTACGTGCAGCATTTGAGAGAAGTGTAAATGTCCTGGAACATTCACTTAATTGTGACAGACTTGATTTTCAAGAATTGCTTGCTCACTGTGAGTTTTTGACAGAGAAGTCAGGGGCTTTCGACTCGACGGAGAAAAAAACTTTTAATCTTCTGGTGGTGAATAATAATTTTGAAGATATAATTATGAGAGATTCCTTGCCATTGACAAGAATTATAAAAAGATTGTGGCAGTCCTGAAGGCAAAGTTGAGAACAGAAGATTTTCTCATCAACCAAGTAAAAGAATTAAATCACTGCCTTGAAAAAGGTTTCGATATTATTGAAATAGTACCTCAGACTCATTTGAGATTTAAATTATTATTTGGTGTGGTGCCTGATAATAAAAATGCTTTCCTACAGATATCAATACATGGGTCTGATAGAGGTAATATTAGATCTTAATGACTGAATTCAAGTGATAATGGGTGGGTACTTAGGCAGAGAAGAATTTTCAACTGGATGAATAGTAGCCCATTTCTTCTCTGAACAACCATTGAACATCACCTGTCAAATATTTTGCAAACGACCTTCTGCACGATCACTTATTGCCAAAAGTCAGTAAAACGTTCACCATAAACAGTTACAAGACTAGATGATGAAGCTTCCCATAATTTATTTATAGATCAGGCTACATGGGTGGTACTTTAAAGACAGGTTTCATCGTAGAGAGTTCGAGTTTTCTCAAAGCATCTCTAACTCCTCATCTAAAGTAATATCTGTTTTATAGAAAATAAATGAGAAACATTATGGGGTATTGCATTTGACGATGATGACATTAAAGAGAACGGTCTGGAGAAGCATGGACTAAATAAAAATGTCATGTAACTAAAAGATATATATTTAGTTAATATTCTAAATTGTTTTGTAACACTTGGGATTTTTCTGTGCTGCTTTTAATATTATTATTACGGAAAATTTGAAAGCTGGGGTTAGGTGGGGATATGCCTTTTGACTCTGAATCAGAAAAGGATTTTCTGGCTTGGCTAAGTGGATCGCATTGTTCTGGGGCCGTTAGGTCTTCACGCATCCTGTTGTCGTGGTCCTCACAACGTTCTGTTAGCGTTCAACATGTTATTGATTATAGCTAATATCATAAAATGATATGAGTACTCTTTTGGAAATAAACACATTTATTCCAACCAAAAAACCTAAAATGAACTAAAGGCTAAAGTTCTTACAACATTGGTCACAAACCATAACTTTTAAAAATATAAAAATATTTAAAGGTTGAACATCAGTTGAACTGAGTTTATGATAAGAATTAAAAGAATGATACTTTGATTCATTTACAGATTTAAACCAGCTTAGTTCACTGTATTTCCAACCAGACAAACAATATAAAACAATCGCTTCTTAAAAACTAAATATAAAAAACAAACAAAAAAACATTATGAGATGAACACTCTTCAATCATAGAATTACAGATTTTTTTTTTTTATTTGTGTTCTACTACTGCATGTTACTCCGTAAGGACATTAGAGGTCACTCCCATACTGCCACTACCAGGAAAACATATTATAGTTTCTCAGACCTTCTCCAGAACTAGTACATATCCTGTCACCATAGTCATGATTCTAGATCCTTTAAAAATCAGCTTTATGATTCGTGCTAAATGGTACTTAATTCATTTACGACTATTGTTTCGTATTAACACAACATTGATAACAGTAATTGGATGAGTAGCTTTTCCTTTCCGTTTAATTTAAATTCTACCACAGGCCCCATTTCACAACTTTTATACAGCGACTAAGGACCCTCATTCTTTCTTCTCGAGGATTTTCTATAAGGAGTACAACCCATCGAAGGCACTTAAGGCAAAGAAATGGATGCTTTCTTTAAAGGAGCATCTCTTGATCGATCTGACAAAAAGATAAATGAAAATTATGTTTAGTGATATTCCACTAAGCAATATAGCAGCTGAATAGACATACTTGGTGGCATCGCATATTCCGCGAATACTTAATGTTCCATCACCTCCATCTCTATCTGTCTAAAGGGGCGTTGTTTTCACAGTCCCAAGACAAGGTGGCCCACTGAGCCTAGCCCGAAAGTTCTTTTATGATTCAAGGTCAACAGGCATTTCCACACCTAACCCAGACTTTCAAATTTTCAGATATAATAATTTAAAAAATGCAAGAGAAGCACAAGAACATCCGAAGTGACCCAAAACCGTTTATAATATTAGAAATATATGACTTTTAGTTACGTGTCATATTGATTTAGCCCACGCTTCTTCCAGACCGTTAGCTCTAATGTCATTATCAACAGAAACGATACCCTTTAATATTTCTCAATTATGTTCTAAAACAGATATTACTTTAGATGGGAAGTTCGAGACGCATTGAGAAAACTCCCACTCTGTACGATGAAACCTGTCTTTAGAAAACCACCCATGTCGCCTGCTCTATAAATACTTTATGGGAAGTTTCTTCATCTAGACTTGTAACTCTTTAAGGTGAACGTTCTACTTTCTTTCGGTAATAAGTGATCGTGAAGAAGGTCTTTTGTAAAAAAATTTACGGATGATGTTCAAAGGTTGTTTTTAGAAGAAATGGGCTAGTATTCATCCAAGTCAAAATTCCTCTGTGCCTAAATACCAACTCATTAACACTTGAATACTGTCATAAAGATCTAATATTACTTTTATCTTACCCATGTACTGATATCTGTAAAAAATCCTTTTTAATATCAGGCACCACACCAAATAATAATTTAAATCTCAAATGAATCTGAGGTACTATTTCAATAACATTAAAACCTTTTTCAAGGCAGTGATTTAATTATTTTACTCCCTTAATGAGAAAATCTTCTGTTCTCTACTTAGCCTTTAGGACTGCCACAATCTTTTCATAACACTTGTCAATGGCAAGGAATCTCTCATAATTATATCTTCAGAATTATTACTCACTCCCAAAGATTAAAAAGATCTTCTGCCGATTCCAAAGTCTCAGACTTCTGAGTCAAAATCACCCTGTGATCAAACAATGTTGAATTTCAACTCTGTCACAATTAAGTGAATGTTCCAGATCATTTACACACCTCTCAAAATTTTTTTTAATAATCAGTAGTAGAAAAACTGGTTGTTTGTAAATAATCATTTGGTTATTTCGAGAAAAATTTGACCACTAAACTTTTTTATCAAAAGTTCTCAGTCAGCAAATAAGTTTTGAGAACTAGGTTTATCACAATTAAGTTGTTGATCTAGGTCATTAGTATACTTGGTAATAGTGTTATAAATATAAGTATAAAAAATTAAAAAAATAGGGTAATCAAAACAAGTTCTGCTTGCGTTAAAAACAGAAAAAAAAAATATATATATATACTTACCGTTAGAAATAATGCCATGGTTTAAAAAAATAATAATAATACTTCTTGAAGAAAGAAAAATATATTTCAGCACAAAGTTTTAAAGAACAGTTTATGACTAACTATTTTTCAATAGACGCATAACTGAATTTTTTAACTTTATAAAACTATTAAATTATTTAAAATAAGTATGATTGCGTTTTTAAGAGTAGGTTTATATAGTACTGTTATTTCCTTCCTGCTCTACGATTATAGGTTTTAATTTCTATTTGAAGTTGTATTAATCTTCTATTTGTTAGTTCTTTTGTTTTTCTCCTACTGTACATATGGTATGAATTTGCTTCATTTGACTCTAATATTCAATGTTCTTAAGAGTGGAAAAACTTCTTATTTTAAAAAAATATTAAACTATCAGCGTTTTGAAGAACGTTTTTAATTTCCGTTCTTTGTATTGGATCTGAAAACTGATTGTTACAAATGGCCTGAACTTGTTTATTTTATGCCCCAATCCAACTAATAAATATCTATTATACTATTTTAACCAATGTATCATTCCAGAAAAAAAGTGAATTGCTTAGAGAACGGTAAGACAAACTTTTAACTTAACGAATTCAAACTTTTAATTAAAAAAAAAAAGTAATTTGAAATGAATAAATCGAGGAATCGTTTATAAGAATAGAGGCGAATCATTCAGTTGAAAGAATCTGATGTCCCCTCTTCAGTACAATTTCCTCCAACATAAAAACAATCACCGATATGGATAATTCTGTGATTAAGAACACAATATTTTGTAACAATTTAACTTAATAAAATTCGGATAACCACATTCGGCTGTATTCAGTATTGTTGAGATCTCTCTCAGTCTTCTTTCTTAACTTGTTCTGGATTTTCATCAGTCAACCAATTTGATTAGTAAACATTGTATTAGGGTAGCGGGTAAATATTTCTTCATGACCACAGTGTGGAAGATTTCTACCTCAGGGAACTAGCGACCCTGCCCACGCCAGCTCTTGATTCCCCTACTTTACGTTTCTTGGTGGAATCATGTCCCTACCTTTTTTCCTTCCCATCCTCATTCTACATCCTTATCTTGATTTATTGATGCCTCTGATACACAACCAATTTGATAAATAACGTAATTTCTTAATACCAACCATTTTAACTAGTTCATTCTTTGAAATTTTGGTACATTATTCCTAAAACCGCAATTTATGAGTCAAAACATAAATGCCGTATGAACTATAAAAGACTTGGAAAAACTGCTATTGCATAGCCATAAAGACTACATTGGACTTACATTCTTAAAAAACTCAAATTCATTTGAACTTGTTCTTGGTTTATCTATTCTGTGATGATATGATAATTTCTTTCGATCACACGGGCTGTCGAATTTTAACTAGTTGATTCTTTGAAATTTTGGTAATAATATTCACAGAACCACAATTCATACTTCAAAACATAGTTATACACGTCAGAACTACATAAGATACAACAAAATAGCCACCATCAAGCCAAAAACACTACACTGAATCTTCCTTGAAAAACAAACCTTCATTTGAACTTGTACTTCCTTTATCACTCCTCGGATGAATCCGCATGTAGCATGTTTTATCAAACATTGTGGTGAATCAAAGGCCATTAGCAATGTCTTTTAATCGCTAATTTAGTTATAGATTGAACCAAACTATTAAATTTTCACTACTCAGTGCTCATTATAGGACGCTCATATATTTTCGGCTGTTTAAAGAAGCACCTCATTTTGTTGTGTCATGATATTTTCATTTATCTGCAACTCATTTATAACAATTAGTTTTGTTCTCGATACTATTAGTAGATAGTTCAAGGATTATTTTTAAAATATAGATAGGTTAATAATTGTAACCCCATTTTACATTTAAATTTATATAATGTCTTACGGATTTTATTAAAATATTTATGAAGTCTCAGTTTGAATTGATAATTACTGCTCTATAAAACATATACATTGCTGACTGCATGTTTACATTACTGAGTAGCTTATTGGGAATATTTTGGTGAAATAATCATTGTGCTATAATGGATCAAACTTTTGCATATTTGAAAGTGGTAAAAAATGCAAGTAATAAAGTAAATCTGACGTCACCAGTTTTATTTTAAATTTTGGCTGGTCTATTTAAAAGATAATCGCATTTTGTTCAAACCTCCTTGTAATGACTCGATTATTTATCGGTCCATATGTTTGTGGTATTATGATTCCTACGTTGTTTCCAGGGAAGAATAGGAAGTCAGTTTCAAAATTGAGAAATAATAGGCTCAGCTTTTTGTTGTTCAGAGTTTTAAGACTATGATTTAAAGCTCACAGCAGATTTTTTTGAATTCATAAAGAACATATAAAAACTATAGTAAATTACTCTATTGATGATATGTGTTACAAAAAATAAAACCATACAAAGTATAAAAGATAGAAGCATGCCTCGTTGCAATTTTATAAATATTCCCATATTTTTTTTTGGTTTTATCTTGCCTGATGTTTAGATAGTCCAGTTTTGTTTTCTTATTTATCATTTTTTTTACCATTCTTTATCATGCCATTTACATTTCTTGCCTTGAGTCAACTAAATGAAATTTGAAGTGCTATAATTTTGTGTTTACCAGGAGATGATAAAGTCGTAAAGATCATCACTCATTGTCATGGACGAAACTAAAAAAAATAATATTTCACTACCCAACAATAAGACCAAATAAATAGGTGGTTGATGGATGAATTATTTATTGGCTTCATGTCTTTCATTATATTGTAGGATTTATCTTTTAATTTTAAAGGTAGTTGGATTTGAAGTACTCCTCTTGATTAAGTTCGAGGTGCACATATCTTTATGTTATTCAAAACATTAGTGCGCTAGGACAGATTTGATTGGAATTTCAGTCTGAATTCCTTGATAATTAATGCATTTCCACTGATGGATTAATACTTTTTTTTAATTGTTGAGTAATATATACATTCTATCACATGAACACGGTTTATATTTAGAAAAGAATACATTCACAAAATATGTCCAGAGCGAAAAACTATACCGATACAAAGTAAAACAGAAATATTAAATCAACAAAATAAAATAAATTTATTAAAAACGCGTACATATCTATATTATATATTTGATTATGATATTATGCTTCTTTTTTTTTTTTTTTTTTGTTAGTTGTATATAAATGTTTATAATGTTAAAGATTCAAGTTTTCTTATCAGCGTTTTTATAAACTTAGTCTAATATTCATTTTAAGCTCTCCGATGGAATAAAAATGTTTATTTCTTAAAGAGTACTCATATCTATTTTGCAAATCAAGAGATTATTTATAATGGGTAGTTATATTTTGAACCCTAACATAATATTGTAGAGACCATGGCAGGACAGTCTCTGTTTATTGTAAAGAAGGAAAGGATGATTTTACGTGCAGCATTTGAGAGAAGTGTAAATGTCCTGGAACATTCACTTAATTGTGACAGACTTGATTTTCAAGAATTGCTTGCTCACTGTGAGTTTTTGACAGAGAAGTCAGGGGCTTTCGACTCGACGGAGAAAAAAACTTTTAATCTTCTGGTGGTGAATAATAATTTTGAAGATATAATTATGAGAGATTCCTTGCCATTGACAAGAATTATAAAAAGATTGTGGCAGTCCTGAAGGCAAAGTTGAGAACAGAAGATTTTCTCATCAACCAAGTAAAAGAATTAAATCACTGCCTTGAAAAAGGTTTCGATATTATTGAAATAGTACCTCAGACTCATTTGAGATTTAAATTATTATTTGGTGTGGTGCCTGATAATAAAAATGCTTTCCTACAGATATCAATACATGGGTCTGATAGAGGTAATATTAGATCTTAATGACTGAATTCAAGTGATAATGGGTGGGTACTTAGGCAGAGAAGAATTTTCAACTGGATGAATAGTAGCCCATTTCTTCTCTGAACAACCATTGAACATCACCTGTCAAATATTTTGCAAACGACCTTCTGCACGATCACTTATTGCCAAAAGTCAGTAAAACGTTCACCATAAACAGTTACAAGACTAGATGATGAAGCTTCCCATAATTTATTTATAGATCAGGCTACATGGGTGGTACTTTAAAGACAGGTTTCATCGTAGAGAGTTCGAGTTTTCTCAAAGCATCTCTAACTCCTCATCTAAAGTAATATCTGTTTTATAGAAAATAAATGAGAAACATTATGGGGTATTGCATTTGACGATGATGACATTAAAGAGAACGGTCTGGAGAAGCATGGACTAAATAAAAATGTCATGTAACTAAAAGATATATATTTAGTTAATATTCTAAATTGTTTTGTAACACTTGGGATTTTTCTGTGCTGCTTTTAATATTATTATTACGGAAAATTTGAAAGCTGGGGTTAGGTGGGGATATGCCTTTTGACTCTGAATCAGAAAAGGATTTTCTGGCTTGGCTAAGTGGATCGCATTGTTCTGGGGCCGTGAAAATTCCCAGATAGCTAATAGAGCTGGTCGTGATGGCGCATTAGGTCTTCACGCATCCTGTTGTCGTGGTCCTCACAACGTTCTGTTAGCGTTCAACATGTTATTGATCATAGCTAATATCATTTTATGATATGAGTACTCTTTTGGAAATAAACACATTTATTCCAACAAAAAAACCTAAAATGAACTAAAGGCTAAAGTTCTTACAACATTGGTCACAAACCATAACTTTTAACAATATAAAAATATTTAAAGGTTGAACATCAGTTGAACTGAGTTTATGGTATGAATTAAAAGAATGATACTTTGATTCATTTACAGATTTAAACCAGCTTAGTTCACTGTATTTCCAACCAGACAAACAATATAAAACAATCGCTTCTTAAAAACTAAATATAAAAAACAAACAAAAAAACATTATGAGATGAACACTCTTCAATCATAGAATTACAGATTTTTTTTTTTTTTTTTGTGTTCTATTACTGCATGTTACTCCGTAAGGACATTAGAGGTCACTCCCATACTGCCACTACCAGGAAAACATATTATAGTTTCTAAGACCTTCTCCAAAACTAGTACATATCCTGTCACCATAGTCATGATTCTAGATCCTTTAAAAATCAGCTTTATGATTCGTGCTAAATGGTACTTAATTCATTTACGACTATTGTTTCGTATTGACACAACATTGATAACAGTAATTGGATGTGTAGCTTTTTCTTTCCGTTTAATTTAAATTCTACCACAGGCCCCAATTCACAACTTTTATACAGCGACTAAGGACCCTCATTCTTTCTTCTCGAGAATTTTCTATAAGGAGTATAACCCATCGAAGGCATGGGAGGCAACGAAATGGATGCTTTCTTTAAAGGAGCAACTCTTGATCGATCTGACAAAAAGATAAATGAAAATTATGTTTTGTGATATTTCTCTAAGCAATATAGCAGCTGAATAGACATACTTGGTGGCATCGCATATTCCGCGAATACTTAATGTTCCATCACCTCCATCTCTATCTGTCTAAAGGGGCGTTGTTTTCACAGTCCCAAGACAAGGTGGCCCACTGAGCCTAGCCCGAAAGTTCTTTTATGATTCAAGGTCAACAGGCATTTCCACACCTAACCCAGACTTTCAAATTTTCAGATATAATAATTTAAAAAATGCAAGAGAACACAAGAACATCCGAAGTGACCCAAAACCGTTTATAATATTAGAAATATATGACTTTTAGTTACGTGTCATATTGATTTAGCCCACGCTTCTTCCAGACCGTTAGCTCTAATGTCATTATCAACAGAAACGATACCCTTTAATATTTCTCAATTATGTTCTAAAACAGATATTACTTTAGATGGGAAGTTCGAGACGCATTGAGAAAACTCCCACTCTGTACGATGAAACCTGTCTTTAGAAAACCACCCATGTCGCCTGCTCTATAAATACTTTATGGGAAGTTTCTTCATCTAGACTTGTAACTCTTTAAGGTGAACGTTCTACTTTCTTTCGGTAATAAGTGATCGTGAAGAAGGTCTTTTGTAAAAAAATTTACGGATGATGTTCAAAGGTTGTTTTTAGAAGAAATGGGCTAGTATTCATCCAAGTCAAAATTCCTCTGTGCCTAAATACCAACTCATTAACACTTGAATACTGTCATAAAGATCTAATATTACTTTTATCTTACCCATGTACTGATATCTGTAGAAAATCCTTTTTAATATCAGGCACCACACCAAATAATAATTTAAATCTTAAATGAGTCTGAGGTACTATTTCAATAACATTAAAACCTTTTTCAAGGCAGTGATTTAATTATTTTACTCCCTTAATGAGAAAATCTTCTGTTCTCTACTTAGCCTTTAGGACTGCCACAATCTTTTCATAACACTTGTCAATGGCAAGGAATCTCTCATAATTATATCTTCAGAATTATTACTCACTCCCAAAGATTAAAAAGATCTTCTGCCGATTCCAAAGTCTCAGACTTCTGAGTCAAAATCACCCTGTGATCAAACAATGTTGAATTTCAACTCTGTCACAATTAAGTGAATGTTCCAGATCATTTACACACCTCTCAAATTTTTTTTTAATAATCAGTAGTAGAAAAACTGGTTGTTTGTAAATAATCATTTGGTTATTTCGAGAAAAATTTGACCACTAAACTTTTTTATCAAAAGTTCTCAGTCAGCAAATAAATTTTGAGAACTAGGTTTATCACAATTAAGTTATTGATCTAGGTCATTAGTATACTTCGTAATAGTGTTATAAATATAAGTATAAAAAATAAAAAAATATTGTAATTAAAACAAGTTCTGCTTGCGTTAAAAACAGAAAATATATATATATATATATATATATATATATATATATATATATATATATATATATATATATATATATCTTACCGTTAGAAATAATGCCATGGTTTAAAAAAATGATAATAATACTTCTTGAAGAAAGAAAAATATATTTCAGCACAAAGTTTTAAAGAACAGTTTATGACTAACTATTTTTCAATAGACGCATAACTGAATTTTTTAACTTTATAAAACTATTAAATTATTTAAAATAAGTATAATTGCGTTTTTAAGAGTAGGTTTATATAGTACTGTTATTTCCTTCCTGCTCTACGATTATAGGTTTTAATTTCTATTTGAAGTTGTATTAATTTTCTATTTGTTAGTTCTTTTGTTTTTCTCCTATTGTACATATGGTATGAATTTGCTTCATTTGACTCTAATATTCAATGTTCTTAAGAGTGGAAAAACTTCTAATTTAAAAAAAAAATTTAACTATCAACGTTTTGAAGAACGTTTTTAAGTTCCGTTCTTTGTATTGGATCTGAAAACTAGTTGTTACCAATGGCCTGAACTTTTTTATTTTATGCCCAAATCAAACTAATATAAAATCTATTATAATATTTTAACCAATGTATCATTCCAGAAAAAAAGTGAATTGCTCAGAGAATGGTAAGACTAACTTTTAACTTAACGATTTCAAACTTTCAATTTATATAAAAAAGGAATTTGAAATGAATAATTCGAGGAATCGTTTATAAGAATAGATAGGAATCATTCAGTTAACAGAACCTGATGTCCCCTCTTCAGTACAATTTCCTCCAACATAAAAACAATCACCGATATGGATAATTCTGTGATTAAGAACACAATATTTTGTAACAATTTAACTTAATAAAATTCGGATAACCACATTCGGCTGTATTCAGTATTGTTGAGATCTCTCTCAGTCTTCTTTCTTAACTTGTTCTGGATTTTCATCAGTCAACCAATTTGATTAGTAAACATTGTATTAGGGTAGCGGGTAAATATTTCTTCATGACCACAGTGTGGAAGATTTCTACCTCAGGGAACTAGCGACCCTGCCCACGCCAGCTCTTGATTCCCCTACTTTACGTTTCTTGGTGGAATCATGTCCCTACCTTTTTTCCTTCCCATCCTCATTCTACATCCTTATCTTGATTTATTGATGCCTCTGACACACAACCGATTTGATAAATAACGTAATTTCTTAATACCAACCATTTTAACTAGTTCATTCTTTGAAATTTTGGTACATTATTCCTAAAACCGCAATTTATGAGTCAAAACATAAATGCCGTATGAACTATAAAATACTTGGAAAAACTGCTATTGCATAGCCATAAAGACTACATTGGACTTACATTCTTAAAAAACTCAAATTCATTTGAACTTGTTCTTGGTTTATCTATTCTGTGATGATATGATAATTTCTTTCGATCACACGGGCTGTATAATTTTAACTAGTTGATTCTTTGAAATTTTGGTAATAATATTCACAGAACCACAATTCATACTTCAAAACATAGTTATACACGTCAGAACTACATAAGATACAACAAAATAGCCACCATCAAGCCAAAAACACTACACTGAATCTTCCTTGAAAAACAAACCTTCATTTGAACTTGTACTTCCTTTATCACTCCTCGGATGAATCCGCATGTAGCATGTTTTATCAAACATTGTGGTGAATCAAAGGCCATTAGCAATGTCTTTTAATCGCTAATTTAGTTATAGATTGAACCAAACTATTAAATTTTCACTACTCAGTGCTCATTATAGGACGCTCATATATTTTCGGCTGTTTAAAGAAGCACCTCATTTTGTTGTGTCATGATATTTTCATTTATCTGCAACTCATTTATAACAATTAGTTTTGTTCTCGATACTATTAGTAGATAGTTCAAGGATTATTTTTAAAATATAGATAGGTTAATAATTGTAACCCCATTTTACATTTAAATTTATATAATGTCTTACGGATTTTATTAAAATATTTATGAAGTCTCAGTTTGAATTGATAATTACTGCTCTATAAAACATATACATTGCTGACTGCATGTTTACATTACTGAGTAGCTTATTGGGAATATTTTGGTGAAATAATCATTGTGCTATAATGGATCAAACTTTTGCATATTTGAAAGTGGTAAAAAATGCAAGTAATAAAGTAAATCTGACGTCACCAGTTTTATTTTAAATTTTGGCTGGTCTATTTAAAAGATAATCGCATTTTGTTCAAACCTCCTTGTAATGACTCGATTATTTATCGGTCCATATGTTTGTGGTATTATGATTCCTACGTTGTTTCCAGGGAAGAATAGGAAGTCAGTTTCAAAATTGAGAAATAATAGGCTCAGCTTTTTGTTGTTCAGAGTTTTAAGACTATGATTTAAAGCTCACAGCAGATTTTTTTGAATTCATAAAGAACATATAAAAACTATAGTAAATTACTCTATTGATGATATGTGTTACAAAAAATAAAACCATACAAAGTATAAAAGATAGAAGCATGCCTCGTTGCAATTTTATAAATATTCCCATATTTTTTTTTGGTTTTATCTTGCCTGATGTTTAGATAGTCCAGTTTTGTTTTCTTATTTATCATTTTTTTTACCATTCTTTATCATGCCATTTACATTTCTTGCCTTGAGTCAACTAAATGAAATTTGAAGTGCTATAATTTTGTGTTTACCAGGAGATGATAAAGTCATAAAGATCATCACTCATTGTCATGGACGAAACTAAAAAAAATAATATTTCACTACCCAACAATAAGACCAAATAAATAGGTGGTTGATGGATGAATTATTTATTGGCTTCATGTCTTTCATTATATTGTAGGATTTATCTTTTAATTTTAAAGGTAGTTGGATTTGAAGTACTCCTCTTGATTAAGTTCGAGGTGCACATATCTTTATGTTATTCAAAACAATTAGTGCGCTAGGACAGATTTGATTGGAATTTCAGTCTGAATTCCTTGATAATTAATGCATTTCCACTGATGGATTAATACTTTTTTTTTAATTGTTGAGTAATATATACATTCTATCACATGAACACGGTTTATATTTAGAAAAGAATACATTCACACAATATGTCCAGAGCGATAAAACTATACCGATACAAAGTAAAACAGAAATATTAAATCAACAAAATAAAATAAATTTATTAAAAACGCGTACATATCTATATTATATATTTGATTATGATATTATGCTTCTTTTTTTTTTTTCTTTTTTTTTTTTGTTAGTTGTATATAAATGTTTATAATGTTAAAGATTCAGGTTTTCTTATCAGCGTTTTTATAAATTTAGTCTAATATTCATTTTAAGCTCTCCAATGGAATAAAAATGTTTATTTCTTAAAGAGTACTCATATCTTGTTTGCGAATCAAGAGATTATTTATAATGGGTAGTTATATTTTGAACCCTAACATAATATTGTAGAGACCATGGCAGGACAGTCTCTGTTTATTGTAAAGAAGGAAAGGATGATTTTACGTGCAGCATTTGAGAGAAGTGTAAATGTCCTGGAACATTCACTTAATTGTGACAGACTTGATTTTCAAGAATTGCTTGCTCACTGTGAGTTTTTGACAGAGAAGTCAGGGGCTTTCGACTCGACGGAGAAAAAAACTTTTAATCTTCTGGTGGTGAATAATAATTTTGAAGATATAATTATGAGAGATTCCTTGCCATTGACAAGAATTATAAAAAGATTGTGGCAGTCCTGAAGGCAAAGTTGAGAACAGAAGATTTTCTCATCAACCAAGTAAAAGAATTAAATCACTGCCTTGAAAAAGGTTTTCGATATTATTGAAATAGTACCTCAGACTCATTTGAGATTTAAATTATTATTTGGTGTGGTGCCTGATAATAAAAATGCTTTCCTACAGATATCAATACATGGGTCTGATAGAGGTAATATTAGATCTTAATGACTGAATTCAAGTGATAATGGGTGGGTACTTAGGCAGAGAAGAATTTTCAACTGGATGAATAGTAGCCCATTTCTTCTCTGAACAACCATTGAACATCACCTGTCAAATATTTTGCAAACGACCTTCTGCACGATCACTTATTGCCAAAAGTCAGTAAAACGTTCACCATAAACAGTTACAAGACTAGATGATGAAGCTTCCCATAATTTATTTATAGATCAGGCTACATGGGTGGTACTTTAAAGACAGGTTTCATCGTAGAGAGTTCGAGTTTTCTCAAAGCATCTCTAACTCCTCATCTAAAGTAATATCTGTTTTATAGAAAATAAATGAGAAACATTATGGGGTATTGCATTTGACGATGATGACATTAAAGAGAACGGTCTGGAGAAGCATGGACTAAATAAAAATGTCATGTAACTAAAAGATATATATTTAGTTAATATTCTAAATTGTTTTGTAACACTTGGGATTTTTCTGTGCTGCTTTTAATATTATTATTACGGAAAATTTGAAAGCTGGGGTTAGGTGGGGATATGCCTTTTGACTCTGAATCAGAAAAGGATTTTCTGGCTTGGCTAAGTGGATCGCATTGTTCTGGGGCCGTTAGGTCTTCACGCATCCTGTTGTCGTGGTCCTCACAACGTTCTGTTAGCGTTCAACATGTTATTGATTATAGCTAATATCATTAAATGATATGAGTACTCTTTTGGAAATAAACACATTTATTCCAACCAAAAAACCTAAAATGAACTAAAGGCTAAAGTTCTTACAACATTGGTCACAAACCATAACTTTTAACAATATAAAAATATTTAAAGGTTGAACATCAGTTGAACTGAGTTTATGATATGAATTAAAAGAATGATACTTTGATTCATTTACAGATTTAAACCAGCTTAGTTCACTGTATTTCCAACCAGACAAACAATATAAAACAATCGCTTCTTAAAAACTAAATATAAAAAACAAACAAAAAAACATTATGAGATGAACACTCTTCAATCATAGAATTACAGATTTTTTTTTTTTTATTTGTGTTCTACTACTGCATGTTACTCCGTAAGGACATTAGAGGTCACTCCCATACTGCCACTACCAGGAAAACATATTATAGTTTCTCAGACCTTCTCCAGAACTAGTACATATCCTGTCACCATAGTCATGATTCTAGATCCTTTAAAAATCAGCTTTATGATTCGTGCTAAATGGTACTTAATTCATTTACGACTATTGTTTCGTATTAACACAACATTGATAACAGTAATTGGATGAGTAGCTTTTCCTTTCCGTTTAATTTAAATTCTACCACAGGCCCCATTTCACAACTTTTATACAGCGACTAAGGACCCTCATTCTTTCTTCTCGAGGATTTTCTATAAGGAGTACAACCCATCGAAGGCACTTAAGGCAAAGAAATGGATGCTTTCTTTAAAGGAGCATCTCTTGATCGATCTGACAAAAAGATAAATGAAAATTATGTTTAGTGATATTCCACTAAGCAATATAGCAGCTGAATAGACATACTTGGTGGCATCGCATATTCCGCGAATACTTAATGTTCCATCACCTCCATCTCTATCTGTCTAAAGGGGCGTTGTTTTCACAGTCCCAAGACAAGGTGGCCCACTGAGCCTAGCCCGAAAGTTCTTTTATGATTCAAGGTCAACAGGCATTTCCACACCTAACCCAGACTTTCAAATTTTCAGATATAATAATTTAAAAAATGCAAGAGAAGCACAAGAACATCCGAAGTGACCCAAAACCGTTTATAATATTAGAAATATATGACTTTTAGTTACGTGTCATATTGATTTAGCCCACGCTTCTTCCAGACCGTTAGCTCTAATGTCATTATCAACAGAAACGATACCCTTTAATATTTCTCAATTATGTTCTAAAACAGATATTACTTTAGATGGGAAGTTCGAGACGCATTGAGAAAACTCCCACTCTGTACGATGAAACCTGTCTTTAGAAAACCACCCATGTCGCCTGCTCTATAAATACTTTATGGGAAGTTTCTTCATCTAGACTTGTAACTCTTTAAGGTGAACGTTCTACTTTCTTTCGGTAATAAGTGATCGTGAAGAAGGTCTTTTGTAAAAAAATTTACGGATGATGTTCAAAGGTTGTTTTTAGAAGAAATGGGCTAGTATTCATCCAAGTCAAAATTCCTCTGTGCCTAAATACCAACTCATTAACACTTGAATACTGTCATAAAGATCTAATATTACTTTTATCTTACCCATGTACTGATATCTGTAAAAAATCCTTTTTAATATCAGGCACCACACCAAATAATAATTTAAATCTCAAATGAATCTGAGGTACTATTTCAATAACATTAAAACCTTTTTCAAGGCAGTGATTTAATTATTTTACTCCCTTAATGAGAAAATCTTCTGTTCTCTACTTAGCCTTTAGGACTGCCACAATCTTTTCATAACACTTGTCAATGGCAAGGAATCTCTCATAATTATATCTTCAGAATTATTACTCACTCCCAAAGATTAAAAAGATCTTCTGCCGATTCCAAAGTCTCAGACTTCTGAGTCAAAATCACCCTGTGATCAAACAATGTTGAATTTCAACTCTGTCACAATTAAGTGAATGTTCCAGATCATTTACACACCTCTCAAAATTTTTTTTAATAATCAGTAGTAGAAAAACTGGTTGTTTGTAAATAATCATTTGGTTATTTCGAGAAAAATTTGACCACTAAACTTTTTTATCAAAAGTTCTCAGTCAGCAAATAAGTTTTGAGAACTAGGTTTATCACAATTAAGTTGTTGATCTAGGTCATTAGTATACTTGGTAATAGTGTTATAAATATAAGTATAAAAAATTAAAAAAATAGGGTAATCAAAACAAGTTCTGCTTGCGTTAAAAACAGAAAAAAAAAATATATATATATACTTACCGTTAGAAATAATGCCATGGTTTAAAAAAATAATAATAATACTTCTTGAAGAAAGAAAAATATATTTCAGCACAAAGTTTTAAAGAACAGTTTATGACTAACTATTTTTCAATAGACGCATAACTGAATTTTTTAACTTTATAAAACTATTAAATTATTTAAAATAAGTATGATTGCGTTTTTAAGAGTAGGTTTATATAGTACTGTTATTTCCTTCCTGCTCTACGATTATAGGTTTTAATTTCTATTTGAAGTTGTATTAATCTTCTATTTGTTAGTTCTTTTGTTTTTCTCCTACTGTACATATGGTATGAATTTGCTTCATTTGACTCTAATATTCAATGTTCTTAAGAGTGGAAAAACTTCTTATTTTAAAAAAATATTAAACTATCAGCGTTTTGAAGAACGTTTTTAATTTCCGTTCTTTGTATTGGATCTGAAAACTGATTGTTACAAATGGCCTGAACTTGTTTATTTTATGCCCCAATCCAACTAATAAATATCTATTATACTATTTTAACCAATGTATCATTCCAGAAAAAAAGTGAATTGCTTAGAGAACGGTAAGACAAACTTTTAACTTAACGAATTCAAACTTTTAATTAAAAAAAAAAAGTAATTTGAAATGAATAAATCGAGGAATCGTTTATAAGAATAGAGGCGAATCATTCAGTTGAAAGAATCTGATGTCCCCTCTTCAGTACAATTTCCTCCAACATAAAAACAATCACCGATATGGATAATTCTGTGATTAAGAACACAATATTTTGTAACAATTTAACTTAATAAAATTCGGATAACCACATTCGGCTGTATTCAGTATTGTTGAGATCTCTCTCAGTCTTCTTTCTTAACTTGTTCTGGATTTTCATCAGTCAACCAATTTGATTAGTAAACATTGTATTAGGGTAGCGGGTAAATATTTCTTCATGACCACAGTGTGGAAGATTTCTACCTCAGGGAACTAGCGACCCTGCCCACGCCAGCTCTTGATTCCCCTACTTTACGTTTCTTGGTGGAATCATGTCCCTACCTTTTTTCCTTCCCATCCTCATTCTACATCCTTATCTTGATTTATTGATGCCTCTGATACACAACCAATTTGATAAATAACGTAATTTCTTAATACCAACCATTTTAACTAGTTCATTCTTTGAAATTTTGGTACATTATTCCTAAAACCGCAATTTATGAGTCAAAACATAAATGCCGTATGAACTATAAAATACTTGGAAAAACTGCTATTGCATAGCCATAAAGACTACATTGGACTTACATTCTTAAAAAACTCAAATTCATTTGAACTTGTTCTTGGTTTATCTATTCTGTGATGATATGATAATTTCTTTCGATCACACGGGCTGTCGAATTTTAACTAGTTGATTCTTTGAAATTTTGGTAATAATATTCACAGAACCACAATTCATACTTCAAAACATAGTTATACACGTCAGAACTACATAAGATACAACAAAATAGCCACCATCAAGCCAAAAACACTACACTGAATCTTCCTTGAAAAACAAACCTTCATTTGAACTTGTACTTCCTTTATCACTCCTCGGATGAATCCGCATGTAGCATGTTTTATCAAACATTGTGGTGAATCAAAGGCCATTAGCAATGTCTTTTAATCGCTAATTTAGTTATAGATTGAACCAAACTATTAAATTTTCACTACTCAGTGCTCATTATAGGACGCTCATATATTTTCGGCTGTTTAAAGAAGCACCTCATTTTGTTGTGTCATGATATTTTCATTTATCTGCAACTCATTTATAACAATTAGTTTTGTTCTCGATACTATTAGTAGATAGTTCAAGGATTATTTTTAAAATATAGATAGGTTAATAATTGTAACCCCATTTTACATTTAAATTTATATAATGTCTTACGGATTTTATTAAAATATTTATGAAGTCTCAGTTTGAATTGATAATTACTGCTCTATAAAACATATACATTGCTGACTGCATGTTTACATTACTGAGTAGCTTATTGGGAATATTTTGGTGAAATAATCATTGTGCTATAATGGATCAAACTTTTGCATATTTGAAAGTGGTAAAAAATGCAAGTAATAAAGTAAATCTGACGTCACCAGTTTTATTTTAAATTTTGGCTGGTCTATTTAAAAGATAATCGCATTTTGTTCAAACCTCCTTGTAATGACTCGATTATTTATCGGTCCATATGTTTGTGGTATTATGATTCCTACGTTGTTTCCAGGGAAGAATAGGAAGTCAGTTTCAAAATTGAGAAATAATAGGCTCAGCTTTTTGTTGTTCAGAGTTTTAAGACTATGATTTAAAGCTCACAGCAGATTTTTTTGAATTCATAAAGAACATATAAAAACTATAGTAAATTACTCTATTGATGATATGTGTTACAAAAAATAAAACCATACAAAGTATAAAAGATAGAAGCATGCCTCGTTGCAATTTTATAAATATTCCCATATTTTTTTTTGGTTTTATCTTGCCTGATGTTTAGATAGTCCAGTTTTGTTTTCTTATTTATCATTTTCTTTACCATTCTTTATCATGCCATTTACATTTCTTGCCTTGAGTCAACTAAATGAAATTTGAAGTGCTATAATTTTGTGTTTACCAGGAGATGATAAAGTCGTAAAGATCATCACTCATTGTCATGGACGAAACTAAAAAAAATAATATTTCACTACCCAACAATAAGACCAAATAAATAGGTGGTTGATGGATGAATTATTTATTGGCTTCATGTCTTTCATTATATTGTAGGATTTATCTTTTAATTTTAAAGGTAGTTGGATTTGAAGTACTCCTCTTGATTAAGTTCGAGGTGCACATATCTTTATGTTATTCAAAACAGTGAGTGCGCTAGGACAGATTTGATTGAAATTTGAGTCTGAATCCCTTGATAATTAATGCATTTCCACTGATGGATTAATACTTTTTTTTAATTGTTGAGTAATATATACATTCTATCACATGAACACGGTTTATATTTAGAAAAGAATACATTCACAAAATATGTCCAGAGCGAAAAACTATACCGATACAAAGTAAAACAGAAATATTAAATCAACAAAATAAAATAAATTTATTAAAAACGCGTACATATCTATATTATATATTTGATTATGATATTATGCTTCTTTGTTTTTTTTTTTTTTGTTAGTTGTATATAAATGTTTATAATATTAAAGATTCAAGTTTTCTTATCAGCGTTTTTATAAACTTAGTCTAATATTCATTTTAAGCTCTCCGATGGAATAAAAATGTTTATTTCTTAAAGAGTACTCATATCTATTTTGCAAATCAAGAGATTATTTATAATGGGTAGTTATATTTTGAACCCTAACATAATATTGTAGAGACCATGGCAGGACAGTCTCTGTTTATTGTAAAGAAGGAAAGGATGATTTTACGTGCAGCATTTGAGAGAAGTGTAAATGTCCTGGAACATTCACTTAATTGTGACAGACTTGATTTTCAAGAATTGCTTGCTCACTGTGAGTTTTTGACAGAGAAGTCAGGGGCTTTCGACTCGACGGAGAAAAAAACTTTTAATCTTCTGGTGGTGAATAATAATTTTGAAGATATAATTATGAGAGATTCCTTGCCATTGACAAGAATTATAAAAAGATTGTGGCAGTCCTGAAGGCAAAGTTGAGAACAGAAGATTTTCTCATCAACCAAGTAAAAGAATTAAATCACTGCCTTGAAAAAGGTTTCGATATTATTGAAATAGTACCTCAGACTCATTTGAGATTTAAATTATTATTTGGTGTGGTGCCTGATAATAAAAATGCTTTCCTACAGATATCAATACATGGGTCTGATAGAGGTAATATTAGATCTTAATGACTGAATTCAAGTGATAATGGGTGGGTACTTAGGCAGAGAAGAATTTTCAACTGGATGAATAGTAGCCCATTTCTTCTCTGAACAACCATTGAACATCACCTGTCAAATATTTTGCAAACGACCTTCTGCACGATCACTTATTGCCAAAAGTCAGTAAAACGTTCACCATAAACAGTTACAAGACTAGATGATGAAGCTTCCCATAATTTATTTATAGATCAGGCTACATGGGTGGTACTTTAAAGACAGGTTTCATCGTAGAGAGTTCGAGTTTTCTCAAAGCATCTCTAACTCCTCATCTAAAGTAATATCTGTTTTATAGAAAATAAATGAGAAACATTATGGGGTATTGCATTTGACGATGATGACATTAAAGAGAACGGTCTGGAGAAGCATGGACTAAATAAAAATGTCATGTAACTAAAAGATATATATTTAGTTAATATTCTAAATTGTTTTGTAACACTTGGGATTTTTCTGTGCTGCTTTTAATATTATTATTACGGAAAATTTGAAAGCTGGGGTTAGGTGGGGATATGCCTTTTGACTCTGAATCAGAAAAGGATTTTCTGGCTTGGCTAAGTGGATCGCATTGTTCTGGGGCCGTGAAAATTCCCAGATAGCTAATAGAGCTGGTCGTGATGGCGCATTAGGTCTTCACGCATCCTGTTGTCGTGGTCCTCACAACGTTCTGTTAGCGTTCAACATGTTATTGATCATAGCTAATATCATTTTATGATATGAGTACTCTTTTGGAAATAAACACATTTATTCCAACAAAAAAACCTAAAATGAACTAAAGGCTAAAGTTCTTACAACATTGGTCACAAACCATAACTTTTAACAATATAAAAATATTTAAAGGTTGAACATCAGTTGAACTGAGTTTATGGTATGAATTAAAAGAATGATACTTTGATTCATTTACAGATTTAAACCAGCTTAGTTCACTGTATTTCCAACCAGACAAACAATATAAAACAATCGCTTCTTAAAAACTAAATATAAAAAACAAACAAAAAAACATTATGAGATGAACACTCTTCAATCATAGAATTACAGATTTTTTTTTTTTTTTTTGTGTTCTATTACTGCATGTTACTCCGTAAGGACATTAGAGGTCACTCCCATACTGCCACTACCAGGAAAAC
The DNA here is from genome assembly GCA_928085145.1 of Nezara viridula. NCBI lineage: Eukaryota > Metazoa > Arthropoda > Insecta > Hemiptera > Pentatomidae > Nezara > Nezara viridula. The sequence goes on along the minus strand of OV725078.1, from coordinate 101,478,437 downwards.
ATATTATAGTTTCTAAGACCTTCTCCAAAACTAGTACATATCCTGTCACCATAGTCATGATTCTAGATCCTTTAAAAATCAGCTTTATGATTCGTGCTAAATGGTACTTAATTCATTTACGACTATTGTTTCGTATTGACACAACATTGATAACAGTAATTGGATGTGTAGCTTTTTCTTTCCGTTTAATTTAAATTCTACCACAGGCCCCAATTCACAACTTTTATACAGCGACTAAGGACCCTCATTCTTTCTTCTCGAGAATTTTCTATAAGGAGTATAACCCATCGAAGGCATGGGAGGCAACGAAATGGATGCTTTCTTTAAAGGAGCAACTCTTGATCGATCTGACAAAAAGATAAATGAAAATTATGTTTTGTGATATTTCTCTAAGCAATATAGCAGCTGAATAGACATACTTGGTGGCATCGCATATTCCGCGAATACTTAATGTTCCATCACCTCCATCTCTATCTGTCTAAAGGGGCGTTGTTTTCACAGTCCCAAGACAAGGTGGCCCACTGAGCCTAGCCCGAAAGTTCTTTTATGATTCAAGGTCAACAGGCATTTCCACACCTAACCCAGACTTTCAAATTTTCAGATATAATAATTTAAAAAATGCAAGAGAACACAAGAACATCCGAAGTGACCCAAAACCGTTTATAATATTAGAAATATATGACTTTTAGTTACGTGTCATATTGATTTAGCCCACGCTTCTTCCAGACCGTTAGCTCTAATGTCATTATCAACAGAAACGATACCCTTTAATATTTCTCAATTATGTTCTAAAACAGATATTACTTTAGATGGGAAGTTCGAGACGCATTGAGAAAACTCCCACTCTGTACGATGAAACCTGTCTTTAGAAAACCACCCATGTCGCCTGCTCTATAAATACTTTATGGGAAGTTTCTTCATCTAGACTTGTAACTCTTTAAGGTGAACGTTCTACTTTCTTTCGGTAATAAGTGATCGTGAAGAAGGTCTTTTGTAAAAAAATTTACGGATGATGTTCAAAGGTTGTTTTTAGAAGAAATGGGCTAGTATTCATCCAAGTCAAAATTCCTCTGTGCCTAAATACCAACTCATTAACACTTGAATACTGTCATAAAGATCTAATATTACTTTTATCTTACCCATGTACTGATATCTGTAGAAAATCCTTTTTAATATCAGGCACCACACCAAATAATAATTTAAATCTTAAATGAGTCTGAGGTACTATTTCAATAACATTAAAACCTTTTTCAAGGCAGTGATTTAATTATTTTACTCCCTTAATGAGAAAATCTTCTGTTCTCTACTTAGCCTTTAGGACTGCCACAATCTTTTCATAACACTTGTCAATGGCAAGGAATCTCTCATAATTATATCTTCAGAATTATTACTCACTCCCAAAGATTAAAAAGATCTTCTGCCGATTCCAAAGTCTCAGACTTCTGAGTCAAAATCACCCTGTGATCAAACAATGTTGAATTTCAACTCTGTCACAATTAAGTGAATGTTCCAGATCATTTACACACCTCTCAAATTTTTTTTTAATAATCAGTAGTAGAAAAACTGGTTGTTTGTAAATAATCATTTGGTTATTTCGAGAAAAATTTGACCACTAAACTTTTTTATCAAAAGTTCTCAGTCAGCAAATAAATTTTGAGAACTAGGTTTATCACAATTAAGTTATTGATCTAGGTCATTAGTATACTTCGTAATAGTGTTATAAATATAAGTATAAAAAATAAAAAAATATTGTAATTAAAACAAGTTCTGCTTGCGTTAAAAACAGAAAATAAATATATATATATATATATATATATATATATATATATATATATATATATATATATATATATATATATATATATATCCTTACCGTTAGAAATAATGCCATGGTTTAAAAAAATGATAATAATACTTCTTGAAGAAAGAAAAATATATTTCAGCACAAAGTTTTAAAGAACAGTTTATGACTAACTATTTTTCAATAGACGCATAACTGAATTTTTTAACTTTATAAAACTATTAAATTATTTAAAATAAGTATAATTGCGTTTTTAAGAGTAGGTTTATATAGTACTGTTATTTCCTTCCTGCTCTACGATTATAGGTTTTAATTTCTATTTGAAGTTGTATTAATTTTCTATTTGTTAGTTCTTTTGTTTTTCTCCTATTGTACATATGGTATGAATTTGCTTCATTTGACTCTAATATTCAATGTTCTTAAGAGTGGAAAAACTTCTAATTTAAAAAAAAAAATTTAACTATCAACGTTTTGAAGAACGTTTTTAAGTTCCGTTCTTTGTATTGGATCTGAAAACTAGTTGTTACCAATGGCCTGAACTTTTTTATTTTATGCCCAAATCAAACTAATATAAAATCTATTATAATATTTTAACCAATGTATCATTCCAGAAAAAAAGTGAATTGCTCAGAGAATGGGAAGACTAACTTTTAACTTAACGATTTCAAACTTTCAATTTATATAAAAAAGGAATTTGAAATGAATAATTCGAGGAATCGTTTATAAGAATAGATAGGAATCATTCAGTTAACAGAACCTGATGTCCCCTCTTCAGTACAATTTCCTCCAACATAAAAACAATCACCGATATGGATAATTCTGTGATTAAGAACACAATATTTTGTAACAATTTAACTTAATAAAATTTCCATAACCACATTCGGCTGTATTCAGTATTGTTGAGATCTCTCTCAGTCTTTTTTCTTAACTTGTTCTGGATTTTCATCAGTCAACCAATTTGATTAGTAAACATTGTATTAGGGTAGCGGGTAAATATTTCTTCATGACCACAGTGTGGAAGATTTCTACCTCAGGGAACTAGCGACCCTGCCCACGCCAGCTCTTGATTCCCCTACTTTACGTTTCTTGGTGGAATCATGTCCCTACCTTTTTTCCTTCCCATCCTCATTCTACATCCTTATCTTGATTTATTGATGCCTCTGACACACAACCGATTTGATAAATAATGTAATTTCTTAATACCAACCATTTTAACTAGTTCATTCTTTGAAATTTTGGTACATTATTCCTAAAACCGCAATTTATGAGTCAAAACATAAATGCCGTATGAACTATAAAATACTTGGAAAAACTGCTATTGCATAGCCGTAAAGACTACATTGGACTTACATTCTTACACTACATTCTTAAAAAACTCAAATTCATTTGAACTTGTTCTTGGTTTATCTATTCTGTGATGATATGATAATTTCTTTCGATCACACGGGCTGTATAATTTTAACTAGTTGATTCTTTGAAATTTTGGTAATAATATTCACAGAACCACAATTCATACTTCAAAACATAGTTATACACGTCAGAACTACATAAGATACAACAAAATAGCCACCATCAAGCCAAAAACACTACACTGAATCTTCCTTGAAAAACAAATCTTCATTTGAACTTGTACTTCCTTTATCACTCCTCGGATGAATCCGCATGTAGCATGTTTTATCAAACATTGTGGTGAATCAAAGGCCATTAGCAATGTCTTTTAATCGCTAATTTAGTTATAGATTGAACCAAACTATTAAATTTTCACTACTCAGTGCTCATTATAGGACGCTAATATATTTTCGGCTGTTTAAAGAAGCACCTCATTTTGTTGTGTCATGATATTTTCATTTATCTGCAACTCATTTATAACAATTAGTTTTGTTCTCGATACTATTAGTAGATAGTTCAAGGATTATTTTTAAAATATAGATAGGTTAATAATTGTAACCCCATTTTACATTTAAATTTATATAATGTCTTACGGATTTTATTAAAATATTTATGAAGTCTCAGTTTGAATTGATAATTACTGCTCTATAAAACATATACATTGCTGACTGCATGTTTACATTACTGAGTAGCTTATTGGGAATATTTTGGTGAAATAATCATTGTGCTATAATGGATCAAACTTTTGCATATTTGAAAGTGGTAAAAAATGCAAGTAATAAAGTAAATCTGACGTCACCAGTTTTATTTTAAATTTTGGCTGGTCTATTTAAAAGATAATCGCATTTTGTTCAAACCTCCTTGTAATGACTCGATTATTTATCGGTCCATATGTTTGTGGTATTATGATTCCTACGTTGTTTCCAGGGAAGAATAGGAAGTCAGTTTTAAAATTGAGAAATAATAGGCTCAGCTTTTTGTTGTTCAGAGTTCCAAGACTATGATTTAAAGCTCACAGCAGATTTTTTTGAATTCATAAAGAACATATAAAAACTATAGTAAATTACTCTATTGATGATATGTGTTACAAAAAATAAAACCATACAAAGTATAAAAGATAGAAGCATGCCTCGTTGCAATTTTATAAATATTCCCATATTTTTTTTTGGTTTTATCTTGCCTGATGTTTAGATAGTCCAGTTTTGTTTTCTTATTTATCATTTTTTTTACCATTCTTTATCATGCCATTTACATTTCTTGCCTTGAGTCAACTAAATGAAATTTGAAGTGCTATAATTTTGTGTTTACCAGGAGATGATAAAGTCATAAAGATCATCACTCATTGTCATGGACGAAACTAAAAAAAATAATATTTCACTACCCAACAATAAGACCAAATAAATAGGTGGTTGATGGATGAATTATTTATTGGCTTCATGTCTTTCATTATATTGTAGGATTTATCTTTTAATTTTGAAGGTAAATGGATTTGAAGTACTCCTCTTGATTAAGTTCGAGGTGCACATATCTTTATGTTATTCAAAACAATTAGTGCGCTAGGACAGATTTGATTGGAATTTCAGTCTGAATTCCTTGATAATTAATGCATTTCCACTGATGGATTAATACTTTTTTTTTAATTGTTGAGTAATATATACATTCTATCACATGAACACGGTTTATATTTAGAAAAGAATACATTCACAAAATATGTCCAGAGCATAAAACTATACCGATACAAAGTAAAACAGAAATATTAAATAAACAAAATAAAATAAATTTATAAAAAACGCGTACACATCTATATTATATATTTAATTATGATATTATGCTTCTTTTTTTTTTTTTTTTTTTTTTGTTAGTTGTATATAAATGTTTATAATGTTAAAGATTCAGGTTTTCTTATCAGCGTTTTTATAAACTTAGTCTAATATTCATTTTAAGCTCTCCGATGGAATAAAAATGTTTATTTCTTAAAGAGTACTCATATCTTGTTTGCGAATCAAGAGATTATTTATAATGGGTAGTTATATTTTGAACCCTAACATAATATTGTAGAGACCATGGCAGGACAGTCTCTGTTTATTGTAAAGAAGGAAAGGATGATTTTACGTGCAGCATTTGAGAGAAGTGTAAATGTCCTGGAACATTCACTTAATTGTGACAGACTTGATTTTCAAGAATTGCTTGCTCACTGTGAGTTTTTGACATAGAAGTCAGGGGCTTTCGAATCGACGGAGAAAAAAACTTTTAATCTTCTAGTGGTGAATAATAATTTTGAAGATATAATTATGAGAGATTCCTTGCCATTGACAAGAATTATAAAAAGATTGTGGCAGTCCTGAAGGCAAAGTTGAGAACAGAAGATTTTCTCATCAACCAAGTAAAAGAATTAAATCACTGCCTTGAAAAAGGTTTTAATGTTATTGAAATAGTACCTCAGACTCATTTGAGATTTAAATTATTATTTGGTGTGGTGCCTGATAATAAAAATGCTTTCCTACAGATATCAATACATGGGTCTAATAGAGGTAATATTAGATCTTAATGACTGAATTCAAGTGATAATGGGTGGGTACTTAGGCAGAGAAGGATTTTCAACTGGATGAATAGTAGCCCATTTCTTCTCTGAACAACCATTGAACATCACCTGTCAAATATTTTGCAAACGACCTTCTGCACGATCACTTATTGTCAAAAGTCAGTAAAACGTTCACCATAAACAGTTACAAGACTAGATGATGAAGCTTCCCATAATTTATTTATAGATCAGGCTACATGGGTGGTACTTTAAAGACAGGTTTCATCGTAGAGAGTTCGAGTTTTCTCAAAGCATCTCTAACTCCTCATCTAAAGTAATATCTGTTTTATAGAAAATAAATGAGAAACATTATGGGATATTGTATTTGACGATGATGACATTAAAGAGAACGGTCTGGAGAAGCATGGACTAAATAAAAATGTCATGTAACTAAAAGATATATATTTAGTTAATATTCTAAATTGTTTTGTAACACTTGGGATTTTTCTGTGCTGCTTTTAATATTATTATTACGGAAAATTTGAAAAATGGGGTTAGGTGGGGATATGCCTTTTGACTCTGCATCAGAAAAGGATTTTCTGGCTTGGCTAAGTGGATCGCATTGTTCTGGGGCCGTGAAAATTCCCAGATAGCTAATAGAGCTGGTCGTGATGGCGCATTAGGTCTTCACGCATCCTGTTGTCGTGGTCCTCACAACGTTCTGTTAGCGTTCAACATGTTATTGATCATAGCTAATATCATTTTATGATATGAGTACTCTTTTGGAAATAAACACATTTATTCCAACAAAAAAACCTAAAATGAACTAAAGGCTAAAGTTCTTACAACATTGGTCACAAACCATAACTTTTAACAATATAAAAATATTTAAAGGTTGAACATCAGTTGAACTGAGTTTATGATCAGAATTAAAAGAATGATATTTTGATTCATTTACAGATTTAAACCAGCTTAGTTCACTGTATTTCCAACCAGACAAACAATATAAAACAATCGCTTCTTAAAAACTAAATATAAAAAACAAACAAAAAAACATTATGAGATGAACACTCTTCAATCATAGAATTACAGATTTTTTTTTTTTTTTTTGTGTTCTATTACTGCATGTTACTCCGTAAGGACATTAGAGGTCACTCCCATACTGCCACTACCAGGAAAACATATTATAGTTTCTCAGACCTTCTCTAGAACTAGTACATATCCTGTCACCATAGTCATGATTCTACATCTTTCGTAAAATTCAGCTTTATGAATCGTGCTAAATGGTACTTAATTCATTTACGACTATTGTTTCGTATTAACACAACATTGATAACAGTAATTGGATGTGTAGCTTTTCCTTTCCGTTTAATTTAAATTCTATCACAGGCCCCAATTCACAACTTTTATACAGCGACTAAGGACCCTCATTCTTTCTTCTCGAGGATTTTCTATAAGGAGTACAACCCATCGAAGGCACTTAAGGCAAAGAAATGGATGTTTTCTTTAAAGGAGCATCTCTTGATCGATCTGACAAAAAGATACATGAAAATTATGTTTAGTGATATTTCACTAAGCAATATAGCAGCTGAATAGACATACTTGGTGGCATCGCATATTCCGCGAATACTTAATGTTCCATCACCTCCATCTCTATCTGTCTAAAGGGGCGTTTTCACAGTCCCAAGACAAGGTGGCCCACTGAGCCTAGCCCGACAGTTCTTTTATGATTCAAGGTCAACAGGTATTTCCACACCTAACCCAGACTTTCAAATTTTCAGATATAATAATTTAAAAAATGCAAGAGAAGCACAAGAACATCCGAAGTGACCCAAAACCGTTTAGAATATTAGAAATATATGACTTTTAGTTAGGTGTCATATTGATTTAGCCCATGCTTCTTCCAGACCGTTAGCTCTAATGTCATTATCAACAGAAACGATACCCTTTAATATTTCTCAATTATGTTCTAAAACAGATATTACTTTAGATGGGAAGTTCGAGACGCATTGAGAAAACTCCCACTCTGTACGATGAAACCTGTCTTTAGAAAACCACCCATGTAGCCTGCTCTATAAATACTTTATGGGAAGTTTCATCATCTAGACTTGTAACTCTTTAAGGTGAACGTTCTACTTTCTTTCGGTAATAAGTGATCGTGAAGAAGGTCTTTTGTAAAAAAATTTACGGATGATGTTCAAAGGTTGTTTTTAGAAGAAATGGGCTAGTATTCATCCAAGTCAAAATTCCTCTGTGCCTAAATACCAACTCATTAACACTTGAATACTGTCATAAAGATCTAATATTACTTTTATCTTACCCATGTACTGATATCTGTAGAAAATCCTTTTTAATATCATGCACCACACCAAATAATAATTTAAATCTCAAATGAATCTGAGGTACTATTTCAATAACATTAAAACCTTTTTCAAGGCAGTGATTTAATTATTTTACTCCCTTAATGAGAAAATCTTCTGTTCTCTACTTAGCCTTTAGGACTGCCACAATCTTTTCATAATACTTGTCAATGGCAAGGAATCTCTCATAATTATATCTTCAGAATTATTACTCACTCCCGAAGATTAAAATGATCTTTCTCTGTGGATTCCAAAGTCTCAGACTTCTGTTTCAATATCACCCTGTGAGGACACATTGTTGAATATCAAGTCTGTCACAATTAAGTGAATGTTCGAGGTCATTTACACACCTCTCAAATGCCGCACGTAATATCTTCACAAAAAACAGAGTAGTCAAAACTGTCCTGTCATGGTCACTGCAACATTATATTGGGGTGAAAGCTCTGTTTTTTTTTTATACTAAGTAGTGGAATAGCAGGTGTTTTGTAAATAATGTAAAAGGTGATGTTGTTTGGTTATTTCGAGAAGAATTGGACCGCTAAACATTTTTATCTAAAGCTCTTAGTCAGCAAATAAATTTTGAGAACTAGGTTATTAATCAGAATTAAGTTATTAAGCTAGGTCATTAGCATACCTGGTAATAATGTTATACAAGTATATAAAAATACAAAAAAAAAAAATTGAGAAATCAAAACAAGTCTTGGTCAGTTAAAAAAAAAAAAAAAAACAAAGAAAATTATAGATATATATATATATATATATATATATTCACCCTTAGAAATAATACCTTGGTCTAAAATAAAAATAATACCTTTTCAAGAAAAAAAAAAAAATTCAGCACACAGTTATAAAAAGCATCTTTACTAAATATTTGGCAATAAACGCATATCTGAAATTATTAACGTTATAAAACTATTTAATTTTTTTTAAATCAGTATATTTGCGTTTTTCTGAGCAGGTTTATATTGTACTGCTATTTCCTTCCAGCTCTACTTTTAAAAGTTTTAATATCTATTTCAAATTGTATTACTTTTCTATTTGATAGTTCTTTTTTTTTATTTTTTTTTTTTTATCGTATTGTGCATATGGTATGATTGTGCCTTATTTAACTCTGATACTAAATGCTATTGAGAGTGGAAAAGCTTCTTATTTAAAAAAAAAAATTTAACTATCAACGTTTTGAAGAACGTTTTTAAGTTCCGTTCTTTGTATTGGATCTGAAAACTGATTGTTACCAATGGCATGAACTTGTTCATTTTATGCCCCAATCCAACTAATAAAAAAATCTATTATACATTTTAACCAATGTACATAGAGTGTTAATGTGATCTCTGAACAGTATTATAAATGTCCTTGAGACAGATTGTAATATTTTTCAATAAATAAGTTTAAAAAAAAAACACAAAAAAAAAAAACCAATGTATTGTTGAGATCTCTCTCAGTCTCCTTTCTTAGTTCTGGATGTTCATCAGTCAACCAATTTGATTAGTAAACATTGTATTAGGGTAGCGGGTAAATATTTCTTCATGACCACAGTGTGAAAGATTTCTTCCTCAGGGAACTAGCGACCCTGCCCACGCCAGCTCTTGATTCCCCCACTTTACGTTTTTTGGTGGAATCATGTCCCTACCTTTTTTCCTTTCCATCCTCATTCTACATTCTTATCTTGATTTATTGATGCCTCTGATACACAACCGATTTGAAGAATAACGTAAATTCTGAATACCAGCCATTTTAACTAGTTCATTCCTTAAAATGTTGGTACATTATTCCTAAAACCGCAATTTATGCCTCGAAATTTAAATGCCGTACAAACTATACAAGATTCGATAACATTGCTACCGCCAAGCTATAAAGACTACATTAGACCTTCCTTAAAAAAGTCAACTTCATTTGATCTTGTTCTTGTTCAATCTATCCTCTGATGAATCCACGAGTAGCATTCCATTTTTTTTTTTTACATCATCGTGATATTTCAATTTATATAACAAATAAATTAATGGCCAATCTATAATTTCAATAGCAATAGAATTCCTCAACTCCATTTAACCCTGAGAAATCTTAACTCTACCCTGCTTCCTTCCATTCTTCCCTATTCTCATTCCTTACCATTCCTGATTTTAGGGAAACTCCAATTAAACTCGATGTTACTACGTGACTCCTCGAATCAATTGACAGCGTGCTTTCAAAATAAACCTTGAATATAATACAGTTACAAAGGTATAATTGTTTTATTTATTAAGAGCATTTAATAATGATTCTTCATAATAATAATTCTCTTTAGCCAGCTAATGGTAATAAATATATCTACTAAGAGGTATGAGAGCAAATATTGATGTATAAGCTAGTCAATAGAAGAAATGAATTTACCATTTATAAGAGTTTGAAAAATGCAAATATATATATATAATTCTATCTTTTTACCATCCTGTATTATACATTAATATATGCTCTCATACCTTTTACTAGATATATTAATTACCATTTGCTTGCTGGAGTTTGTCATTAATTTCTTTCGAGCACACGGGCAGTCGAATTATAACTAGTTCATTCTTTGAAATTTTGGTAATAATATTCCCAGAATCACAATTCATACTTCCAAACATAGTTATACACGTCATCACTAAAGAAGACACAACAAAACCGCCACCATCAAGCCATAAAGACTACAATGAATCTTCCTTGAAAAACAAATCTTCATTTGAACTTGTACTTCCTTTATCTCTCCTCGGATGAATCCACAAGTACCATGTTTTCTCAAATATTTTGGTAGATCAAAGGCCATTAACAATGTCTTTTTATGGATAATTCAGTTATAGATTGAACCAAACTATTAAACTTTCACTCCTCAGTGCTCATTATACCATACCAATATACTGTCGGTTGTTTAAAGAATCACCTCCTTTTGTTGCGTCATGATTGTTCCATTTATCTGCTGTTATAAAAAGAATGAAATCACCAACCACTACTGGGACATGATTAATATCTAATTAATGATTCCAACAAATAGCAGTGAGACCCAAGAACCAGATGGTTGTTGGCTTTTTGCTTTCTGGATGAATCCTTACTTAGGTAAAACTTTGTTCTGATATTGTATAATTATTTCCTTCTTTATATATTGTCAGCCATATTTGAAGTATTCTCACTAAATGAACCGATGGTGATTTGCAAACAATAACCAGTAAATGTTATAGTCCTGATGATAACTTGAAGAGGTATTATTGATCATTTTCTTTCTACTCTAAAGTGGTTTTTCACGATAAGGGCTATGGTTATTGGTCTTGGAACCGCAAATATCCTTGAGAAATCATTCCTACTGGTCGATTCATTTCTGGAGAGGTATTGTGAGTACAAGTTCGAATGAGAAAGGGTAGTTCAAGGAAGATTTTTTGGCGTCATTATGGTTTGTTGGTAGCAGTTCTGTTGTATCTTCTGAAGGGTTGGGCGATATTTGCTGTAACAATCCTGTTGTAATATTTTGTGATTGATCATCAATTCACATATCGTTATTATGTGTAAACCATGTAATTGTTACGGTAGAGATCGGTATTAGTATCTGGTACAGTTTTGTTGAAATTGAAGGTTTAGAATATGTAAGAGAATAGTTATTTCCTACACACACATACACATATGTATATATATATATATATATATATATATATATATATATATATATATCATCTTATGTATAACAAGAAAAGCACTCGCTCCTTTTTATTGAATCTGATAACCTAACTTACCTATATATATATATATATATATATATATTGAGTAAATGAATGTATGTATATAAATTCAAGGTTGTGATCGATTTCACTCAAATTTTGAAAAAAAAAAAACAATATTCTAACAATTAAAACCAAAAGCAAAGGCAAAATGCTATTTTTCACCACCAGTTTGAATTTTTATTAGCCTACTACTTAGTGTGTTTATGCATGCTCTTTTACTGTCATGTACATCTCAATTTAAAATATTGTATTTAACAAAAAACATCAGACTGTAAATCAAATATATATCAATATTAACTTTTTCAATGTATTTGAAATTTAATATGCGTATTTGATTTTTATAATTGTTTGTTTACTTTTAATTTATTCTTTTAATTTAGTTTTCTGCTATTTTTTAAGATCATGTTCAACTTAATCACTTTAATTAAAATTAGTTTAATATGTTTAACATCAACTGATACATTAATTGTACACAATAATTCTTCTGAAATCTCAAAGATAATGCAAAAGTTATCTTAAATTCTAATAAATAAAAAAAAAATACATATGTTTCGTCATAATTTATATGTTTTATTATTACCATTAATGTATTTGGTAATTTTGTTGATGTGCAACACTAAGAATGTATAAATATTTGTAATATTGTTTTCAATTTTATGATATAAAATTGAATTTATGATCTATTATTTTTATTTTATTTTTTATAATATTGTATTAAAATGAGGACTGGATCTTGACTTGAAAAGAAATATGCAGTAGAAGGAAATTTATACAATAAGGAAATCCATTAAAAACATTGTAAATAAAAGAAAAGCTATATAAATATATTACCCTTAATGACAAAATATTACCATTCACTGGTTGTTAGTGGTACAGGTTTATTTTTACTATATTTTTAGTTTACATACATAAATATATATATATAAATATATATATATATATATATATATATATATATATATATATATATATATATATATATATATATATATGTATATATATATATATATATATATATATATATATATATATATATATATACATAGATAGATATTTATATCAATCTAACTTTTAATTATGATACAAAGTTAGGTACAATTTATTATCAGTTAGAAAATGGAAAAACGACCCTAAAACATTTTCTTTCTATGGTTTATGTAAGAACAATGTTTTTATTGAAAATATTATTTTCTAATAATATGTTTTAGGTTTCCCCTGCATAAAATCTATTTAAAATAAATTGTTTTGTTTAATTAGATATGAAATAGGTTTATAAAATATAGAGATAGATTTATTAATATATCATAATGTATTACCAGCTTATGTTATTACTGTACAATATATTATTTTAAAATTTTGTATATAAATCATTATTTTCATAAATTTTTTTCTTGTTTTTAGTTTATACATATACAGTTTTCAGAACATTTAAGATAGTGTGAAATATATTGTCTTATCTGTTGAAAATTCCTATAAATGTTATAGATATAGTTCAGAATATATATATAGAATAGAATAGAATAGAATATTATATATATATATATATATATATATATATATATATATATATATATTTTAATAACATGTTTATGAAAATTTTGAATAAATAAATAATATTAAAGAAATTCCTTATATATGACTCCTCATGATTATCACATAGCTTGTTTATAATTAGATAGTATTTATCTTTATGTGTTCGTCTACATCCACTGATCATTAAAGTTGTAACTATGAAAGTATGCTGTTTTTCCTATTTATTCTATATTATAATATCTCAGAAAAATAATGGAATATGTGTTATCTCAAGTTATTGAAATTTTGTCAATGAATATAGAACTATACTTTGGTGATGTAATTTTTGTTCTCATTGTTCTCATATTCACACCCTGCAGTAACACAACACACAAACCTGCTTTTAGAGAAATTTTCAGAAAATAATTACTAAATATTAGAATTAGCATTAATTATAATCCAAATTAAACATAATAAACATAAAAAATTATTGACATATTAAAGCTATTGTTTTTTTAAACTTATAAAATTATTCAGAATTAGTACACTCTGTCACTATTGAGGACATTTATAATAGTGTTCACAGAACACATTCACACTCTATTTACAATTAATAAAAATACATAATACAGAAAAAAAATAATACTAAAAGTAAATCTATATAAACAAAAGAACTAAACTAATCAAAATAACAACTAATACACGTGCATACTTTTATACAATTAAAGCTAAATTAACTCTAAATTTGTTGAAAACTTGAATTAATGCTTGAAATTAATATTTCTTACATTCAATAAAATATAATTAATGGTGCAAAGTAACTAAACAAGAATTTTAACCATATTGTGTGAGAAGGAGAAGAAATGGTAAGAGATAGAATGCAGTAAAGTGATCAACATATTTAGTTTTTCCAGACCTTCATGATCCTGAGCATCAAATCAGAAGATTTTCAATAAATCTGATTCTTTGTTTACATATCAGTTCTTATATTTTTCTATGAAATAATTTTTTTCATATTCCATTGTAATTTTATTTATTTCATTATTATTTTAGGTGAATCAAATTAGGAGAATTATCCTGTTAGATAGATGGATACAATGGAAATATTAATATGTTGTATAATAATGTTAAATAACTGATATTGATAATTATAACTCATTCAAAATTAAAAATTAAAAATCACTTTAATGGCATAATTGCTATACTTTTGATAGCTTCAAACTAATATTTCCTCCATTGAATAATTTACAAGTTAATGGTATACAACAACATAATAAGTATTTGAATGATACTGTTTTTTTTTAGAAAGAAAAGAAATGTTGTAGTAAGAGGTCAATTTCAGTAAAGTAATAGAGAAATACTTGTTTTTTCCTGACATTCATGGTCCTGAGAAAAGGAACAGAAAGTAATTAGTTCAAGACTGTTTATTTGCTATATATATATATATATTTATTCTATTATTATATATATATATATATATATATATATATATATATATATATATATAATATATATAATATATATATATATATATATATATATATATATATATATATATATATATATATATATATAATATATATATATAATATATACATATATATATATTTATGTATATATACCAGGCTTGAGCAGTTTATAAAATAAAGTACTTTCAAATACATTGATTGTAACTGTATTTTTGGATTATATGTTTTGTATTTGTTTAAAAATACAAAAAAGTATTTGTATTTTATTTCCAAAAAATGTATTTTATATACACAGACAAGATTAGCTAATAGACTATATTCCATGTAGTATTTGCTGATCGCTTACCAGAAAATATTTTGTATTTGTATTTTGTTTTTTTGTAATAAAAATCCAAAATACTTTTAGTATTTTATATTTGAAATGAATTTTCTGAAAATAATTTAAATACTTTATAATTAAAATACGTTTTATTTTAAAAACACAAAATACATGTTATTTTAAATTTTGTATTTTAAAATAATATTTAGGGACAAATATTCACATGTACAAATACCCACTGAAGAGGAAAGATCAAATTTATTTATTTTTTAGTTAATAATTATTGCCAGTATAATTATATTACAAATTGAACAGATGCCTGTGTGGTATATATGAAGTCGATCAATACAATACAAATCGCAAAATCATTGGAAAGGGTGATAGTGAACATTTTTATTCTCAAAAATATTGGAAATAACAGCGCCAACCGAAAAAAAAAAAAATTATATATATATATATATATATATATATATATATATATATATATATATAGAGAGAGAGAGAGAGAGAGAGAGAGAGAGAATGAGATTGATAAAAGGGAAAGATATACAGTGGCTCACAGTGAATTTGATAAACCTCATAGAAAAATTGAAAAATGACTTAAATGGTTACATTAAACAAATAAAACCAGAAACTCTTCAACAGATTTATTTATAATCTCAATTTAAATATGTAAAAACTCAATAAAATTAAAATATTCAACTGTGATTATATAATAAAAAAAATTTAAAAAACGGATAATTTTATCTCAGTCGAAATGATAAATCTCACTTCTTTTTGGAGTCAAACAGTTTTTTTTTGTGAATTCTGGACTTAGCCTGTTCCATTCCGCGAGCAGATTTTTTTAAATGTTTTATTTGCTAGAAATTTAGTGTTTTATAATTTCTACCTCCAATTTTTCCCACAGTTGTTTTATCACATTAAGATGTGGTGAATGTGGTTGAATTTTTATAAGTTTGGGACAACTATTAATTAGTCATTCATTAAATAATGGAAGAGGGTTTGGGGTCATTGCTCTGATAAACATTAAATTTGTTTTTTCCGAAATGTCTATTTAAATATATTTATTCACTATACCATGTGAGAATTTCCATAATAAAGTAAAAATTCCCCATACCAGGACCTGCCATACCACATACCAAGAAACAGAACATAAGAAAAGGACATAAAACATAACATAAGAACAAAAAAAATAACATATTAATAGGATGTTTATTGATTACAATAAATTATTGTTTTCAATGTAATGTAAAGTGAACTATTTATTTATTCAGTGATTTTTATCAATATATAGGTGCATCATTTTTACTTTGAGCCACTGTATATTGTATAATAATGCTAAATAACCAATACTGATAACAATAACTAACTTAGAACTAAAAGTTAAAAATTACTTTAATAACATCATTTTTGTACTTTTGATCTCTTCAAATTATAATGATAAATTTAACTAAGAAAAAATAAAACCAAGTCCATGCTAATTTTGTCGAAATGAAGTAACCTCATCGCTATTGTAGACATTCATATACAATGACACAAATTACTTATATATAAGAAATAAAAGAACTCTAGGTAGGAATGAGAAAGAACTAGGTAAAGTACAGATAACCTTCCTTTAGTAGCTTCTAATCATATTGTTCAAAATTACCATTTAAAATGTATATATTTTTAATATTTCCCAGTAAATTTAATTCAATTTGTAATTTTTTAAATTTAATAATGACAGGAAAAAAGACAAAAAATCTTGGGTCCACTACTTCTGCGATTAATAGAATATTCATAATTACTCATGCTTTAGTTTCTACAGACCACTAGCGGAAAAAGTAGAGGGGTAAGTCAGTGTTCATAATTGGAATGTGATATGCAGAAATGATCTTGGCATAGGAGATATTTCATTGTTCAAATTAATGTTATACTTGGGTCTTAATATTTTCATTAAATATATAAGAAACATAATGGTTTTAGACAGGATAGGTCTACGAACTGTTCAATGACTTTGTTTTAACTATAAAAGATTAGTCTGTATGAAAAAAGTATATTTCATTGTCAATACCATGCCTTATAGACATCCGACTCCCTAGATTCTATATTGGACACACTGTGCAGAATTTCGCTCAACAAGCCACCTTAAGTACCTACAACTAGCCTTATTAATTTAATAGTTTAGATAGTTACATTAATACGTACTAACATCTTATCACTTATACAAACCCTTTAATATAATCATAAATCTTGAATAAATAAGGTCAGTTATTGAATGCATTTGTTGTACTGACCATTCTATTTCATACTTTATCCTTGGTAATTGTTAGTCATACCTGAAGAGAACTAGCTAGCTAGCCCGAATGTTGTATAATTAAAAAATAAAATTATTTCTGAAACTGGTTGCAAACTTATTTATTAATTTTGAAAAATGACTTTAATTTCATGAAGTACATAATCCCCTCATAAAGAATCTAATTGTTGCACCAAAAATAAAGAGATTCATCAATACAATTTCTGCAACTAATATTATCCATCAAATAGGTGCTGAATTTTCTTTATTATTTGACAGGACAAAGGAAAATCAGACAAACCAAATACAACATTCATCAGTATTTATAAGATCAATTATTATATCAGTTATTATATGTTTGTAAGAAAATATTTATTTATTTTTCATAAATATGCCAAGAACTAAAAACATGGATACTATGTTCAACATGCTGCAAAGGACATATTATTAGTATATAATAACAAGAATATGACCCATCATGCACAGGATTTTCAATTTTACCATAGTAAAACAGACTATAATAAATTCAATTTCCTTCAAATTTTTATTGAATTATAAAATAAATACTATTCATGTCCAACTTCTTTCTACAATAGCGGATATTCAGATTTTCTACTGCTGTTTCTAAGGTAAGTGCCTTTTATTTATTATTCAATATCAATTTAACTAACCCTGTGACGGATAACACATGTTATCTGGACTAATTATATAATTCAACAAAATCTTAATCAATAGTTTCATATCATCTGAGTATTAAAATTATAATTGATTCCTTTATTTTAAAGTATTGGATAAGAAACCTTTGCTGTTCTGTTCTGATCAAAGTCGGCAATCCCAACTACATTATTGACTACAGGCGTGTTTTGTTTGACTCACCAGCATCTTTTGCTAATGGCGGCTGTAGACTTCAAGTGCTAGGTGTTTGCATTAGAATTGGCTGTAATTTGTGTTAGATTGTCTAAAATTATGTCAAGAGTAAGTCAAGAGAATAAAAATTCTCTGTTCCATTTATACATTTTATAATTGATTTATTTTACTGTTAGGGATTCATTGTGTTGGTAAATAGATATTTAATATGCTAGTCATTGTAAAATACTTCAGAAAGGATCTATACAAGTATCGTAGGTTAAAAAAAATAAACCAGCATGATTAGTAGTTTTACCTAGCATCAATACTGTAATTATAATTCACTTTTGTTTTTAATTTTCTAGATCTTCATATAGAATAGAGAATCCACCATCTTCCTATTATTCTATTGTTGATTTTGGTTCGTTTTCAACATCCAGTTCTGAACTGTTTACGCATGTGCAGTACAGTTTTAGTGTTCCAACAAGACCCACACCAGGTTCAGGCCAGTTAATCCACTGTTTCAACAAGCAGTCCTGGACTGGTTTCGCATCCGCAGTACAGGTTTGGTGTTCCAACAAGGTCCAAACAAGGTTCTGAATAGTTAGTTCACTGTTCCAACAAACCCTAAACCAGGACATATAATTCTAATAATATAATATAACAGGACAAATAATCCTTGGCTCGAAGCGGTTCACTTTTCAGAGCTTGTAATAATAATCCCAGATATGTGCAAACGTTCTCACCCAAATTAAAGAGCTGGTTTCCGAAAACAGTAGTAAGTGTCGACTGTCAAAAATGATAAGTGTGGAGTGAGGCCGAAATCTGCCAAAAACTAAAATAAAGGTATGTAATTCTTAATTTTTTCTCTTCATAATTAAATTTTCATTTAAATTAAGAATTGTTGAAATCGGTTTTTCAAATTTATTATGAATTTTGTAGTGATTATGAATTGTTGAGGAAAAAAGTTTCTCTTTCCATTCTTTTATTATCTCCATTTAACATTAATGTTGACCTAAAGTGTTGAAATATGACAAATTTTAAGACATGGTCCAGGTATTTTATAACCAAACTAGAAAAGTTGTGTCAAAGGCTAGACGTGCTAATTGTAATTTTGAATAAAATTTTAGAACAAAATATTTGTCATAACTATTTATAACAGCAGTAGTAATGAAAGAATTAGTTATATCTTTAGTAAATTGCAAACTATTTAAAATAAATTTCTATCATTTAATGTGTGGTTTAACAGTTGTTGGTTTTTCACTCAAATTTTTCTGTTAGAGATTCATAACTGAAACTTCATTATTTTTAAATAAAGACAATTGAGAAATGAAAATGAAAGATCTTTTTGCTCAACAATTAAATCTATTAATATTCAAATGAGATAAGAAAAATAATTTTAATTTGACTTTATTTTAACATCAGACCTTTGTATCTGATTTGTTTTTAGATATATTGGTTGTTAAATGCCTGTAAACATAAATAGACCATAAATAAAGAACAAACAAGATAATATAGAAACCTAAGAAGAATATGAAATTAAAAATGAGTCCTACTGAAAAGATCAGATTGTCAGAAGAAAAGACAAATAAAAAATTGAAATTTTAAGCAATTTGGAATGAGTTGTTAAGGAAAGAAATGAGGGGCATTATTTAGATGAGAACCGTACAAGTTACATGTGGTTCACAATCACTTCGGTCACACTTGATCATAGAATGCCGAATGCATCTGGGTTTATCCAAAGAATGTTTTTGATGTTTCATGAACAAGTATGACCGAAGTGATTGTGAACCATGCGTAACCTGTGCAGTCTTCATCTAAATAATTATTGAAATGAGATATATACAAAATCTAAGTGTTAATGCATGGAGAAGGAGGAATAGTTACATTTTTTGTTTTAAATTATTCTTGTATAATTTGGTCACCAATTTTTTTGTTTTATATATCAGATCATTTAAGGGTTCATTTGTGTATATCATCATTTAATAACTTTTTTCTATTTATATTATGAGGTATTAGTTTTATTAAAATATAGCTAATTTTGAGTCCTTCAGATTCTATAAGCATGATAACCCTTGTTTATGCTTTCTGAAGGTTAATGAAATTGTTTAGCTCAACTATTTTTTCGAAATTTAAGGGGAAACAAATATTTTATATTCATAGCTTTAATATGGTTTTCAGGAATATTTTTTAAGTTGTTTTTCAATTTTGAATACTTAAAATGGATAAAAATAAATAAACAAGAATAAGAAAAGTTATAATAAAGAAGCAATGTATGACTTAATAGAGTTAAAATGTGTCGATATGTTAAGAAGATACAGTTTTTATCCACTTTATGATTAACCGGATTCTGTTCCATGTAGATGTGGGTGGAATCAGAAATGAGTCTTTTTTCATGGTTAGGGACTGTAGCAAGAATGGAGGTTTTTTCAAAATCAAAATACTGGTTGAGAGTTAAGGCATGTTCTGATAGTTTAGAGGTGGAAAGGTTCCAGGAAGTTATGAATTTATTTGTATTATTTATTTAATGAAATTTACAACTGCATAAAAAATACAACCAGTAAAAATGCACACACTAGAAATAATGGCATGAACAGACTTGAAGAGATACTACCCAGTGGTAGCACTCCCTATTTAATTCTAGGTAAGAAGATCACGAGGCCATCTTCTTTCCAAATACCTAGGGGGATTATCTGGAATCGAGGAAGAAACAAGGCTGGAAAGAATTGGATTCGGATGGGACTGGAGTTTATCATAAAAGGATAGGTATCTGGCTTGGGCTAAATCAGCGGCATATGGAACATTTAGTGCTTTATGAATATTTGTGACAAAATATGGAGCATTAAGGATTTTAGATTGTAAAGATTGGATACAATAGGAATTTGATGGTTTGGTAGAGCCCTAAAGCTCAACTCCGTAGGTCTTATCATGTTTAAGTAGATGAGTCTTTTGTAATTAATTGAAAGTTTAAAGCGTTTGTCCAGTAAGTGTTGTAGCAGTCAGAAACGTTGAGCCGTTTCTTGTCGTTTGAGTCTAGTATGTGGATTCCAAGTGAAACATTTATCAAAGTGGAGTTCTAGGTAGCAGATTTGTTCAACAAGAACAAGCGGCATATCATTGAAGGATATTGTAGGACAAGAAGTTGTAGGTTTATGATGAAGGGTAAAGGTAATTTGATGGGATTTATTTTTATTCTCCAGTTATGACATCATTCTTCAAGGATTGTGGTATGTGATTGGAGGGTTTGGGATGCAATCAAAGGGTCATTATTAACAGATAGGATACAAGTGTCATCTGAATAGGTGGTGATGACCGTGTTGGGATGGGTTGGGATATCAGCTGTATAAACTGTATAAAGCATAGGACCGAGGATGCTCTCTTGAGGAACATCAGCAGACTGGGAAAAGAGGGATGAACATGCATTATTATGATTTACTTTGAAGTCTCAATCAGTAAGGTATGAATGGATAATGAGGAAGTATTGTAACCAAGATTAAGGAAGTATTGAAAAAAAAAAAACTATTCTCTCTTTTGTTTCCTGTGAATAATTATTAATTCATATTTGAGCATGTACATGTGCTCTGATATCTTTTATCTTGACTATCGTTTCTTGATGTTTATATGTGGCATGCCATACTATTGTATATTGTATAAGTAACTTTTTTGTATTTTTATTATCTTAAATACCTTCCTATTTATCTTTAATTGTATATAGTAGTTATGTTTAAATAATCTCTTTTTCATTTTATTTTATTTTTATTATCTTATTTCTATTATTATTATCTTTTTCTTTATCCTTTTTTTGGTCATAGTATGTAGGTGGTAGAAATTTATGGAGTTTGTACAGCAGCTCTGGGTGCCAGACTCTATTAAACGCCTGTTCAACATCGAGAAAGACTCTCATACAGTACATTTTGCTCTTCAATACAGAGGAGACTATGTCTACCACATGGTGGCATTGCTGGATAATGGAATGGAATGTGCGGAATCCAAATTGGTGATCAGGGATTATATTATTAGAATCTAGGATGGGGTACAGGCATTTTAAAATGAGTTTTTCCAGGATTTTTCCCATTTTTTGTAAAAGAGAGATAGAACGGTAAGAGGATGGGTATTCAAGTGGCCTCATGGATGTTTTAACTTGGGAAATATGGGTTTTGAGATGGTTTTTTTGTTCACCAATATAGGAACTATTACAATTAGCAGTAAATCAAGATATTCGGTAAATTACATTAGATCGAAGTTGTAAAAGTATAGGATTCTTCAAGTTGGTGAAAAGGAAAGAGAGTTTATTATGGGACTTAAGGCCAAGACATAAGTTGTTAATAGTCAATTTTATGTATTTTCGTATGTTATCAGACAGAATAGGTATATAGGAGAGAGCTTTGTATATGAAAGGGGTGGTATTTGATTGCAGAGAGATAAGAGAAGGGGAGGTTGTACTATTTTTGGTTGTATAGATGTTTAACAGTTTAGGTATGGTGTTGAGAGAGAAATTATTCGGAAGTAGTATATTTTTGACATGCTGAAGTTGGTTTGGTGGTATTGTGGATCTGATAAAGAGAAAGATTGATGAATTAGGTTTTTGGCAGGATTTTTTGGTGGTATGGGTGTTGAGAGTAAAACGTAAGAAGTCTGTATAAGTATGTGGGTTTGATATATTAGTCAGTAGAAATAGAGCTAACAATGTTTCTGATTATTAGGAGGTATAAAAAGGGGAGTGAATTGTTAACTTCTTTCTCAATGGTGAAATAAAAATAGGGGTGGTAAGAATCGAATGAGGAAAGGATTTGAGGGATTCTTTTATGGTTAAGAACAAGGAGGAGGTCACCGATATATTTTTTAATGAAAATGATATCTTAACGGATAGAAGAGATAGCGGAATCTAGTATGTCATTGACAACTATGTTATAAATATCAGGTGCTAAAGAGTTTCCCATTGTTGGACCGGAAATCTGATTAAAGAATTTACCTTAGAAAGTGAAGTATACAGATCTGCAACAAAGCTCAAGGGATTCGATGTATGAGGTGAGGTTCAATAATAGTCCAGCTTTTTTGTACAATGTGAACGGCTTTGTCTATTGGAATTTTAGTAAATAAGCTTTCGGCGATAGGGAAACAAGGATAAAATCGTCAGGGATATGGAGAAAGTACAACTCTTCTTTTAGATGAAAAGAATTATTAATGTCATAGGAATTGTTGTTTTTGAAGAGACAGTAGAAGAAATTTGCTGAGTTTCAATTTTGTAATTATGTAACAATTTCTCTGTCATTAGTTTCTAATTCAGATAAGCAATAACCACCAAACAAGTTTTATATATTTATTTCCTATTCTTTGTTTTTGTTTTAAATATATATTTTTTCTTTAAAATGCTTCATATTTGTTATGTAGTTTAAGATAACCTACTGTAAAAGTTCTTCTTTTATTCTTCAAAAGTATAATTTTTATCATATTAGATTGTAAAAAAAAAATTGTTTTTTGTTGACAAAGTTTAAATTACTTAAACATCAATTAAGTTCATTGCCTCCATTTTATTTTTGACTTCCTAATTTTCCATATCAGGATTTAATCCTGAATATTCTTTCAACCTCTTCATTATTAAAATTAAAATGGTTCACAACAACATTATATAGAACAGTAATCAAGTGAACAATTAGAAATATATTTTTGTATATTATGTGAAAAATTGTCTTAATTTATAATGGTGTCTAATATTGTTGACTTTAGATGAAATAATAGTAGAAGTTGATTGGAGTTTTAGGCCTATATCAGGGTGCATTATTAAAGTTTAAGATCAACTCAAAACATTACTTAAGAAAAATAATGTAGTTTTGGAGTATGAATCACATTATAAGATTTCATAAAATCATCTATTAAGGCTGCTTTGTGTATTTTTAAATTCACAATAGAAATTTTTACTTAGTGACAACTTTAATATAACTATTGTTTGATATTATGGTGTCATCATATTTAATAAATAGCATTTGCCTTTTGCTTTGATGAAGGCCTGAAACTTCAACAAACAATAAAATAAGGTTTCAAATTAATGTGTAACTCAATTTTATCCTAACCAACTTCTACTAATGTCTAAATTTATATAATGTTCAGATCCTAGTAATAATTAGAAACGATAAAACAAAGAATCAGTAGAATAAAGAATTGAAATGTAAATGTAAATTAATAAAATAATAAGCAATAACATAACAAAACCATAAATGTTCAAACTGCAAATTATAGATCAAACATGAAATTTTTAATATAACATAAAAAAGGAACTTAAAAAATATAACATTTTACAGAAACATAGAAAAAAAATATGACTAAAATCATAATACCAACAAATCGGTATATTGAACTTGTCACTTGGTGGACATAATTTTTTTATTAATCCATGGAAATTAGGATTCTTTTTAATTCTATGTTTAATCTGATCCTAAGTATTAGTAGAAAGTGATGATTATATGCAATTTTAAATTATAAATGAAGAAATTGGTTGAGGATGCAACCAACATTTCAGCTGAAATTTACAGCATTCATCGGAGCAAAATGTATCAGGACCCAAAAGCAAATACCATTTACAGATACAAAAACTTTATGATAAAATAAAAGAGGATTTCTAGAAAATATTAAATTTTAGATTATATTAAAGATATATTAGAAAATATGAAAACATAACACCAGTAAGCAAGTATATTAAAATTACCACCAGTTCAAATTCTCTATTGTTAAATTTAAAATAGTTAGTGTTATTATTATATGACATCTTATAATAAAACCCATATTTTATAACCTCTCAATTATATAATTTTTTTAAATTTAAGTTTTGAGTG
The DNA here is from genome assembly GCA_928085145.1 of Nezara viridula. Classification (NCBI taxonomy): domain Eukaryota; kingdom Metazoa; phylum Arthropoda; class Insecta; order Hemiptera; family Pentatomidae; genus Nezara; species Nezara viridula. The sequence continues at coordinate 101,453,387 of OV725078.1, read as the reverse complement.
AATCTTGATACTACCAATAGATAATAAATTTATCTAAGTTCCAATTCGTTCTAAGCTTTTCTTAAGAAACAAAATTTAATTGATTGTTTTTGTAATAAGAGTCGGGGCAACCCAAATAATAACCTCTCATTTAGGAACCTACTGAAACACCAACATTATAACCTATACATGGGTAACCTTCTACGCTGGTGACGTAAGCAATGGTCAAATCAACCGAAAAAGCGTTCAAACAATGTCGAGAACTAGTACATGAACCGGACATGAGCAGTAAATCGGCCATCAACTAGTGCATGAACTGGTTCAGAACTGCTTGTTGAAATAAACCTAATGTTCACAGATTATCAGAGACTCCACGGCCTCCTATAGCCATGACGTCACTCACTTGGTGTGACTCATCAACCTCTTTCTATATATAATGGCGGCGGGTGGCTTCGGTTGTTACAAGATTTTCTTTATCATTAGTCACGTTTTCCTGAGATTTTCTGCATTTATTTCTGAAGTAAGTGTCTTTTATTTCTTATTGAGTACCTATAACGCTGAAATACAAAATTGTAACTTATTATTGAGGGAAAAATAAAGCTATCGCGTGTGTTTGTCTTAGGGTGGGGTATTATTTATAGATCTTACTGGGTATTGTTCTGTAGTTGTTTAAATATATTTATTAAATAAATTAAATTAATTTACTATTTATCCAGTTTTCAATAATATATGTTATCCGGGCTAGGATTGACATTTAATAATTAAGTATTCCATATTATTGCATGGTCAGAGTTTTAATTTAAATTAATTCTTATTTTTAACTTTCCTGTATTACAATAAACTATAATATTTATAGCTGATACAATACATGATCAATTATTTTGGACAATCAAAGTGCTAAAGTTATAATTTACCATGTTTATCATTGGCGATTCTTGTTATTTGTTATACAATTATGTTTTTTATTACTTTTATTTTCGGTTATATGGTTATATATAAATATATATAATTGTTAAGTGATTCCTTTTCCTATTCAAATTTGTAAATAAATATCATATGGGCTAGTAGAAGCTAAGCTATTCACAAAGAATCAATTGTTAATTATCTGTTAAATCTGAATAATTTTGCTTAATTTAATTATCTTATGTAATTTTTTTTAATGATATAATATTATCTGGACAAGTTCAGTAAGTAATAAAAATAAACCAACATATCATTACTGTAATTTTAATTCACTCCCTTTTATAATTATAATTTTCAGCATTTACATATAAAGTTGAGAATCCGCCATCTTACTGTCTTCACATTAGAAATTATGTTTGCAAGTTATCAAACACTCCACTGCCTCCTGTAGTTGTGACGTCATCAGCTTAGTCTGACTCATCAAATTCTTTCTAATATGGCGGCGGGTTGCTTTGGTTATTTCTTATGTTTTTTCTCTGCAGTTACTTCTAAAGTAAGTGTCATATATTTCATATTTAATACTTATAATTATAACATCATATTAAATCTTTAGCACAATAGTTACGTTAAGATATCGCGTAAAATAGTTGTCGGATAAATAATTAAAACGTGTGGTTGACCCAGGTTAAGGTATTACTTAGGAATTTTACAGTGATTACTCTGTAGATTTTTAAATATATTCATGAAGTAAACCTAATTATTTTTCAAGTATATCTATATTTCAATATTTATTATCTGGACTGTTAATATATTTACCAAAATGATGGATTCAATATCGCAATTCATGTTATGATTTAAGCCTTTTTCTTATATTTAAAGTTCCTTACACTAAAACAAAATAAAACATACCAAATTTTCTTCTAATTTTTATTTATTTCTAAATTTAGCTTGTGATCAAGGCTGCCGCTGCCTCATATAGCAGTGAGACACAAACATTACACCAATTATAATTACATCTGTGGTAAGAACCTCCACTTATTTATTTGTTATTTATAAAACAAAAAAAAATCATATTTAAATAATAGATAGGTTATAGGATAGTTGCAAATTCCTGTTACTTGTGTTTCGAGATTTCATTTTATATTATTTTATAGCTTTTTAAATATATTCATTAACTCAATAGAAAATCTAAATTTTATTAATGTTTGTTATCCAGGCTTCTTATATGGTTACAAAAAAAAAACAATCATAATCAATAAAAATGTTGTAACATTTATCAAACCGTTAAGTGATTTCCTTTCTTATTCAAGTGTTTTTTTAAGTCTGCAAATACATATCTTATAGATAAGTCCCAGGCTAGGTATTTATCAAAGAATCTATTGTACATTATTCATTTAATCTTAGTGATTTTAATAAATTTCAATTTAACTAAACATCATTGGTTTATTAATATATTTTAACTTTAATAATTTAATGCTATCCTGTATAAGTAATAAAAAGTTACCAAGATAATTATGGGTTTTAACTTACAATTATCTTTCAATTGTTCCATATATAATTTTTTTAAATATCCTATAGATTATTAAAAAAAAAAACATATTATTAATTTTGTTATTTATTAATTACTTCAACAGGTTATGATGGACTCAACAGCCTCCAATGACTGTTGTCCAAATTCACTCAGTTTACTCATCAATCTATTTCTACAATGGTGGCTGGGACCCTTTGGATGTTATAAGATATTTAGTCATATTCACTGAATTCTCTTCATATTTTCTACAGTTCTTCTATAGTAAGTTTATTTATTTTTTATTTAATTTTATAGCTTGTTTTGGTTTTCTATTGGTGTCTTATCATGAGGCTCCATACCAATGACACTATAATATATTATTTTCCCTGATTTCAGATTACGAGAAGTTTTGTCTTATTTATAGATCATTAGAATTCGGGACATTTTGACTATAAAACTCACTCATTAAACAATTACTTTCTCCATCTGTTTTGAAATTAATTTTCCTTAGATTTGGATCACCGTTTGAAAATAAAGTTAAAGTGCTTTTTTTGAATAAACAGAGATTTTTGTTAGGTTCTTTATTGATACATTAAATTCTATTATACTATTATATAAATCTGATACTACTTTATTTTCTTATTTATGAGGTTTTTAAGTTAATAAAGACTGGAATGGTCAAGGGCTAAAAAAATAAATGATCAACTTTATTGAATACTAAGCCTATATTATTTTATTTTAATCCAGTAATTTATTTATATACAATAAACCTGGACTACCCCATTTGGCTTAATCAATCAGTTTCTATTACAAGGAGTGAATATTAATGTTATTTGAGCTCGTCTATTGTCATTATCAATTTGAGACAATTTATTAAGATTAAGAAGAATTTATATTGCGATCGATTTGTTCCTTTGGATGGAATTTTATGTATATATTTTTTATTCAGTCATATATATTTTTTGTCAGTTATATATATATATATATATATATATATATATATATATATATATATTATATATATATATATATATATATATATATATATAGACTGACAATAAAATTACACATGCACACTTAACCAGGGTAGGAGAGAGAGCAGATTTATTATTGTTTTTTTTTTAAATAATAATCATTACCAGTATAATTATTTTCCAAATTAAATAGATCCCCAATTGGTAAATATGAAGTTGGTCAATCTAAACCATAAAATTTGTGGGAAGAGTTCAATATCAATTTTCTTTGTTCAATTTCATTCTCAAAAATATTGGAAATTATTGTAAATGAGCATTTTATCTTTAACAACTTATTTTTGACCTATTGCATTGATTAGATTTTTTTGAATGATGAACATATAAAAGGAGGAAAAATTAATATATCTTTATTTTCTATTATATTTAGGTTTTTTATAATAAAAAAATAGTAACTACACATACACACACATATATTTATATATATATATATATATATATATATATATATATATATATATATATATATAGTTTCATTTTAAAATCAGCTTTTGAGGATTATTGTTTTTTGTTTTTTAGAGTTTAAACCACAGTTTAATTTGGCATGTAACAAGGGTTATCATGCTTTTTTCATGACTTTGTTTTGAATCTATTGAAATTTTTCTTTATAAAAATTAAAATATTTAATCACATAATTAAAAATATTTATTTTTACCATTAAAATTGTTATATTTAATATATTTAAAAATTAAAAAAAAACTATTTTGTTTTAAGAACCTTTTTGAATGCAATGTCTGGTGGATAACTAACCTCAACAGTTGGTTCCACAATTTCTTTTATAAATAACAAGCAGTTATTCCAAACTTTGCGATATTGTTTCTTCAAAATCTTGGCAAATTTTTAAGAGTTTTAAAAATATTTCACTTTTAGTAAATCCTTCATTATTCCTTATAAAACTTCACTTGACATTATTACTTATTTAGCATTTATTTTAGAATTAATCATGTTTAAATTATTGATAAAAAATTATGTAAATATTCATATTAGCAATAACTTTCATCATTATTTTATTTTGAATAGGATCATACATATATTTAATATTATTTTTATGAAAACAATTTCCTATTACACTATTTTTTTTATTATTTTACCTTTGATTTTTCGACCAACAGAGGGATTTTTTTTTAACATACAAGAAATCCAGAATGGATGGATTAGCTTGGAAAGCTATATAGAAACACGGAAATATCCTATGTGACAATTATAAATTGTAATGTATTTTGGATATATATGTATTTTAAAATAAATTGTTTAGATGAATATGGTACAGAGCACCGAAAGCTCCAAAAACCAAAGGTAAAATAAATGAGACTATGAAAAAAGGTGTTGTTTCTTACTTTCACTATAAATTACACAGTCTACCTATTGAACGTATTACATTTATAATTAAATTTACTATTACTTTTTTTTGTTGGTTAATATATTTCTTTTTATTATTTAAAAACATATTTTAACATATTTTTTACTGTTTATGAAATCAGATGAATGAAGATAAGAGCAGAAACAAGTGAATTAGACGAAGTTCATTTCACAGTGACCATTCTGAAGGTTTAAGGATGAATAAAGGAAGCATTGTACTGCTCACACTTCTGCATCTCCTGTAAGTTATTGATAAATCCAATATTGTGTAAATGCTATTTTCAAAAAGTTAGATAAGGCTTTGATATATTTCTGTGAAATGCACAAAGATTTACAGAAATCAGAAAACTTTAGAAGTTTGCTACAATATGATGTAATTTGTCAAAGTATAATGGTATTTTGTAATTTATTACCATTTTTTTATAAGATCATATAATATTTTGTTAAAAAAAAGTAAATAAAACAATTTAATTGCATTATATGTAGACTGTAAAAACGATCAAAGTCTTAGTGAGGGTAACAAATCCAATCTTGACATTGTTATTAGTTTTTAAAATCTATAGATTATATTTCTACATTAAAATTTGAGATGTACTTGATGGTTTAATTTGTCTTTTCTCTTTTGAGAATCCTTATGAAATATTTATGATATGAGATATTTACAATATGCATATGATCTATCAGTAGTTGAACTAAAAAATTTGTTTTTAAAAATTCAATTTAAACTTACTACAACTATAGATATCCAGTACTTAGTTTAAAAATTTGTTTTCTTAAATTTTTTGAGAAATCTCATTTTCTTTCACATATCGTAATCAAAATAATGCAGTTAATATAGTATGATAATTGATAAAGTAATTTTTACCAGGTTATTAAATTAGATAGCTCCTTAGAAACTTATTAGTTTCTACGGATCTATACTAATAAGGAGTGTTAGTGATCATGGTCACTCCTCCAATTAGTTATGGTTAAAAAATTGTAAATTATTTTCTATTTTTAAGATTTATATTGTTGAATTTAGCTATTCTCTTTTTTGTGATGTTCACAATGATTTTATCTAAGATGGATACCCTACATGCAGCCTTCAAACAGATTTTAGTTTTTTTTTATTAGCAGAATATTTAACGGTGTTTATGAAATATCGTTATGATTTACCCATGGCCATCTTAACATTACATGAATAACGATTTGTACTAATAAATTGTGCCTGCCAACTAATCACAGTCCTTCCTCTAACTGATTATAGTTTAAAAACAGTAAATGATTTTCTTTTTTCAAGTTGTTTATTGACTATTGATTCAAACATTGCCGACTTCAGCCATTTTAATTTGCTGATCTATCCAAGGATAGTATATAAAGTATATAACACAATTCAATGCAATATTAATTCAGCTTATATGTTAGATTTTTGTTGTTGTTAAATATGAGAATATTTAACCTATTTAAGAAAGATAATGAATGGGCTTTATTCACTCATGGTTATCTTATTATTTAATTAAACACAATAATGTGCTTACTGCTAAAACCGTCTTTACTTCCTAAACTTATCAATTTGTAGAGACCCTACAATTAAACATAACTTTTAAACTTACTGTGATTAACAAGATGCAAATCAATTTCACTTTTTCAAGTTTTCAGTAGAGGGTATTGCTTCTTACATTGTCGAATTCAGCTATTATTTATGTTATTAGTCTTCACAATAATTTTATATGAGATTCCTATTCTTGCAGCATTAGCATAGCACTTAGATGTCTATATAGTATTTTTTCAAGTGTTGGATATTTCACAATTTTTAAGAAACTTCATATTTATTAATACATGGTCATCTTAAGATTACATTTAATATTGTAATATGCTAATGGCGAATGTGATCTTTATATCCAAAACATATCAGTTTTGAAAGAAGTATATTAAAACAGAGTACTCATCAACTCTCCATAGTCACTCCTTTAACTTATTATATTTTAAATCTATGAATGGTTTTCTCTTTGCAAGATGTTTGTTGACTCTATTGCTTCATACATTGTCAAATTTACTTATTCTCTCTGTTTTTAATCTATCGAAGGGTATTATCTAAGATTCCGAAACCATTTCATGCAGAATTTACACATAGTTTAGATTCTTTTTTCAATTGGAAAATATTAATTGAATTTTATGAAATCTCATTTTAATTTACTCATAGTTATCTTGTGATTGCATTTAATATGATAATTAGTAAGGTTGTCTTTACTTCCTAAACTTATCGCTTTATAAAATTCTGTACTATTTATGAGTGCTAACAATATAATCATAGTCACTCTTCTAACTGACTATGATTACTGTGATTTCAGGAAATCACTTCAGGAAACAAATGAGGCTATGTTGATAAACTTTTACCACAAATACACAAAACACCTTTATTCCTCTTCATAAACTTCACACTATCAGGAACACTACTGTCTGGGTAACCTCACCCAAGCTAACCTGCTTTGTTTACAACAGCTACAGTGCTGCCAGATAGCATGCATTAACTCTACACACTCTCATTTTTACAATTTATGCTTTAAATTGTAAACTGATTTAAAATAACAAAATAAAATTTAAAATATTCAATATTTTTAAAAAAAATTACAGGCTAAATCATTAATTTAACAACAATACTTCAACAAATGTTTTATGCTTCCTTTTTTATCCTTGATAAGATCACTGGCTAATAACATTCCGAGATACACTACTCTTCTTAGCTGTTTTTTTTCTTCTCTTCCAGTTTCGGAAAACTTCTTTAGAGGACAATGAAGAATTATTTGTACCATCACTTGTTCCTTGTACTCCTCTCCTTGTACTTTTCTGACTAAGATCTGGTTCTGAAATGAACCTTTGGCTGATGACAGATCTGATATTATCTCTTGTGATGTTCCTGGAAAGACTGTTTTTGAGCTGCAGGTGTGACAGATGATTTTACTCTAAGGAGTTTTATGGCACATGGAATTATTGTCTTAACTGGTCCTGATTCGGTTTTCTCGGCAGTACCAGCATCTAGGCGACTCCTTTGTAAGCTATTGTAATGGGTCGAAGATATTCCAGCTTTTCCTGAATGGTGAGACTCACTTGCACTAGAGTCAGAGTGCTGTAAAGGACTCCCTCTTGTAGGTGTTTTTGGCATAGAACAGGTCTGTGTTTTAGTTTGGTCAATAACTATCCAACCTAGCCTAGTTTCTGTGGCTATCAAATTTTCAGTTATTGGTTCTAACCTTCCAGTCAGGTTTTGTCCAATGACATCTGCTGCAAGAATCAACTCTACTTCTTGCTTGTCTCTCCCACCATCACCATTGCTCCATCTAATATTCTTTTTTTGTAATATCTCTTGGCATTCATCATTTGATCTAGGGATATCACTGCAAATATTTATGTTTTCCAACTTCGCCTCACCAAAAAATTTACCTGTTAATCTTTCAAGTTTGGCATAATGCTCAACTTTAGTATCAACATCCCCAAAAAGATTATATGAAAGTATTTCTTTCTTTTCTTTCTGTAATTTTTCTCTTGTAGGACTGATACTTCCGGAAATATAATCATCATGCCAAGTTTTGTTTGAATGCTCAACCAGAGCATTAAATTTACTACTTATTTCTTTCCACTTGTCCTGATAACTTATGGATGTATCAAATTCATCCTCCAGTTCTTTTTCATCAACTAGTATCAAAGATCTTACCTTTTTTTTCAAACTCTTGCTTCTAGTTTTATAAATTCCTTGTTTAACTCAGGATCATTTTCAGCTATTTTCTTTTCAACAGAATTAGCTAAAGTTGTAAATAAATTTCTACACAGAGCTCTCTCTAATTTGGCAGTTTTCAACTCTGCAGCACTCATTATCATTAATTTCTCTCACACAAGAGATGCTACTATTTAATATTATGAAATCACTTCAGGAAACAAATGAGGCTTTGTTGATAAACTCTACGCCACAATACACAAAACACTTTTATTCCTCTACATAAACATCACACTATCAGGAACAAAGGACTACTACTCTTATGGGTAACCTCACCCAAGCCAACCTGCTTTTGTTTACAATAGCTTAGCAGTGCTGTCTGATAACAAGCATTAACTCTACAATTACCAAACTTCAAATGATTCCCTCTCTTCATGTTGTCCTGTATGTAAATTTTGTGGTTCATTTTCTCTTCTCCTGACATCTGTCAAGTTGTTGCCACCCTATAATATCCAGAGCGGGATAGTAAAGAAACAATTCTTGGAGCCATCGAGAAATAAGTGTTAACTGACCCAAGAATCCTTATCATTCTGAACTAGGAATTTTTGTTCCCTTGCTCCAACGTGCTGGGCCATCACGATCTCTTCCGGTTCACCTTAAGATTATCGGTTTTTACATATATTATTACAGAGAGATGGCCAAAAAAATCACAATCTATAAATGACTACTTTTAATAAACACCAATGGGTTTCTCATTTCAATTTATTGATTATACAAGAATTTCATCTAATCCAGTAATTTTACCAGAACATGTGATGTTTACCATGTGGTTTGTCGACTACATTGAAACCTCCCTCAAGTACGGCGGGTCATGGCTTGAGATAACATTAAATATTGATATATTGACTTATAAAACAAAAAAAGTTTAACAACAACCGTTAAGTTAACGATACGTCGGCATATAAATCCTAATGTAAGAGAAATAAGTTACATATAAGTAATACCCATGAAAGATTTTGATTTCCACAATAGACGTTTCCTAGAATCATGTCACTTTATTCTATTTTTTATCCTTATTCTGCATCCTTAATTAAGATGCAATTGTCTCAAATATAAACACAATCACCGATATGAATAATATTGTAATTCAGAGTATAAACTTTTGTAACTTTAACTTAATGAAATTTCTATAAAGGCATCGGGCGATATAAAGCTTTTTCGGATACAGTTTGTATGTCTTCTTTCTTAACTTGCTTTGGCTTGCTACACTTTGTTATTTAAATTTTGCGTTAGGGTAGCGAGTGAGTACTTTTTCATGATCCCAGTGAGAAAGAGCACTACTTCAGGGAAGTAGTGCCCATTCCTGATTCCTCCATTTCACCTACACCGGAAGAATCATGTCCCTACTTTATTATTTCATTCCATCCCCTTTCTAGATCCTACCGTCATGTACAGGTATATATAACCAATCACTAATTCTAAGAATACTGCAATCCAGAACTGGATCTTTCTTTGACAATTTGATAACAACATTGATAAAACCACATTCTATGCTTCGAAATGTAGCTAAATGCGTCGCAACTTGAAAAGACACAGAAATACTTATACCCCCAAACAATAAATACTTCTTTCAAGAACTTAATCTCGTATGAGGATTCTCTAACTTAAGGTTTTCACGAATAATTTCTTAAGCCGCTTGGTTTCGTAAAAGAGATGGGAGATCCGAGACCAGTTCTCCCCAACACAAAATGAATAAGTGGTATTCACCATACTGGGAACTCTTACTCTGTGAATCGAATCTAAAGTTTAAATTCCTCTTAATAATCTTATTATATCCTAGTAACAAGATCTGTGTATAGCATGGCCAATCCATATCGAAAAGTCCAGAACCTGGATTCCACGGTGTAAGACTTGTGTATTTTTTTTAATTTGATTATTTATCCATCCTAACTAATGATGCAAAATTTAATGTTCATGTCTCGACTAGTTATTTCTTCAAATTTATTCGAAAAACAACCTTATTTATTTATTATCATTGATTAAAATTACAACCTTAACACTTTCATACAGTTGTGCATTAAACCAAGGTTATTGAATTTACTGTAAATTTTACGTTAATAGTAAATTTAAATGTTTGATAAAAAAATATATATATATAATCTTGATCCTTTTCATCATAGAACATGAACTGTTTGTAAAACAATGTTGACAGTATATTACAAAATATGAATGAAAATTCTGTCTTTTGTAATTAACATATACAATTACAGGAGGTCTGGCTCCATTAAATACATTATTACATAAAAAAGAATCAAAATAAAGTACTATACAAATATAGAAATAAATTGGAGAAATATTATTTTTTCATAAATAAGATAAACTAGATACATAAATTGTGATGTAAAAAAAAACTAAAAAAAAAACTGTATAACAATATAAATAATAAGTATTGACTTTGAAGATATATGAAAAAATCAAATAAATATACATTAAAGGAATTTTAAAAATAGCAATAATGTATTTTTACAATACAATATAGCAGATTGCAACAATGCATATGCTCAACTTCTTAGTCGAAGATAACAATGTCTTGGGGTAAACATAAACATATTCATAAATATTTCTGGCATTTAATCATTCATAATAAATGATCTTATTTTAAGGCTACCTACTGTAAAGTAAAATATATCATTTAGCTTTGAGAGATTTTCTATCGTTAACAAATTACCGAGCATTGAATTGTTGTCTTCTGTAATATATTTCTCTATGTAATGTTCCTTCAAGTCTTTATACATCGGACATTCTATTAAAAAATGATATAAATTTTCTGGCTTTTAGAGGTTACATATAGTACAGCTTTCTTCTCCTTCTAGTGTATAGGCCGTTCCATTAAGATAAAATGAATGTTTCGTTAAATTGGCTACCCTAAGTTGGCTGACTGTTCTATGTTATGTTTAAATATTGTTCTCCGTGGCTTAGATTACTCATGTTTCTGTATTCTGAATTTATATCGTTGCAAATGGAGTAATTTTCAAATCTATTTATAATGTCTTTGAGGTATAGTTGAGCAATTTCAGGATTAGGGTCATTATTGTGTTGAATTGAATCTGAACCTACTTTTAATAATTTTCCTTTTAGCTGAGAGTACCAATTAAAAGCCGTATTATGATTATTGTCCAATTCCTTCAATCTATTGCAGCAAATCCGTGGGATTCTATCTTCAGGCATTTATTTATTTTTTTAAAATTTATTTATTTAGAAATATAATATTCTGTCACAGGGACAATAATTATATTGATAAATGAACCAATTCACACCGTATATACAAAAAAGAAACAAAATTAACAAAAGTAAAATAATAACTAAATAATAATAAATAAAAACTCTATACAATAAAAAAAATAAAATAACCTAAATATAAGTAAATTAAAAACATAAAAGTACAGTCAGGCATTTTTAGTAGAGTTATCCACCATTTGTACAGTCTTTTGACAACTTCTAGTTTTTATTCCTGTTTCCAAACGTACAATGTAGTTCGGTGTATATTTGGACCATTTGTAAACCTATTTGACATATTTCAAGGACAATATTGTTGACCCTATATTTCTGAATAATGTCGAACGAATGATTGATTGATACAGCTTATGTTTTTAGTCCCAATTTTCAGATTTAATACCTTGTAAAACGGCCAGAGCTGTTGATATAGCTATTTTGGTTTTTTAAATTGAAATATTTGTAGCTTGAAGGTATTTTCCTGTCGAACTAAACTGTATTCCTAAGTAGGAGTAATTGTTCACTATTTGAATGGGCTTTCCTTCGTATAAAAACGGCTTCAGTGCTTTTGTTCTCCCACCATCTTTGTGAAATGGTACTATTTTCGTTTTTACTGTGTTGAGAACCAGTAAGTTTTCTTTACAATATTTCTGTAATATGTTTAACTTCTTTTGGCAATCTATCCATGAAACCTCTTGCTTGGTGCTCATAAAAATACTTGACAATATCTGAGATGTACGGTGTAAAGAGAAATGGGTTTGCTGAATCACCTTAAAGTACTCCTTTTGTAATTTTTATTGGGCTTGATCACTCCCCATACTATCACTATCACCCCATTAATGTCTACCGCTGATTCCATATTTGCATACAATTTTTTGAGTATTTTAATTATTTTTTCATTTACTCCAATGTTATTTAGCTTTTGACATAACTTATTATGATTTAATGTATCAAAGGCTTTTTGAAAACCAATAAATATTCCAAAAACATAGCGTGCTGCAAGTCTCAGGTTGCTACTTATAATTGAGCTCAAAGCAAAGATGCTATCTCTGCATTCCCTGTTTTTACGAAAACCATTTTGTACTTCCGGCAGTATTTTGTTTATTTCTGACCATTCCATAAGACGGCTGTTCAGAATGTAAGTGAATATTTTGGTTATTGTATTTAATAGAGCTATAGTTCTATAATTGGTCGGGTCATTTTTGTTACCTTTTTTGAAAATTGGTGTTATTATTATTTTTACCCAGGGTCTTCTTGTTTATAGACTTCATTTCTAAGATTGAGTATATAATGTTATCATTCAGGTGTTAGTAGTTTGTAATATTCATAAGGTATACCGTCATTGTCAGGAGATTTATCTCTTTTCATGTGATGAATGATTTGCAGTTCTTCTAACGATATTTCACATTCAAGGAATGGATTTATTATCTTTAACGTTGTATCCATACCAGGGTTTGGAAAGGAATAGAAATTCTCAAAAGTTTCTGATGATATTTCCAATTAGACGTTTTTTTTTTCCTAAATCGTTTTATTGTTTGCCGAAATTCTTTGCTATTTTTTGATTCAGAGATTTTATCAACTATAGATCTATAATATTCCTTCTTAGATTCACCCAGGACTTGTTTATATATTTTTCTTACCTTTGCGTATGCGTTTAAATTCTGGATGTTTTCTAAATATTTTATACTTCTCAAGGACTTATTTATTTTTAACTTTACATTTTTCGTCGAACCAGCTTTTATTGTCCGATGTTAAGCCAGTTTTTATTGTTTTAGTTTTTGAGATATCTGATTTCATGGCTACATGAGTAATTGTATTTTTAAAATTTTAGTAGATGTTTGACACACTATTGGAATTATATTGTAATTGAAATATATATTGGAGGAATGTTTTAATGAATCGAGAAAACGTTCAATATTACTCATTTCCCACTTGAATGATTGTATTTTACGGAAGTTATTACTTTGTGAAGTTTAAATGAATAAAGCGGGAGGTTATGTTCGAAAAGGAGATGCATATGAGAAGACACTGCCGATACTTGGCCCACGACCATGTCATTGTATCCATCAGATTGTATCCACTACAGAACTGCCATTGTGGGTATGGCAGGTAAAATGTCCTAATCTGTCACTGTAACTCCTACCATTGATCATTCTAAAATCATTTTCCTCTAAAAGGTTTGCTAATTTTTTTCCCCTCAAATTCGAAACTCTGTCCTGCGACTGTCTAACCTCATTCAGCATTGTTCCTTCAAATATATTTTATTCAGTCGATTGTTTAACGTACCGAACCTTACATTCAAATCCCCTCCGAGCAAAATGTATTTACGATAAAGATCATCCTTCACACATGTAGTTTTTATTTAGTTACATTGATTATAATGTAACCGATGATCGAAATAATAAACAAAATTCTGAATCTTTTTACAAGTGAAGGAAATTGGAAACCCGTACAACATTATTGACATCAAATTTTGCCAATTATATAACTCTCTATGAATAATAATTTCGGATTTTTTTTCACATTCTTAGCACGATTTAAGGAGTTCACTCATTATGAGCGAAATAGAATATGGCAAAAATAAAACTTCAAGAACTGTTTAGAAATCGGCTAGTGATTTAATCTGGTTTAAACTGGTTTGGTGGTTTAAACTGTTTTAAAAAAATTCCTTTATTGTCCCGATAGACTGCTAACTCCAACTTTGGTTACACAGTCCTACAACAAAATTTTTTGTTATCAGACCTGTGTCATCACAACAGGCAACAAGGTTTTCATACATTTTGAAAAAGGGGATCAAGTCTTCTGAAGATTTCTGCACATTGTAATCTTTACACCAGGTTGTAATAAGACCCATTGGTTCAATCTTGAACCTAAATGTTCTCCTTTCTCTTTGGGCAGATTCAGGTCCCAAATCAAGTCACTGAGTTCAGCTTGATTGAGCAAGTATGGCTTTCGTTCTTCTAGTTCGAAAAAAAAAATCAGAATCATCTGAAAGGGTTCCTCCTAGGGGATTTCCCTCTTCGTTATCCTCGTCCTCATTCAAGTTAGAGTATTCAGGAGGCCTTGGAACAGGCAATTCGTCCTCATGTGGTATTGGCCGTATAGCAGAAGGAATGTCAGGGTACTTCACTGCAGATTTGGTTTGTCGAGACATTCCATGATGAAGAGAAGGGGTCATGTAAGGTAGCAGTTGTCAGTGTGATTAATAGACTACCTCCACACCATGGGAACAACACAACGCATTGAACGACCCTTCTTGTTCAACCATTCTCTTAAGGCTACGCTACATGTGATGCAGCAGATGTGCAGGGCCCACGGTTTATATTGGCCACCAACCTTCACCCAAAAATACTTGTGGTATGCTGTCTCTATCGTCTGGGTGGTAGGACGTTTTTGGCTTGCAAAGGTTGCTTCCCCAAATGTAAAAAATGTTGTCAGGAGCATCCACACACATCTTGGACATTGTAACTTCACCAAAACTACTGAATTATCACGAATAATCCTTGAAAGAATTACTGAGGAAGGAAAAATCACGTCAAGAGTAACTAGAAATGTAAACACTGCATACAGCTGTCAGAAAAACGGTTTTGTAATTCATAGCTAGTCGTTTCCCGCGATTCACCGGCAGAAATAAATCTTGCTAACTCAGAAGCAGGAAATTTCCCCATATTAATCAAAAAGTAACTATATCTTTGAAACTAGAGCTGACTGATGATTTTTATAAAAAAAATTCGAATTTCTCACGCCAAAAAACATGGAATGAGGCTGTTTTCAAATGAGATACAATATCAATGTAGAGCAGTATTATAGAACCATTTCATCGTTGCTTTTAGAGTTTAATTATTTTGATTTACAGCTCATCTCGGTGGAATACTGTTGTGATAATGTGCTTTTGGCCATTTTATGTCATATTCAAATAAGAGATTACATATTAAGTGAAAATCAATAGCAAATAAATCACTAACAAGTTAGTGTCATTTTTTTGGTCATTAAAATTTAAATTAGGTTAATTTATATTCAATGAAAATTTAGACATACTTTTCCCCGATAATAATAAATGTACTTATATTTTTTTCGCCCACTGTACTGGTAGAAAAAAAATCAATTTTATTACATAAACTTTTAGTTAATGGTTTCAATTTTTTAAAAAAAAAGACAAATACATTTTTGACCAGAGCCAGTTTTACTTTAAATTTTGTTTAAAACTTTTACATAGTCTGCTTAAAATATTCATGAAGTCCGAATTTGAGCTGATATTGACATAAGTTATAGACATGATGTAAAATGTTTCATAGACTAACTCTGAACATTTTCGCAAATGAATCACAGTGATCATACGGTTCAATAAATAAAATTAGTAGTAAGCGATGAAAAAAAAAAAAAAAATAGAAGAAGGATAGTTGAGGTGGCCACTCAAAAATAAATAATAATATTTATTTTAACATTTGCGGACGTTTCGACCCGAAGTTCAGGCCTTCATCAGGGCTGGTCGTTATTCATAGAATGTTGTTAAAAAAAAAAAAATAAAAAAAAAATAAAAAATAAATAAATAAAAAAAATAAAAAATAAATAAATAATTTTACAGACATTTTCAGACACTTTCTTTTGTTAGCTTCATTATGTCTTCCATAATATTGTATGATTTACCTTTTAAATAAAATCGAGTTAAATTTGAAGTATTGCTATTAAACAGGCCATTATCCAAATATCTATTTGTATTTAAAATCAGCGGTTGCGTTCGGCTAAGAAAGATTTAATTTTAATTCGAGTCCAAATACCTTGTAAATGAATGGATATCCAATGATGGAATAATCATTGGAGAATATGGTAAGCACAGTTAGTATATAGACCGGCTATTCGGTAAAATGACAACGCTTCTTTTTTTGTTGATTGTCATAAATGCAGTTAAACTGTTGTGAAATCTTCCTTCCATTTAAAAGTGTACTCAAAACTATCTTGTCACTGACGCCACAATATTATGTTAGTGTTCAAAACTACCTCTTATAAGTAATCACTAAGTTCGAGAGATAATTAGAGTACCATTTTGGAAATAAACACTTTTATTTATTTAATATTTAATTAACTCTTGATTATTTTTTTTTTTTTGCGAACTCTGCCGACTCCACTGAGCATCCGGCAAGTTTGATGCTGAAACGATTTTTCCAAATTAAAGACCATAACAAAATGGCGCCCTGAACAGGGACTTGAGTAAATAAAGTGGATATATAAAGAAAAATTATTTTTATTTCAATTTAAGAATTATTTTATTCATTTATTTTTTTTGTGAACCCTGCAGTTTCCACTGAGCATCCGACAAGTTTGTTGCGGAAACGATTTTTACAAATTAAAGACCATAACAATTGTTCCGAACAGTAGGTTTATATAGTAATTCCAAACACATTTTTCCATTTTTAACCAATATATCATCCTGCAAAACAGCGAATTGCGGAAAGGATGGGCGGAAACCATTACACTATTTAAATATCGCGTTAGGGTAGCGAGTAAGTACTTCTTCATTATCCCGGTGAGGAAGAGCACTACTTCAGGGAACTAGCGACCCTGCCCAAGCAAGCTCTTGATTCCTCCACTTCACCTTCACCGGAGTAATCATGTCCTTTCCCTGTTCCCATCCTTCCATCTTCATTATCCATCCTCTCCATTATCCATTCACTCTTTCTTCTCATTAATCTTCAAATACTGAGATTTAGGAAAAATATATCTTATGTTAAAAAAAAATCATCTTCTAACGTTGTGAAGAACTTTTTTTTCGTATTTCTATTTGATAGCCCTTTACTCGGTATTTATCATCGCCTATATTTACCTTCTGTTCAATAATTAAAATCAACTCTGTTTCGCACTTCATTTTTTAATAATTAAGACGCTTCTTAGGATTATTTTTTTTTTGCTTTGTCTTATGATCACAAATCTTGTAGATACCTTTCAACGATATTTATCACACCGTTGTATATTAGTATTCATGCTCTATCAAATGTTTTTGCTGTTGTCAATAGGATGTACTTAGTCGAGTTTAAATCTGGTGCACAGGGGGCAGTTCGTGTGGCATAAGTATAGCAGGTGGTATACAGTCTTTCAGGGATAATCCTCCTCCTCTTTCCCCTCACTCTGGATTTTCAATCTCAAAGAGGAGACTAAGTTTATCTGCTATCTTTCTACGACGAAGGAAGTAGTCGGCTAGAAAATTTTAGAGCTATGATAGTCTTCCTCATTGGAGATGTTACAGCCTTCCTCTTCTTTAATCACAATAATTATATAAATGCATTTTTTATATATAAACATAAGAAACAAGTATATATGCCGAGTAGTGGTTAAAACATAAAAAAAATGTTTACTAATGGATATCAGGTCAAAGCTCACGCGGTGGGTAGAGAGCAGGTAAACTTGAACTCTTCTTCGAGGCTGAACTCCAAGAGAGGGAGGAGAGAGGAGGTCGAAAGTCTCTGGAAGGATGCATATACCCTGCTGTGCGAATGCCGCATAAACAGGCTTTTGTGCACAAAGAAAAATTGACATTCTCACCTCAGTTTTATTCCATGTAGACAATTACTATTGATCGTCTGAAGGCTACCATGCTTTTTTCTTGGAAAGTAATAGTTTTATTCATCTACTCTCTTATCAGTGAGGACACCACGGACCACTATAAGACCGAACCAATACATAATTAATGGTTCCACCAAACACCAATAGGACCCAAGAACCAGATGGTTGTCGGACCCATTGTTTTCTGGATGAGCCATTATTTCTGTGCCAAGTTTATCCTTATATTGTATAATGATTGCCTTATTAATGTGAAGGTGGAAAAATCTGAAGTATCCCTATTCAACAAGACCGAGGTTGAATTCATACGTTCAACAGTAAATGTCACTACTCGGAAGCTGACAGGAAGGTATTAATATTTTTTTGAAATTCAAAACGACGAGTGCTTCCAACTAGGACAGTGTGAATATTTGAGAACGTTAGAATACCTCGAGAAAGCATCATCACTAATGAATCAAAAATTAAAGCGATACATGTTCTAATGAAGGATCTCTAAACTTTTTGATTTTCGACTACATTGAGGTCTCCCTCAAGTGATCGCTTGAGATGGCATTACATTTCGATATCTTGACGTTATAAAACAAAAAAAAGTCAAAAATCAATGTTGTCGATACGTTTGGATAAAAATCTTAAAGTGTGATAAATAAGTCATATATAAGTAATACTCATTAAACATCTGATTTCTCCGATTCACGTTTTCAAGAATCATGTCGCTTTATTCTCTTTTTTTTAATCATTTTCTGTATCCTTAAATGAGATTCAACTGTCCCCAATATAAACACTTTCACCGATATGGATAATATTATAATTCAGAGTATAAGCTTTTGTAACTTTAACATAATGAAATTTCGATAATGGCATTTAGATAAAGCTTTTTCTGGATATAATTTGTATTTCTTCATTCTTAACATGCTTTGGCTTGCTCCACTTTGTTATTTAAATATCGCGTTAGGGTAGCGAGTAAGTACTTCTCCATGATCCGAGTGAGGAAGGTAGCCCCCTGCCCGGGCCTCTTGATTCCTCCATTTCACCTTCACCGGAGGAATCATGTCCCTACTTTATTATTTCATTCCACCTCCTTTCCAAATCTCACCGTGAGGTACATTTATATATACCCAACATAGATAAATATAGACAATCTTTTTAGTGTACTCTATTCTTATTATATTCTCATTATACTTCTTTTATGTTCTACACTTCGTATGAGGATTCTCTAACTTAAGGTTTCCAAGCATAAATTCTCAAGCCGCTTGGTTTCTTTAAAGAGACAGGAGATCCGAGACCAGTTCTCCCCAACACAAAATGAATATGTGGTATTCTGCATACTGGGAGCTCTCACTCTGTGAATCGAATCTAAAGTGTAAATACCTCTTAATAATTTTATCATAACCTAGTTACAAGATCTGTGAATATGATAGTAAATCCATATCGGAAGGTCCAGGAAAGAATTTACTGTAAAATTTACGTTAGTAGTAAATGGTTTGATAAAAAACTATATATATATATATATATATATATATATATATATATATATATATATATACAGTCTTGATCCTTTTCATCATAGAACATGTAATCTGTGGGCCAGACCCCCCACCCTGCAGCCACCTCCTCCACATCCCTATAAATCGCATATCGTTGTGTTCCTTGTACCTTAATGTACCATATGTTCCCGATTTAGCTCAATCGAGATACCTGTCCTTTCATAATAAACTTCTGAACCATCCGAACCCTCTCGTTTCCAACCTTGCTTCCTCTTCTATTCCTGATAACCCTCCGAGGCGTCTCAAAAGAAGATGGCCTCGGGACCATATTTCTAATATAGAAATATAATTGGAGTGCTACCAATGGGTAGTTTATCTTCATGTTGTACATGTCATATTACTTGTTCGTATTTACTTGTTGTATTTATTATTAATTACAGTTGTAAATTTCGTTAATAAATAAAAAGAAAAAATTCAAAATATTCATTAAGTTCAAGCGTAAACTGATAATTACTGCACCATTTAGTCGCTATGTTTCTTAATAAAATTTTCGACATATTTTGTAATATACTGTTAATATTTTTTTACAAACAGCTATTTACACGGTGGGCCAGACCTCCCTACCGTGCACTCCCCTCCCCCACACATCCCTATAAATCGCATATCGTTTTGTTCCTTGTAACTATTTATTAAAAAAAAAACCAATGATCCCCCCAAAAAAAGTGAACGAACTGCCCCGAAATGGCGTCCAAACATGGCGGTTGGACGACTTTGACTTAAGTTAGTTTTTTTGTTACTGAGAATCAGCATTTGGCTTAATTACGTCATAGTTGTTCTTTTATTAAAACTGGATAGTTAGAGAATAGTAAAACATGAAAAATATTAAAAACTAACTACCTTAGGAAATAAAAAACACTAGTAAAGTCAATCTTTTTAACCAAAAATTAACGGGTTGAAAATCAACCGTCGTTTGTAATTAAACGGAAAACAATAACGGAAAAAGACCCAAAACAAAACATCTGTAGAATTCTTCTTTCTAAAACACTGATTACTTTTGAAAATATTTGAAGTAGTTCCGTAGAAAATGCACTTGAGCGGCAGAAAACCGGCACTAGCGTAGGTGCCTTCAGGCATTTACCACACCATTCATTACTCATAAATGGCTTAGTTATAGTGCTATAATAACGTTTTTGTTACATTATATTGATTGTTTTAACGAACAAATCTTAATACAATAATTTAATTTTCAAAAAAAATTAAAACATTTTTTTTAGATTTGTTATTATTATTATTTTTTTAATTTAACTTCCTTTATTCTATACGGAGGTCGTTTAAGAAGGCCTCTATTATACAAATTATATAATTATAATAATAAAATTTAATTCAAAAATGCTTTGCTGAATATCTTGAATTTTTTATTTAATGTTAGCAATTTAACACTTGGTTCTATATAATTACTGATTCATAGAGGTAATTTAAATTGTATATACTTTCACTGAAACGTGTCGGATTAATACCTGTTTTATAAACTAAAATAATATATACTTAATCTAAACTACATATAATGAATAGTTGATGGGTTGTTTAGTAAAATTCATATACCACTATAAAAAAAAATCATTTTTATTTCCTTTATTTTGTTCGGAAGTTGGACCACATCATAAAAAATAGGAAATTTAACATTGAATTCGTTATTTTCTCATCACGAAGAAAGATGGAAAGGGCGAAGCTATAATTTATTCTATTTAACTAGAACTGATTATTGGCAGTTCTAGTTACCTAGCATAACTTATGGCTTCGCCCTTTTCCTATTTCTTTGTGCCGAGAAAATAATGAATTCAATGTTAAAATTTCCTATTTTTTTATGATGTAGTCCAATTTCCGAACAAAATAAAGGAAACAAAAATGATTTTTTTTATAGTGCTACATGAATTTTACTAAACAACCCATTAACTATTCATTGTATGTAGTTCAGATTAAGTATATCTTATTTTAGTTTATAAAGCCGGTATTAATATGACTCATTTCAGGGAAAGTATATACAATTTAAATTACCTCTAAGAATCAGTAATTATATAAAACAAAGTGTTAAATTGCTAACACTAAATAAAAAATTCAAGATATTCAGCAAAGTATTTTTGAATTAAGTTTTATTATTATAATTATATAATTTGTATAATAGAGGCCTTCTTAAACGACCTCCGTATAGAATAAAGTAAGTTAAATTAAAAAAAAATAATAATAATAAATCTAAGAAAAATGTTTTAATTTTTTTTTTAAATTAAATTATTGTATTAATATTTGTTCGTTAAAACAATCAATATAATGTAACAAAAACGTTATTTTAGAACTATAACTAAGCTATTGATGAGTAATGAATGGTGTGCTAGATGCCTGAGGGCACCAACGCTAGTGCCGATTTTCTGCCGCTCAAGTGCATTTTCTAAGGAACTACTTCAAATATTTTCAAAACTAATCAGAGTTTTAGAAAGAAGAATATATTCTACAGATGTTTTGTTTTGGTTCTTTTTCCGTTATTGTTTTCCGTTTAATTAAAAACGACGCTTGATTTTCAACTTGTAAATTTTTGGTTAAAAAGATTGACTTTACTAGTGTTTTTTATTTCCTAAGCTAATTAGTTTTTAATATTTTTCATGTTTTATTATTCTCTGACTATCCAGCTTTAATGAAAGACCAACTATGACGTAATGAAGCCAAATGCTGATTCTCAGTAACAAAAAAACTAACTAATGTCAAAGTCGTCCATCCGCCATGTTTGGACGCCATTTTGGGGCAGTTCGTCCACTTTTTTTGGGGGTAAACATTGGTTTTTTTAAAATAAATAGTTACAACGAACACAATGATATGCGATTTATATTGATGTGGGGGGAGAGGGGTGCACGTTAGGGGGGTCTGGCCCACCTTGTAAAGAGCTGTTTGTAAAAAAATGTTGACAGTATATTACAAAATATGTCGAAATTCTATTTAAAAACATATCGACTAAATGGTGCAGTAATTATCAGTTTACACTTGAACTTAATGAATATTTTGAAATTTCTTTTTATTTTTTATTTATTAACGAAATTTACAACTGTAATTAATAATAAATGCAACAACTAAATATGAACAAGTATTATGACATGAACAACATGACGAGAAACTACCCATTGGTAGCACTCCAATTATATTTCTATATTAGAAGGTCCCGAGGCCATCTTCTTTTGAGACGCCTCGGAGGGTTATCAGGAATAGAAGAGGAAGCAAGGTTGGAAACGAGAGGGTTCGGATGGTTCAGAAGTTTATTATGAAAGGACAGTTATCTGGATTGAGCTAAATCGGAAACATATGGTACATTAAGGTCATTATGGATGATTTTATTTATGACGAAGTAGGGAGTATTAAGGATTTTACGAAGGATTTTGGATTGTAGGGATTGGATAAGGGAGGAATTTGATGGTTTAGTAGAGTCCCAGAGCTCGATCCCTTAAGTCCAAATAGACCTTATTATAGTAATATATATGAGTCTTTTGTAAATAGTAGGCAGTTTAGAGCGTTTGTCTAGTAAGTGCTGGAGTAGTCGGAAACGTCGGGCGGTTTCTAGTCGTTTTAGTATGGTATGTGGGTTCCAAGTGAGTCGTATGTCAAGGTGGAGTCCTAGGTATCGGATTTGGTCAACAGGAATAAGTGGGGTATTGTTAAAGGATACTGTAGGTCAGGAAGTCATAAGTTTACGACGAAGAGTAAAGGTAATTTGATGGGATTTGTTGGAGTTTATTTTAATCCACCAGTTTTGACACCATTTTTCATGACTTGTGATGTGTGATTGAAGAGTTTATGATGCATTAGATGGATCGTTATTGACTGATAGGATACACGTGTCATCGGTATATGTGGTGATGACAGTGTTGGAGTGGGTTGGGATGTCAGCTGTATAATCTGTATAAAGGATAGGACCTAGGATACTACCTTGAGGAACACCAGCAAACTGAGAAAAAAGAGATGAAAAAGCATTGTTATGATTTACTTTGAAGAATCTGCCAGTAAGGTGGGAACGGATAATGAGGAAGTTTGTAGGTGGTAGAAATTTATGGAGTTTTTACATAGGACGGTAAGAGGATGGGTGTTCTGGCGGCTTCATGGGTTTAGGTATCATTTTGACAATGGATAGTTTCCAAGGGTCAGGAAAATATGTGGTTCGGAGTACAGCGTTATATATATAGGTGAGGAATAGTGTAACTTTTTTAGGAAGCAGTTTTAGGATCTGGGGTGAGATTAGGTCATGGCCAGGAGGTTTGCGGGAAGGTAATCTATGAATGATATTGGATATTTCTGAAGGATGAAATGCTTTAAATGGAGGAGTCAGTTGGAGTGGGATATCCAATTCTGCTTCAATATACTAAAGGTGGATGTGGAGTTTAAATGTTTTGAAGAGGTGCTGAGCAAATATTTGAGATTTTTCTTCGTCAGATCTGGATCAGGTTTGGGTTTCAGTAATAAGTGGGTGGTTAAAATCTTTAAATTTAAGGAGCTTTTTAGTGGTCAATCATAATGATTCGTCAGTAGTAGTAAGTTTTTCTGTCATGTTAAGTAAATTTTGAATTTTGTATTTTCTGATTTCAGCTTTTAGTTGGTTAGTTAATTTGTTGTAATATGTATTATCTGATGGGTATCTGGTCCATTTTGAAAAATAGACGTAAAATTTTAAACAAGATTTAAGTTAGAGGAGGTTCCATTCATAAATGGTTTTTTTTTTTGAATGATCCTTATCATGTGAATTAACAGGATCTGGAAAAAAGTTAAAACTATATCTTTCCGACTCCATACTGATATATGTGGGAAAGCCGTTTTAAAATTGAAAACTATAACAAATCTTCGTATTCAATTCTCAAAAGGACATCTGCTATAAGATCGACCAAAATAATTCCTTTATCGTGACAGAGTACCACCGGGTACACTATGGACCAAGGGAGCATCGGTTGGAAGCCATACCTAGCTTTTTGCCTTAACCGGCCTCCAACCTTACTCCCTGGACCGGGTACACCACCAAGAATGCAGGCACACAATAGGTGCCCACGGAATAAGACAACTACTACTACCATAACTTCCGTCCACTCGCTACACATTGTACCAGAAGATAGCCTGAACAACGCCAAGGCTAGCTGAACACTGGTGTCGTGCAGCGAGTAGTCGTAAACACATCGACCACTACGACCGCCACGGCCGAACAGTGCAAGCACTCTCGCCGTCCACCGACGCCCCGTAGTACCAATTTAGTCGGGAAGCTGCTTCCCTGACCTCAGAGCACGATTGGTCTCAGGCTCCGCAATCAGTAGATCGCTACGGCTTTACATTGCCTGCCGATGTACAGGAGGATGCCTTCACCTCCGCAGTCAATGAGGGACACGACTCAAACCTAAGGGTTCGAGAAGATGACCGTCCCCGTCCTTTATCGTGACAGTCTTTTAGCAAGAGACTATTCTTAAAGCGAGTGGAAGTATCGTAAACTGTTCTCATTGTTGTGCCAGAACAATTTTTTCTACGCGCCAGTGCGGTTAATAATTACCTCTAATTGAACTGCTTAAATCATCCACTCCTCGATATAAAGATGTTCTACACCAATGCTACCTAATTAGCCCGCAAAAGCCTTTTAATAATTCCTATCGTTGGAGGGAAAACAGTCAACAGTATGCCGAGTTGGGCATAGAAATGTTACCTGAAATATGTGCTGAATTTTATCAGCAGGGTCAAAAGGAATTTCTGGCATCTGTGACGACAGACAACTTAAAACTCAAAAGAGTGTATATTATTATTTCAATTATATTAGGAACGTATTTCAAGACAGTAATTTGAAGAGAGATTAATATTAAAAAGAGAGGAAGCATTAAAAACTGGCCTAATTACAGTTGTAGAACCATCCCTTATTAAACGTACAATGGGGGTATACAATTAGATCTAACTGTACTACTTAAATCTCTTATTTCATCGATAAGAAAATCTTACGGTTTAAACTTAGCGTTTTACACTTCCACAATAATCATTTCATAATTCTTGACAATGGTAGGAATACTCTCATGATTATATCTCATTAATTATTAATTACCACCAGAAAATTAAAAATTTCTTTCTCCGTCGATCCAACAGCCACAGACTTGCATGTTAAAATCTCTCTATCAGCAAACAGTTTTGAAAATGAAGTCTATCACAATCAAGGGACTCTTTCTGGTCATTGGCACACCTGGTCATAAGGGTTTCATGATTCATTCACACAATATGTACATACAATTAATATCAATAATAAAGAAAAAGAAATATAAAAAAAAATAAAATAAGTAAATTGGTATGCCTGTGTACAAAAAAAAAATAATGAAATAATAGATAAAAGCTAGATGAAATTAAAGTAAATAAATCACATTCACACCTATGTACAATATTTACATTCACCCAGGGGACTCTGAGTCATGCCTTATTCCCCTACGTGGAAGCTAAGACAGTACTCTAGGAGATCCCAGTACTTCTCTCTCAGCCGCGTCACTGTTAAATAAATAATTCCTAAGCTCGAATAATAAAAACAGTATTCTTTTGGAAATGAACACTTTTACTTCAGCACAGAAAACGTTTATGCTAAATTTCTAACAATTGACACACTTTTTAATTTTTTATCAAATAAAATTAATTAACTGTTAGACATTAGCTTAACATTGTTCTGAACAGTGGGTTTATATAGTACTTCCAAATACATTTTTCCATTTTTAACCAATATATTATCCTGCAAAACAGCGAATTGCGGAAAGGATGGGCGGAAACCATTACACTATTTAAATATCGCGTTAGGGTAGCGAGTAAGTACTTCTTCATGATCCCGGTGAGGAAGAGCACTACTTCAGGGAACTAGCGACCCTGCCCACTCGAGAAAACATTAGCACTTGTTGACTTTATTTATTAATGTTATTCATTTATAAATGCCCGTTGTTGAAAACTAAAAATTAATAAACTAATTCATTATTCTAGGTTTCTTAAAAAGAATTGAAGGATGAGATTATTTTATAGAATACACAACAAAACTGTCACAAGCAAGCCATAATGAGTTCACTGAATCTTCCTTGGAAAATAAATCTTCATTTGAACTAGTACTTCCTTTATTTCTCCTCGGATGAATCTGCAAGTAGCATGGTTTCTCAAAAAAACGAGATAGATCATAGGTCATCAACAATGTTCTTTTATGGATAATTCAGTTATAGATCGAACCAAACTTTTAAATTTTCAATCTTAAATGCTCATCTTGGACACTAATATATCGTCGCTTGTTATCACCTCCTTTTGTCGCATCATGATAGTTCCATTTATCTGCTGTTATAAAAAGAATGAAATCACCAACCAATAATAGGAAATGGTTAATATCTAATTAATGTTTCCAACAAATAGCAATGAGAATCAAGAACCAGATGGTTGTTGGACTTATTGCTTTTTGGATGAATGTAAACGTTTTTCCTGATATTGTAGAATGATTTCCTTCTCTGTGTATTGTCAGCTATAACAGAAGTATTCTCACTAAGCGAACTGATGGTAATGCTAAAACGATCAACAGTACATGATAAAGTCCTGATGATAACTCGAGGAGATATCATTTATTATTTTCACTTTACTCTGCAGTGTTTTTTCCAAATAGGGCTATGGTTGATTTGGAACCGCCAGTATCCTTGAGGAAAAATTACCGCTGCTCGATTTATTTTAGGTGAGATATCATGAGCAAAAGTTCTAATGGAGATTATCAGTTCAAGGAAGATATTTTGGCGTCATTGTGGTTTGTTGGGAGCAGTTCTGTTTTATCTTATGAAGGATCGGTCTAATTTACCTCTAACAGTAGTATTGTCATATTTTTGGATGTGTCATGAAATCTTTTATCATTATTATTTGTTAGTTACTCGTGTTATTATTATGGGAGAGATCGTTATTGGTGAGTATCTGGCACAGTTTTGTTGTTCAGACAGTAGGTTTAGAATATATAAGAGAATAGCTATTTCATATATATATATATGTATGATTGTTTATGTGTGGTTCACAAGAGAGGCGTTTTCTAATTTTTTTATTCAACCTGTTTACCTGACTTCACTATATTCATATATGAGCTCCATAAAGAATACAAAAATAAGAATAAACCCTGGTATTGAAAATTAAAAATTATTAAATTGATTTATTATTATAGCTTTGTAAAAGAGTACTGAATTCAGGAAAAAAACATTTTATTTTATTAAAATTTTATAAAAAACAATTTTCCAATATTTCAAACCATGAGAAAAAGGCGAAATGTAGCTTTTCACCACCCGTTGTTATTGTTAATGACTATTTAGCCTGCCCATATGTATGGTCTTATACTATTAAGTACATCTCAATTTAAACATATTCAATTAAAAATATCAGATTGTAAATTAATAATATATCTACATAAATTTGTTAAATGTGAAGAAGAGATAATTTTATACCTAATTTTCTTCCTGTAGTTTAGTTACCTGTATGTTTTTAATTTTAGGTTAAACTGTCCATTTAATGCAACTTAATTTTTTTATATTATATAAGTGTATACTTTATCAAGTAAGAAATTGTTTATTTACTTTTTCCAATAATGTATATTATTGCTATGAAAAAATGTATCTAATAATTTTTAGATTCGGATAGAGAACAGTGTAAAACTTTTAATATTATTTTTTTTTGTATTTCATATTATAAAAATCAATAATGTTATAATGTTGTACTAATAAGTTCTATAATAGAAATATTATATTTTTTTCATTTAAATATATTTTTTTTATAACATCCTATCAACAATTAGGTTATAAATTATACCTAACATCACGTCTTAATTTTATAAAATATTACATCCAATAAATATAGACAACTCATAAATTTTGCTATCATCATATAATTGTGCGATGGCCAACTTTTAATTCCGAAGTAGGAATATCATTCCTAGAACCAAAAGAAATATATGCAAGAGTTGAGTATTATGGCGTACGGAGAGATTACGTGGGCAGTAATGGACGAATTTAAGAAGAAACTACTGGCAACGTAAATGAAATGGAATATTGGAGATTTGAGTCAATAGAAGATTCTATTGATGGGACATAGTTTGCGAATGGAATTGGCCTAGGACTGAAAAATATGAAAGGAAAACATGAGAAAATTTATGGGTTAAAGAATTTCATTAGTTTATGCAAAACGACCTAGTACATAAAATATATATATATATATATATATATATATATATATATATATATATATATATATATATATATATACGTATGTACGTCAATCCAATAATTAACATGGTAATGTTAAGTATAATTTATTATCTAATGATAGGATAATTTGAAAATGGCAACACGACTCCAAAACGTCGACGGATTATAAAAGGAAATATTTTCTAAAAATATTGTAATATATCACAAACTATTTTAAGTAAATTATATTATTTAGTTAGATAAGGAATTAGTATATTATATTGTTTCATACTTCAGTATACAATTTATTATTTAAGTTATTGTTCCCTTTTTTTTTTTTCAACTAATATTTACCTTGATACGCTTGTTATATAAGTAGTTCAATAATTTTATTTATATGTATGTAATGACTATTTTAAATAATTAAATAACATTAAAGAATTTGTCTTTGTATATTAATTTTTATTATTATCATATCTTCCATTATTGGAAAGTATATATTTTTATGGGTTCTACTACATTCACTGTTCATCGAAATTTTAATATATGTATGTATGTGTTCTTTTTATTAATTTAGTTTTAGGTTATTTTATTCTTATTTATTGTATATATATATATATATATATATATAATATATATATATATATATATATATATATATATATATATATATATATATATATATTACTTTTCTGTATAATTTATTTTATTTATTGTACATAGAGTGTGAATATGATCTCTGAACACTATTATAAATGTCCTTAAGGCAGACTGTGACATTTTTCAATAAATAAGTTTTTAAAAAAATAATGGAAGTGTACTGTTTTTTCTTAGTATTGTATATTACATCTTGAAAAATAAATAAATATGTACCGGTATTTTTTTTTTTTTTTTTTCTGAAAGTCTTGAGGTTTATTCAATGAATATAGAACTGTATATTGATGAAGTTGCAAATTTATTTATTGTTCTAATATTCATACCCTGCAGTGAAAAACAAACATGCTTTTAGACTAAGTTTCAGAAAATACTTATTACACATTAGAATTACCATAATTGAGAATCCGCACTACATGGAAAAATCATAAAACAAATATTGACACATAACTAAAGTAAATTAAAAGGAAAATCGTAGCTCAATTGAACTTGAAATTAATACTCACTAAATTGAATAAATATAATCAATGTTGTAAAACTGCTGGAAAAATATTTAAAGGATACTGTATGTGAGAGAGAAGAAGAAGAAATGGTAAGAGATTGATTGAAATAAAGTTAGAGGTATTTGGTTTTTCCAGATCTTCACGGTTCTGAGAACAGGGAATATGATTATGCTCTGAATCTCAAGATCCAAGATCGTTAGGAAATATACATTGTTAAAATATATATATATATTTTTTTTTTTTCTCTACTGTAGGAAACCTACAGAAGAGGCGTATATTTCTTAGAAATGTGCATACACCATGCAAAACATATTATATGCATCACATTGTTATTTAGTATATAACTATAAATATAACTTATTACAATATGTGTTGGCTAAAGATATTTAAAAAGAATGGTACTTAATATATATTACAAAGAGAATAGATGTTTAATGAAAATAAATAACAATTAAAGATTAAATAAAGTAAATAACAGTATCAGATGAATGAACAGTACCAAAATATACCAAAAAAAAAAGAGAAAATACAATAAATGAATAAATAAATTATATATATATATATATATATATATATATATATATATATATATATATATATATATATATATATATATATAATAGAAAGATAGTTGTAAAATAACTGATAATGATAAAAAGAATTAATTATTACTAAAAAAAAAAATTGTAATTTTTATACTTTTTATCACTTAAATTTATAATAATACCAATTTGAATATATGAAATTGAAAAAAACATAAACTATCATTAGAGTAACAATAGAATGGCAAGGTGGGGTAGCAGTCCCCCGCCCCAGTTTCAAGATGAAAAAATAAATAACAAAAAATATAAATAACTAATTATGGTAAAATTGCCTGACTTATAGGTTAATTCAAATTTTAACCCCCCCCCCTTTCTGAGTATTCTTTCTAAACAGCTTACAACCTTGACATGATGTATATTTGAAAATTATGCTACAGCAATAAATATAGGATTTCCTAAATATAGGACAGTTGCTGCTGATGGCTGCTGAGGAAGAATTGTTCATAAATCTAAAGGTAATGTTTTGGATAGAAAGAATTAACAATTGTATTAGAATTATTTTTCTATATTTCATTTTCTTTATTATCGAAATCTTAGTTATTATTTGTATGTACATATTGTGCAAATGATTCATGTAGCCTTAATATTAATGCCCTTTAATGTGGCACAATGTATTTATATTCAATAAAAAAAAAAAAAAAAAGATTCCAGTCATACCGAAACTAATTAAATATAAAAGTTAAAATTTGATTTCAAGCCCTGTTAGTTTCTAATCATAAAAAAAAAAAAAGATTCTTGGTTGTGGTGATTTTGCCGAGATCACATTCAACCGCCAGGTTTTTCCCATAATTAATTATTTAATTAAGGTCACGCAGTTTATAGAGGCTAGGTATGCTCAAGGAAGGTCTTCTGACACCAGGGTCGCCCCTCGGCCAATGAAAAAGAATATGTATTTTTTCTGCCATGAGCCGGGATTCGAACCAAGGACCTTGAACATAGGAAGTTCAGCTCCCTACCACTGAGCTATTACTATTTAAAGTGCGACTATTCAGTCCAATTCCTTATTCGTCTAAAAAAATCTTAGTCAACAAAATAATTTTTAAAAAATAGGTGGAGAATTTTCTCCCCTATTTAACAGGAGAAAGAATCATCTGACAAATATTTGAACCTAATACGACACTCATCAGTATTTCCAAAACCATTTATCGCCTGTTTGTTGGCAATTGTGAGCAGTAATCAGGGAGTATACAGGCGAAATAAAGCTTCTATGCAAACACCTACTTCCACCCCATGAATAATTTTTCTAAGACCGAAAAATCCTGAAACGGACATAATGATCCACCTTTCAGAAGAAAGTGGTTGCTGGGTTTTATTAGAGTTCTCTTGTGTTTCAATAAGGACCGACCGCTGCTCTGATTACGATTACAAAAGTCCCGTTTCATATCTCTGCACTTTTTTTCAAACACACCTAATCGAATCAAACTACTTATTTTCAATAAACTTCCTTAAAGTCAGTCATATCTTCAGGAGAGTGTAGATCTTGGAATGAACACACCTGGAGCCAAGTACAAAATGCAAGGCAAGTACTTCGTTTAAGATTACAAGAAAATATTTTAATTTTCAACCCACATATCTGGAAAGTTTTATTTATTTTTTGCATCATGTTAATAATTCATTTTTATTAATAAAATATAGCTAAATATAAAAATAACTTTATTCTAGGACGAAGTCCCTTAAGAATAACAGAATAAAGAATTACTTCTGTACCGAAGAACTGTTACATTAAATAAATAAAAAACCTGAAGTAAACTGACAAAATAACAAAACTATTTAAAAAATACTTAAAACTATAAACAACACAAATGAAACAAAATAATCTTTACTTAGCTAAAGAAATAAAGAAAAAAAATTAAAAAAGATAAGAAGGAAAGCAATAAATAAAAATAAATTCCTCTACTAGATGAGCAGCTAGTATAAATAAATAAAATAAATTATGAACGATAAATAAATAAAAATTTATGAATTCTACCTTAGCAAAAATTAAAACAGTTACAACAAAGACAGTAAGAAAATAAATAAATGAAGTAACTTTAAGAGCATCGAATTCTTGTAGAACAGAACTGACATGGTATGAAATATATATTTATAAGTTCATACGTAAAAGTAAGTATGTACACTTCTATATATATATAGATAGATAAACAACACTGATTTTAAAAATACTTCTAAAAACACAATAAGAAATCATGTACTTACAACCTAGGAATCGAAAATCAAGGTTTCACATCAATGAAGTATTAAAAACATGGAATCAAAATTTCTTGCTGATCATTTTAAAAAATAAATATGTGACTGCAACCAACATTCGAAAAATACTAGGAAAATTGAAAACCCATACTGAAGCTTGTCATTCATTTTTATTTATATATTTATTTTTATTGATTGATTAATACAACATTCTGTCAAATGGACAATGGTTATAGTGATGTAAGACTACATTCACACTGTATATACAGAAAATATAAAATAAACAAAAGAAAAATAACCAAAAAAATAACAATTCAATAGTATTAATAATAAAAAGTACTAATAATTTAATATATACAATAAATTAAATTAAAATAATTTAAAGGTAAGTAAATTAAAAAAACAAAACAGATATATCTATATAAACTATACACAATCAGGAGAGAGAACTCAAAGCCAGGATTGTCCCTCCAACTATAGAGAGAAACGCAGGAATCCAGAAGGTCCCTGCGCTACTCTCTCAACCGCGTCACTGGTGTAACTATTTAATTAAAGGAATAATAGGTGAAATGAAAAACAAAATCAAGAAATACTTCGTTTTTACTTTTAATAACCTGCACAGCATCTATCTACTTCCATAAGACGCAGAAAACAAATAGGAAAAAGGATTTATAGAATAACATCGTAAGTATTAGAATTGATATAAAATAACATTTATAGACCATATAAAGGCAGAGATTTTTAAAAAAATCTAATTTAATAAAACATAAAAAAAAATTAGACGATGAGTGGATTGTTGTTCTTCATTGTTGTACATTTTTTTGAAAACCTTTTTATTGAAATGTTATGAATTAAGTACAGTCATTAAGTTTGAACAGGATGAGAATAATGATATGAACAGGCTTCGTCGAGATATTACCTAATTGTAGCAAGCCCTAAATAAATAGTTCTAAGAAAATCCCGGAGCCATCTTATTTTCAGATGCTTAGGAGCAGAAATGGGCAAAGGCTTCTCAGAGTACTGAGAACCAATTATTTTACTCAAATACTGACTTTTTTTTTTAGTACTAAAGAATTTAATTACAACTTCAGTTGATGCCAAACGATTAACTGAAGTAGTGATTGAATTCCCAATAGTGATCCAATTTGAGTAAAATAATTGGTACTCGGTACTCAGTTGAGCATTTGCCCATTTCTGCCAAGGAAGACCCTAAATCGAGGAGGAAGCAAGGCTGGAAACAAGTGGGTTTGGGTCTCGAGATTATCTTGAAAGGGATAGGTATCTGGGTCGGACTAAATCAGCGATATATACATTTTAAATGTCATATTTTGACTAGTTGAACTAATTATTTGTGGATTTTAGATCCCGTAATTTTTTTTTTTTTTTTTTTTTTTTTTTTTTTTTTTTTTTTTTTTTTTTATTGATAAATATTACAATCTGTCTCAATAAAGGACATTTATAATAGAGTTCTGAGAGCACATTCACACCATATTTACAAATTAAAAAAAAAATAATAAAAAAAATAAGCTAACTTCAAATAATATAAAGCTACAAAAGAACAAAATAAAATATCATAGTGAGAAAAAAAAAAAAAAAGTAATGAAAATAAACATCTCAGACGCAGGCATACCTATTACACTATTTACAGTCGGCCATAGGAACTCCGAACCATACTTATCCCCCCACATGTGGAGGGAAAGCAAGGCTTCAGGAGATCCCTGCGCTTCTTCCTCAACCATTTCACTGGTATTAAAAGCCAGCGGAGATTGAGTAAGGGCGCTACAACCACGGACACTCATGACTTGAGTGGAGAATCTGGCCATTGCCAGAACTCCAGTCCCCGCAATTTCTAAAATTTTATCTGGAAATGTAAAGATAATGAGGAAAAGTGAACGAAGCTAAAAATTGTTATTTAGGGCAATGTAAAATACTTCATATTTATTATTCCTTTTTTTTTTTTTTTTAATGACTGTACCTTTACTTTAAAGAGTACTAAATAATCAGTTAGTATAATTTCTTGAAGTAATGCGAAAAAAATATAATCATAGTGGTGAAGAATTTTATTATTACCCATGTTTTACTCTTACATATTCAACGTTTGGCGACTCTGCTCCATCATCAACATTCTATTTTCTATTTTACCTAAACATTGTCCAATATATCATTCATATTTTTTTTTATTCTGTACTTTTTAAAAATAATTTGTTTACTTCTATTCTATTTAGGAACATTCCAATCTTGCATTGTAACCCTGAACCCAGATGGAAAATATAATATTTTCCGCATACCTTCAAGAAACTATATAAAGAATTCTTCGTGCATATTACGATATACCAAACAAATTGGCAAGTATTTTTCGAACTTACTTTTGAGCTTTTTTTTTTATATATATATTTTCCTTGGGCCAGATGATCTCTTGGAATAGTTCTGACCCCGGGCAAAATCGTGAAAATTTTTTTACGTTTTAAAAATATTTTTTATAGCTCGATCCCGTAAGTCCAAATAGGCCTTATTATAGTAATATATATGAGTCTTTTGTAAATAGTTGGCAGTTTAGAGCGTTTGTCTAGTAAGTGCTGGAGTAGTCGGAAACGTCGGGCGGTTTCTAGTCGTTTTAGTCTGGTATGGGGGTTGGTTCCATACTGTAAACTTTAAAAAAAAAAGGATATAGGTAATACTTATTTATATGATACCAATATTTTTATTTATTATTATTGACAACAAACCTGTACCACTACAAACCTTGAAGGGTTTTGTTAGTGCTTCGTAAGGAAGTTTGTTTGAAACAAACAGAACTTCCTAACACAGCACTTTACGTTGTTTTTTTTACAAGGACAACGGTTTTTACGGGAAGGTGATTGGGCCAGGATCGCGCTCAACCGCCAGGTTTTCCCTCTTAATTAATTATTTAATTAAGAGTACCCCCTTTATAGAGGCTGTGTGTGACCCAGGAGGGTTTCCTGACCCCAGGGTCGATTCACGGATGATGAAAAATTACTTGAAATCAGCTTTTGATTTTGATTATTGGGGATTATGAGTTGGTAGCACAGTTCCTAACTCACTGAATTCCTCTCTTATTATTGATGATATCTTACTATAAAAACTTACATATACTACATAAAAGCTACATAAAAAACTATAAAAATTAACAATATCAAACTGGACTATTATTCTATTTGTTCTTAACTAAAAAAAAAAGGCCTGGATCTCCTGCCTTTGACCGTAATACATGGTTTCATAGATTAAATGAGATTTTTATGATGTTTCAAAGTTGTACGCTAGTCCGCTCATCTAAGAGATATATTGTTTTATAAACTAAGTTTTGGATACAAATTACAAAACTTAATTTTTACTAGGAGGCAAGGATGAGAGGGTATTCCTAATCCGGTTCTTGCTTGGGGCCAAGATACCAAGCAACGATTTTTAAATTAGAGTCAGAATTACCGTGAAATCATCACTTAATAATTCTGAGCACTTCACCGAATGATATTTCTCTTTAAGTGTTTTATTAATTGTTTCAGTTTTGTTCTAAACCACAAACTAAAGTTTTTATATTAGTTACCGATATGTCATTAAAAACGATTGAACAGTTGAAATATCCTACAAAGTATTTCATTTTGAATACTTTTGAACTAATTATGAAATATAAAGTGGGATTCCACTTAACCGCCGGTAAAAATTAAAAATTATTTAACCAATTTCAAAGAAATTGAATAGCTAGGGAATTAGGTTTTCAGATACACCATGTTGCGAAACTTAAAACATGTATTTCCCTTTAAATACTCAAATTTATCACAATCGCAATATTTCATATACATGAAAGTGAAAGTGAAAAATAAATCGATAGCAAAAAGTAAAAAAAAAAAAATGTTCTAAACCAAAATAACTTTACCCAAATTTGAAGAACCATCAGGATTTATGTATTATATACATTCTGCTACATTGCTATATTAGGATTAAATTAATCATTCACACAACATGTACGTACAAATAATAAGTAAAATAGAGATAATAAATAAAAAGAAATATAGAAAATAAAATAAGAAAATTAATATACAACATTAATGTATGTATATTAATATGTACAAAAAATAAATAAATAATAGATAGAAACTAAATGAAATTAAAATAGATAAAAAACCTATATACAAAATCATATATAATATTATATATTAAACTACTGGACCACTAAGCGTCTGGCCACCCCGGTCCTGAGCCCGAAGGCAAAATATTACATGCAAAACAATTTGTATTAACAATTGTACATTCATTGTTTTGTCTTACATTCATTGGTACAGTAATATATGTGCTGATACATACATATATATAGTCGGTGTGTCCCTGGCCTGGGGTATCGAGGCTATATTTTAAATAATAATAATAATAATAAAAGGCTTAGCGAACACGAAGGTTCGATGCCGACACCACCAATCGCTTGTTACACACCTCCCTCCACCGTTCGCCGTCCAAACCCAGTCTCTTCAGATCGGCTTTAATGCAATCTTCCTACCTTCGCTTCGGTCTATCCCTCGGACGCTTACCATTCGGCACAGCAAATATTAACCTTTTAGGAATTCTCTCGTTACTAAGCCCAACCATTTTACAAGCCCATTTGATTCGCCGCCATGAAATTGCCTCAATTATATTACCCGGATACAGTTTACGCAATTCGGCGTTCTGTAACCGTCTGAACTCTCCGGTTAACTCATCCTTCTTCGATCCGAATATTCTACTCAGTACTTTATTTTCAAAAACCTCAAGACGCTCCTCATCCCTTAATGTAAGGGGCCAAGTTTCGCATCCATAAATAACTTTAGGTAAGATAATAGTTTTATAGATTGTAATTTTTAAGTTCTGGGACAAAAGGCTTGAGCTATGTAGTTTTGTTTCAGAAAAATAACAAGCATTTTCCGCCTTCAGTCTAACCATAATCTCTTCTTCTATTTCGTTTTTTCTAGTTATCGTAGTTGAATGGCTATATTTTAAAATTAGGTTAAAATTTTGGAATAATTGTCATTAGAAACATATGGAAGCATAATTGTGTACCGATTGAGTTATTTGTTGTTCTAGTTTTGAAGAGGATCCGATTGTTAACTCATAAAAAAAAAAAAGGGATCGAAACGTCGAATAAACACAGAAGCAATGAACATTTAGTAGTTTATTGAATAATTAATAAGTGACATTATTCCCAATTAAATAATTATGTTGAAATATATTCTATATAAAGTCTTATTTCTAATTATTTTTGGAGTTAATAGTATTTTATGATTGGAATAATTTGTTTGAGAATAGGGGTTTGTAATTCTTCCTCAATGACTCATTAATAAGAATATGTTTACCCTTCTTTACAACATTTATTTTCCGAAAAATTAATCAACGTGAACGTAAATGAACGTCGAGTCTGCACCAATGCCTGAAGATGAAGCAATTACCGAAACGTCGTAATTGAGCGAAAAAAGTAGGGAGAAGAACAAAGCCCCAAATATGTAAAGTTTCAATTTGAATTATGACAAAAAGCCTTAATTTTAGGATTTCATTTTTGATTAATATTCAGTATAAAATGTAAATTTGTCTCTGTGTAAATATTTGAATGGTGGACATGTTTACATGAAGCTTAGAATCTTATTGAAGATGTTAAGGTTATTGAAGCTGTCCTATTTATGGGAGATGCCAATGAGAACACCCTTGAATGCTACTTGAGACGGGCCATCATGACCCATTACGCCTAAGTAGCTGAGGATGGTAATATTCACTATACCTTCCTCCCGACAAACGGGCAAGTAACCTCAGCGCAGAACTCATCGATTGCACAGGATTCTTCTCTAAAAATGGCAAAACGACGCCATAGATGAGAACAGTGCTGAGTTTAGGGATTTGTATGTACTCAACTTTTCAGTTTCATATAAGAAAATTTTCACATTTTCAAATTTCATCATATATTTGTTTAATATCAGGAAAATCATATTATAAATATATATAAAAACTAAATATAAATATATATATATATAAAATAAAAAAATAAATATAAAACCATAAAACAAGAACGCATTTTTCTCCCAATTGCTTAGCAAATTGAAAATAGTGGAGCTTGAGATATTATTTTGGCTTAATCTCAGTCATAATATAATTTATTATTATATCATCCACATTCTCTCCAATTTAGACATCATTAGAGATAAAGCACAATTTTAAAATCTTTTGGTAATGTACATCAGACATTTTCGATTTAAAATTTTCAAAAATACTCATACCAGACTGAAACGACAAGAAACCGCTCGACGTTTCCGACTACATCCGCACTTACTAGACAAACGCTCTAACCTTTTAATTAATTACAAAAGACTCATATACATGACTATAATAAGACTTATTTGGACTTCCGGAGTTGAGCTTTGGGGCTCCACCAAACCATCGAATTCCCCTCGTATCCAATCTTTACAATTCAAAATCCTTAATGCTCCTTACTTTGTATCAAATAAAATAATCCATAATGATCTAAATGTTTTATATGTTTCCGATTTGGCCCAATCCAGATACCTATCCTTCCATGATTTTTTATTTTTTTATTTTTTTTATTCATTGATATTTACAACTGTATTATAAAAAAAGAATACAACTAGTAAATGTGCGCTCAGGAATATAATAACATGAAATCTCTTGTTGAGAAACTACCCACTGATAGAACTCAAATAATAAATTTACACAAGAAGATCACGAGGCCACCTTCTTTTCAGACGCCTCGGAGGGTTATCAGGGATCGAGGTGGAAGTAAGGTTTGAAACGAGAGAGTTCGGATGGTTCTGCAGTTTGTTATAGACGGATAGGTATCTGGATTGGGCCAAATCGGAAACATATAGAACATTAAGGTTTTTATGGATGATTTTATATGTGACAAAGTAAGAAGCGTTGAGGATTTGACGAAGGATTTTGGGTTGTAAAGATTGGATAAGAGAGGAATTCGATGATTTAGTGGAGCCTCAAAGCTCAATTCCGTAAGTCCAAATTGGTCTTATTATTGTCATATATATGAGTCGTTTACAATTGATTGAAAGCTTAGAGCGTTTGTCTAGTAAGTGTTTGAGTAGTCGGAAACGTCGAGCGGTTTCTTGTCGTTTCAGTCTTGTATGAGGATTCCACTTTAACTTTTATGAGGAGTGAGTCGTTTTTCCAGGTGGAGTCCTAGGTATCGGATTTGTTCAACTGGGATAAGTGGGGAGTTGTTAAAGGATACTGTAGGACAGGAGGACCTTACATAATAAACTTCAGAGCCATCCTATTCTCTCGTTTCTAACCTTGCTTCCTCCTCGATCCCTGATAACTCTCCTAGCAGTCTGAAAAGAAGATGGCATCGTGATCTCCTGATTTATAAACTTTATTAGAGCGCTACCAATGGGTGGAGTCTCTACAAGCCTTGTCATGTCATGTATTTATCTGTATCACATTTGCTGAACATATATTAAATGCACAGTTGTAAATTTCATAAATAATAATAATTTTTCTTTTCAAATATGACAAACGTCAAAAATCAAACTGTATGATAATACAATTGAATTTTTTAAATTATGTTATTTGAAGACCTTTAATAATATTATAAGTAAAAAAAGAAAATTTAATCAATTAGTGTAGTGTATATCAGTTTTAATTTATTAGTTATACTTCCAATAAATCAGAAAGTGGAACTTATGCGCTTGTAACAGATAATCGAATTTAAGTTATGTCAAGGGTGTATAATACTTGGATGAGTGACCATCTATAGAAGAAAAATAGGTTGCCCCGATATCTAAGATGTGAGGGCCGTCAGTCTGTTAGAGACAACTCATATCGTCTGGACAAAGGAGTGAATACCTTAACCCGTCATGTGATCACTGTACTTCAGTCGGGATTCAGGATGTAGTTTTTCAGGATGTTAGGAGGTCCTCAGAGGTTCGGTCCAAGGACGCTGTATTTCATAGAAATATCTGTGGGTCCTGCTGTATAAATATTCTATATCTGTGCCTGCTGAGCCATAATCCATGTATATGGATACACAAAACGTATGGTTTAGTCGCAGTCCTTGAACTCGATTGAATCGAGAGATTCGAAATTACATGTCGCGCATAATGGTATATAGTACCAACCGAAAAAAAAAAACTGTTTCTCTTCATTTTTTTATTTCAAACAATAATCTCTTCGATGTTAAAGATGACTATCCTCATTGATGTCACTTTCAGAGCTTAAATGCCCAATGTTTATATGCGTCTCCCTCTAAAGTACCTTTAATATGGTTTATTTTAAATAATCAACTATCTCTCATTATTCAAATTTACGGAAATAATGCTAATTATAACTTTTAAAAGAATTTGATAATTGAATAAATGAGAAAAAATAAAATATACAGGCCGAAAAGGAATCTCTGGAAATACAAGTCAAAAGGTTTACTTATAATATATCATTGGAAAGCGGAGAATTTTAGAAAAAACAATATCTAATATAGAAAGTTGTAGAAGATAACAGAGAGCGGAAAAAAAATTATTCATAATAATTTTTGAAAACTGATAATATTTAACGTAAATCACATGTTTGTTTGTTGAAATTAAGTGAAATTTACGAACTAAATGTAAACTTTATAAAATATTTTTACGTTTGCATAACGTATTTAAGATCCACCTAATGAAGGCGATAGCATTGTTAAAAAAAAAATTTCAATGTACTTGTGTGAAAGAAGATGTAAAATATAAAATCATTTCATGGATGTATAAAGCATATGTTTATAACCCAAAATACATTTACTGAAGTTTAGTGATTATAGATCTGATATTATATTTAAATAATTAGGTATTAACGTCCGTTTATTCCGAAAAAATGTCATGGAACTTTTAGAAAATTAAATTAGTGAATAATTTGATGAATCTTCTCTTTGTGATATTCCAACAGTATCCACTACTATTTCATTGTACTTGTGTGAAAGAAAAAGTGAAATATAAAAATGTTTCATAGATACGTTTATAACCTTAAATATATTTACTGTAGTTTAATAACTCTTGAGCTGATATTATATTGAAATATTAAGGTATCTATCGTCCGTTTATTGGGAAAAATCATCATGTAACCTTTTAGAAAATTAAATTAGTGAATAATTTGATAAATTTTATCTTTGCGGAATATTCCAACCGAATCCACTTACAATTAGTGTGACAGCTTTTGACCTGTCTATGACAAACAATGCAAACCTCTTAATTCCGTTTTAATAAACTTTTCAATGAAAACTAACAGTTTAATAACTAATAGTCGTACAATCCATAATCAACGAATCGAACAATCCATAATCAACTGGTGATATAATAAATAGGACTTTGTTATTTTAATAGTATTTATGGTTTGTTAGTTGCAATCTTTTACCTTTAGCACAGTTAAAAATATAATTAAAAAATTTTATAATAGCCCAACATGGCCAGAAAATAATTTCTATTCAAAGTTGAACAAAGTTCAAAG
Source organism: Nezara viridula (assembly GCA_928085145.1). Lineage (NCBI taxonomy): Eukaryota > Metazoa > Arthropoda > Insecta > Hemiptera > Pentatomidae > Nezara > Nezara viridula. The sequence goes on along the minus strand of OV725078.1, from coordinate 101,410,970 downwards.
AGTCAGTGAAAGTTGTGTGTTGCCCGCACCAGATTATTTTTTTTACATTTGGTACTTTACAATCAAGCTTCAAACTTTTCTTTAAAATAGAAAAAAAAGGAAAGGTGGTATGAGGAAACCTTTTAAAATAAACATTTGTTATTTTACATTTTTTTATTTATCTCCTTTCGGAACTTTTAGATCTTATAGGTTACGTTTGATTCTAAGCTGAAAGTTTATTAGCGTGTGCCACCTTGATGATAGAAACTAAATGTCTTGGAGTTGACAGGAAATGGCGGCAACTAGAAGTCAACCTGTGATTTGATTGAGCGGATATTTGGGCAGTAATTGGCCGATCTGAAAGAGGGCCACATACCTCATGCCTCTCTCTACACCTATCATCATAGTTGAAGGAATCCTTACCATTCCAAATACAAATGCTAAGGAATAAGTTCGTTTGAAAAAGATTATATATTAAAAATATAAGTAATAGCTTCCATATATCAGGATACACTGGCCATTAATATCAGTGACGCGGCTGAGCGAGAATCTCTGGGATCTCCTAGAGTTCTATTTTGCCCTCTAGAAATGAGGGGAAAGGCTTGGGTCGGAGTTCCCATGAATTAATGAGAGTATTATACATTAATATGCCTGTATTAAAGTTCTAATTTTGATCAGCTTTAGTTTCTTATATATATATATATATATATATATATATATATATATATATATATATATATATATATAAACAAAAAGAAACTTCAGCTATATATAATAATTTTTATTGATTTTTATGTTATTATTTTGCTGTTGAACCATTAGATTTATGCCTATTTATTGTATATATGGAATTAATGAACTCTTTTATCACTGTTACCGATGTTACTTCTGAAAGAATGGAATATAACTCAACAATAAGAAATAAATCGGAAGAAGACAATATAGTAGAACAGAATAGGCAAATTTTTTATGGTAGCTCAAATTCATTTAAAAATAAAGAACGTGCACAGAAAAATAAATATTGACCAGAGATATTCTCGACATTATATCAGGGTTTGAAATCTATAATAATTTTTACACACAAATCATGTAATAATTATTAGATTTGATTTTTAATTTAAAACTCATGTCTGATTTATAAATAAAAATCTAAATCGATCTTTGATGTTTATGGATTCGATTAAAAGTAGTGATCACTATACATACATACATACATGCATGAAAATATATATATATATATATATATATATATATATATATATATATATATATATATATATATATATATATATATCTTCGAATAAATATTTTTTTGTAAAATAAAATTTCGGAAATAAAGATGTTCTATCGTTAATCGTTGATAACAATATTCTCTGGAGTAGTATACTCCAGATTCTAAATATATCATAGGGATTACAAAAAAAATATATTTACGATTTTAAAAAGTATTACTCAAGAATTATTCTTGTTAATTTTAAAAATTGTGTTCAAAAATAATGATTATTATATGATTTATAAAAATTTCAGGTAAAAATTTTGATCAGATAAGGTTTTAATTTTTTTAATTATCGATTTCAAACCCTGAAAAATATAAATAGGTTTACATACTTTATTTTTTTCATAAAGTGTATATAAGTAGGCATGTGCTTAAGATATTTATTTTAATTTTTGTATTTCATTGTTTTTTCTTTTATACTATTTTATTTTAATCTTATTTTTATTATTTATTTTATATTTTCTAAAAATATTGTGTGAATCTATTATGTTTTATAATTGTCCTTAATTTAGGAAGAATGTAATATTTCTGAATAAAAAAGATTTTAAAAAAAGAAACATTACGTAATAACTGTTTCTCGATATTATCAATAAAATTTTAATTTGGATCCTTGTTAATTACCGGTAAATAACTGAATAAGTATTTTTATTTTTCATTATTTCGAATATTTTGAGAACAAGGGAAAATATAATACAATTTTCAAATAAGGAATTAGATTAATGCAAATTCTTTGATAATTGAATTCTGTATAAATTATTATCGTTTATATAGAAAGGTAAAGTTCACAGAAGGAAAATTAAACTATATTCAAATTTTACCGGAAACAATTATGTGAATGTTAAGCCCAATTTGTCTTTAATTTGTTGAAAAGACATTATTTTGTATTGAAACATACTAATGTTAATTTAAAATATTAATTTATATGTCATTTACACAAAGGTCAGTAGTGGAATTCTCATTTCAATAATGAATTAAGGTTTAAAATTAGGTAAAACGGCAGATACAATTCTCAAAGAATATGAATGTGAAACATTAAATACACACACGCACACATATATATATATAATATTACAATGTTTTTATTAATCGACCTTTATATATGTATATATAATGTTATTTTTGTTATTTCATAGGATCACTATTATCATTTTTAAAATTAATATTTATATTCCTGTGCTGGACGATTTTTTATTAAAAATGAGACAACTGTAGTAAAGATGAGTTGATCGAGATCACGCTCAATCGCCCGGTATTCCGCCTTAATATTTTTTTTGATTTAAGGTAACCACTTTATAGGTGCTTGGTGTGTCCCAGGAGGGTCTCTCCCCCCCCCCCATGGTCGATCCACGGCAGAAGAAACAGAATAAATAATTTATCAGCCATCAGCCGAACTCAAAACTGAGACCTTGAGCATTGGAAGTCAGCTACCTACCACTGAGCTACTGCAACCCCAATTTTATATTATATAAAGTAAAATAATAATTATACATTGGTATAAACATAATATAATTATAATTTAAGTTTATATCTATTAAAATTATATTGTATAAATATAAAATATGTTAAATACCAATGTATTTAAATGTCAGCTACCAAATGTCTCAAAATTGAAATATTTTAATATTATATTGGCATAAATTTAGTGTACACAGTTTGTACTTGAAAACGGGTTTTGAAGCCAAAACGTAGACATTAATAAAACCAAGTTAAAATGAAGAGAATTAGTTAAACTGTATTACAAATTGTCATTCAACTATTCCTCATTCATCTGTATATCCCACATATTTTGGAACCAGAATAAAGTAAAATCGAAATAACTAAAAAAAAAAATGCTTTAAATGGTAATTTAGAGCGCAATACGCAAAATGACTTGCGCTTTAATTCTAATAAAAAAACATCATAAGAAAAAAAATCACTTTCCTTAAAATAAGTCATATAATAAAGAAAATAGTATTCATTCGTTCGCTTTCTTAAGAAATCAAATGCAAGACAAATATATTAATGGTTGTCCTTTGCGATTTTGTCATGTAAAAATATGAATACAAAAAAATGACGTTTAACAGCACACAACAGATTATTAGGGACGAATTAGTTCCTTAAAAAGCCCTTTGACTCTTAAAGAAACGATTATTTGAAATAAATTCTAGGAATTATTTCCCTTTCAGGCTTCCTGCTTTTATCCAAAGGGAATTAAAATTTTGATAGATAGGCATATATTGCAGCTATGAAGCATGTTTCGTTTAACAAATAAAATTGTATTACCTCCAACCATGTTTTATCAATGTTACTCCCAAAATTTTTATACCCTGAATACTATCAGATAAAGCATGAGAAATATAACTTTTGTTTCAAAAAATGAAAGTCAAAACATAAAAACTGCAAGATTTTTTTTTTAAACGGAAGTGAGAAGACCCATTTACGCATTATATCAAATATATGATGTCTTCCAATTTAAATTACCTACCAGTTTTTTTTTCGTTGTTGCTGCAGAGAATTGCATGTATAAAAATCATAATTACGTTTTGAAAATAGAGAACTTTATTTAAGCTTCATTTTTTAGTTGCATAACGCTTTCGAAAAAATAAAAGTTCAAACAATAAAATAAATAAATATTTATAGCCAGTTAGCATTAAAAAGGCCTCCAATCACAGACTAAAATTCACTTAATTTTGATTTATCTTAAAAATTGCAAAAAGCTATTTATACGTAAACTAGCTTTACCCGGCCACGCGCTGATGTGGCTTAGCATGGCAAAATGAAAAAGGGAGAAAATAGAAAGCACATATGAGTAGATTAGTAGCCAAGGACATCTGTCATTTTTAAAAAGTTGGGAAACAAATTTGTCTGTAAAATGGCTTCAATTTAAACTAATTCTAATGATTTTTTTTTCTCATGATTCAAATTGAACATTCATAATCATCTGAGTGAATACGCTGTCATTCATGAGAAACTGCCTGAGTTGAACTTATAAAACTAAATTAAAAAATTAATTAAAAAAACGTATAATAGTATTGACCTACATAAGGAGAATCATATAACTTCTTCAAATGATAATTTCAATTACTGTAGTAATTATAAAATTTTCGATTAATCAATAAAAAAGAAAAAAAAAAATGCTTGCCGACGTTCGGTAGTGAGGAAGCAAAAGGAAACGGCCTTTTCTGAAGAGAAAATAGTAAATGTTTAAAACTCAATAACTCTGCAACGAACCGTCCGATTTCGATTATTTTTTTTTATTTTGTCAGCAATTCAGAAATCTTTCATATAAATGTCAAAAATTGTGTACTTTTTTAGTTATCGTCAAATAAAATATTGAATTCATCGTAACATTTTTCAGCTTGTTTTCGGGAAAGTATGTTATATAAATTAAAAGTGTTTCAAGTATAAATTAAATATTAAATGTTATAAGTATAAATTAAAAGGGTTTCAAGGGGAAGACTTTAGCCAAGTTTCGTTAAAATCGGTAAAGCCGTTTTGGCGCTACAGTTTATAGCTACACATTTTTTGCGGCTTTGAACAGAAAAACATTTACATTTTTATTTTTTTTTACATATATAAAATTATCGTAAGACAGAAGTACTATTCCAGAAAAATACCCAGGAGTGTACGGAACAACTTCCCAAAGTTTCATGGCGATCGGTTAAATGGTTTAGTAATGCACTAAGGACAAACAGACGGACAGACAGACATACATTCATTTATATATATATATATAGATGTTTTTATTAAATATGTGTCATATTAAGTGTTTAAATTTAAATTTTATCCTGAATATTAACAAGGTATTATTTTAAGAATTCTTACTGCTAAATTAATCGAATCGAATTTCAAATTTTAGATCAATAAACCCTATCGTAGGTAATAAGCACTCATAAATTCAATGTTTACGAAAAAAAATTTTTTTTTTTAATTTCTTTATTGAGTATTATAACAATCCGTCTGTTGGACATTGGTTATAGTGAGGTAGGATGACATTCACACTATATGTACAAAAAAATAAAATAAATAGAACAAAATAATAATCAAAAGTATATACAATAGACAATAAAATAAAATAACCTAAAAAATAAGAAAATTAAAACTAAGAAAAAAAAACAACACATGCATACCTATATACAATCAGGCGAGGGAACTCCAGGAGAACCCTGCGCTACTCTCCCAACCGCGTCACTGGTACTAAAGCCAGCGGAGATTGGTCGAGAGCACTTTAGCCACACACACTCATGTCTTGAGTGAAGAATCTGGCCATTGCCAGAACTCCAATTTATACAATCTACAAAAGGTCGCGAGGCCACTGCCGTTTCAACCTTCTTGGAGAATTATAGGGATGGGAGGTGCTTGATAGGGATTGCGCAAGAAGATTTGGGTGGTAAGTAAGGTTCTAGTGAAATTTGGAGAATTTTTCTGGGATAAGGTCTAGAGCAAATGGGATGTTGAGGTCATGATGTAGGGTTTTGTTGGTTACATAGAAAGGAGCATCGACTATTGTTCGAAGGACTTTAGACTGGAAGGATTGGATGCGCTTGATGTTAGAAAATTTTGCTGATCCCCACAGTTCTAGTCCGTAAGTCCAAATAGGTTTCAGTATTGTCTTGTAGATCAGTAGCTTGTTTTCAATAGAAAGTTTAGATTTTCTGCTTAGTAGTCGGTATAGTTGGCCGTATCGTCGGTTGAGTTCTTGTCTTTTGAGTCTAGTATGCGGGTTCCAAGTTAGTCTTCGGTCTAAATGAGAGCCAAGATACCGGACTGTGTCTGAGTAAGGAAGCTGGATCGAATTAAAGAGTACTGGTGGACAGGAATTGCGTCGGAGTGTAAAGGTAATATGTTGGCATTTAGATTCATTAACTTTAATGCGCCAGTTATTACACCAGTGCTCAATCAAGGTGAGGTGGCTTTGGAGATATAAGGATGCTATTTCGGGATCAGAGTTGGATGATAAGATTGCAGTGTCGTCAGCGAATGTTGCAAGAAAAGTATCGGGATGAACAGGGATGTCAGCAGTAAAGAGGATGTAAAGCACGGGACCCAAGACGCTGCCTTGGGGAACACCGGCTTTAACGGAGTAGATATTGGAAAATTCTGTTCCACAGCGAACTCGAAAGGAGCGGTCAGAAAGGTAGGTCGGAGGACTAGGTACAAACGAAAAAATAAAATAAAAACATGGGCCATAAATTCGATATCATCCGGTAATAAGCCAGAATAAACTTTAAAATAATTTACCCAGCACTTTGGGATGGGGATCTCTGAGTATCCTGTTCCTAATGTAGTGGGTTTGATTCCCAAATGGATAATTTGATATTTATTCTTGGCACCTCAAGGGAGGTATGCGTTTCAGAAATGTTACAAGGATAAGTCAGAGATGCATATCTTTTGTAAATAAGTTATAATTTATTTTTGGTCTTTTTTGCCTTATGCCACCCTAATTATTATAGTTATAAACTTCTCCGTTGGACATTTAGAATCTCTGGGGTCTCCCTTTCCTATTTAACACATTAAAATTGTAAAAATATACAGTTATGCAGGTTTAATCTCCATTTAAAAAAAAAAAAAAACGTTTTGCAATAGTGATGGACACCCCCGAAATTCAATTGTTCAAGTAATGGACAGAGGGCCAGTACCAAAAATGGATATACCTCAGAAAAATTCTAAAATATTTATTTGACTATAAACATAACGATACAGATAAGATAAATGTTCAACTTACTCTTAGTAAAACTGTTAGTAGAAAGATATGAAACACACTGATCTCGAAAGTACTATAGAAACAACAATGGTAGGCATCCTAAATTTTTTTTTTTGGGAACTTTGTTCATACAGTTGTCAATAGAGGTTATTGTTCTTCAATATAAAAAAAAAAAACTGGCACCTTTAAATCAAGAATTATTTACATTTAAAGTCCAACCATCACTGTGCCCCTTGTCCAACTGGTGTGTTCACCCTAATTTGTTTTAATCACAATTCTGTATGTTGCACTGTTTTTTTTCTGAAAGTAAAAATTTATTAGTATTTTAGGAAACTAATTAATTCATACGGCTATTAAACAATAATAAAAAAAACATTGCGTACGACAGATATTCCAGAAGAAATGTTGTCTCATAAACATATAAAATAACGGAGAATGCAGGAAGGTATGTGCCCAGGATTCTTTTCAGTTGACATTTCCTAATGTCTAGGTCGGGCATGCCACAACAAGGGTTGACAGGGAAACCGCAAGAATAAATCTCTCCTATTCTGAAGGGTATTAATAATAATTTCTTAACAATAACTAATAAAAAGTGGACGAGATTTTTTTTTATAACTGCTATAATTAGAAAGTCGGGAATTGCGAAAAAATTATTAATATCCATTTTAATTAAAAATCGCCAAGTTCCCTTAAAGTTTTGAATTAATAAAACAAATAATTTTATTCTAGGACTGAAATTACCTAAGAATAATGACAAGAGTCCATAATATATGCACAAGGTAATGGAATAGGAATTGTTTGAAAGAATTTATGGACGACGGTTGACGTATTTGCTGAAGCAAGTAGTTTTATGGAAGGGAGTATCTTGATCAATAGGTTGAGATTTGGTATTATGAGAGTGGATAGGGAAACGTAAAGTAAGGAGTTTTTGGATGTGGAAGAATGTTTGCTTTTGATGACTTTTAAAATGGAAACACCAAGGAGGAATTGCCGTCGGATGTAGGATAGAGCCACTTAAACTTGGTGTACCAGCAGGAAACATGAGAACGCCTGAAAATACCAAAATGAATCTTATGAAACAATTTGTTAAGAATATCCTCACCTAACTTCACATAGAAGTTAGGAACCACGAAGCTATCTTAGCCGAATCACCGACACGTTTGTGGCCAATAAGTGCCTTTTACACCGATTAACTGGTTCAAGGACAGTGACAAAGTGGTTTAAATCCATGGATTATGGCTATTAAGGGTCATCAAGCTATGTTTATTTCCCTAAGGCTTTTCGACATCCTTGGAATCTACAATACAATTTTAAATTAAGTTATAAGGGATTGGGTCATCGCTATATGTACATGTAGATCTCTATGTATATTATACTTGTTGACACATATGACTCGCCTTTGGCGAGATATTCTGTCAAACGTTATTTTATCCACTTTAGGAGCAATTTGAAAGAGGGAAAATCAAGAATTATTAATAAAGCTAGTGGATTCCTTTGCCAACCCTGGACGGTCATCATCCATTACTCAGTTCGGCGGATACCAAGCTAGGTCAGCGTGCTGCCGCATCTTGAACACTTTCATCCGCAGCAACTATAAGCTGAGTGACCTTCTCCAAGATATCTATGGATATCCCCGAAAGATAAAACCGAACGGTAAAGATCTTCATGTTCTGAAGAAAACCTTGGCAGTATTGCAAATGAAATAATTTAAAATACTTTTTTTTGTATTTTAAATTTTACTGATTCTTGTTTGTAACCGTATTAAAAAAAAAAATATGAAAAACGTTTTTGTATTTCATTTCCAAGATACTAAAATACAAACATTATTTTAGTATCTTTGTATTGTTGCAATGCTGATATTTTAAATACAATTTTGTCCATAAAATTAAAAAGCCTAGAAGAAATTAAGCAGAACTCTACAGCCTTATCATAGAAATGGATCGAAAAGCATGTTTTGTTAAATAAACAAGTCAAGGTGGACCGAAAAATGTTTAGTTAAGGAAAACCATTCCATTTTTTTATAAAAACAATATATTCAGATACTTTTCAATATAGAAAATTTAAGGATTCGAATTATTTAATAGCTTAGAGAATATTCAAAATAAAATAATTTTACAAAGCAATATTTTTGTATAAATAAATCATTCAAAAATTGAATAAATTGAATTAAATAATTTATGCCCAAATAATTATTTTGAAAGTATAGCCATTGTCTTCTAATGTCATGGAAAATTTATTCGAAAGAATTAACCCATTTCTTAAGGAATTAATTGTGAATTAGCAATTTTGTAAAAAAAAAAAAATTATATTATGTTTTTTTTAATTAAAATACAAAATACTTTTGGTATTTTTTATTTGAAACGCTTGTTCTGATAACAATTTAAACACATTGTAATTTCAATAGCACAATATACTTGGTATTTTAATTAAATAATTAAAATACGTTTTGCCTAGGTCTGGTTTGAAGTACCAACTGGGATTTTGGACAGAACGAAGTATATATGATATTTTTCGGTAGTTCCTGAGACAGATCATAAGTCATCATAGTGGGCAGATTTTGGTCACAGAATACCATAAGATTAAAAAATGAATAATTGGATGCTTGATGATATATATAATGTGGTTGATGAGGCCTGAGGAATTTAAAACGTTAGCTCTGGTTATTGTCCCCGGGGTCCGATATTCTAGCAAAAGGCCGGGATTGTTTCGAATTTTATTTATATTACGAAGTCTCTAAAATGGTAATTTTTAAAATTATTTTAATAGGAGCTGGATACATGTAAAGATACGAGTATAAATAATCATTATATCTGATAAAAGTTTTCGGACTCCGCGGACCGATACCGTACCAGACTGATAAAAAACTATTTCCCCATTTATTTATATTATCATATTATATATTATATATAATATGATAATATAAATATATTATATATATAATATTATAATATAAATATATTATATATTATTATCATCCTCCGGCGTCCGATATATATTCGTGGCAGGACAGTGCAGAATGTTTGGTCTTGTCATCTTCGGGCTTCTGGCGCTCAGTAGCTCTTGAGAGTTCATCTTAGACTGTTCCCCTTGCATATTTAACATGTATTAATAAATAACATAAATATAAATAATGTATAAATTACATCTTGAAAATTATAATTATATGTAATAGATAAACTTTTTCCCATTTAATTTTCGATATTTAAGATGTATACGTCGCAGAATGGTGCCAAAATTGGAGGATTAAAATAAACTCCAATAAATCCCGTCTAATCACCTTTACCCTTCGTCCTAAACCTGTGACTTTCTGTCCTACAGTATCCTTTAATAATAACCCACTTATTCCTGTTGAACAAATCCGGTATCTTGGACTCCACTTGGACAAACGTCTAAGTTGGAATCCTCACACCAGACTTAAACGTCAAGAAACCGCTCGACGTTTCCGAGTACTCCAGCGCTTACTAGACAAACGCTCTAACCTTCCAGTTAATTACAAAAGACTCGTATACATGACTACAATAAGACCTATTTGGACTTATAGAGTTGAGATTTCGGGATCCACAAAGCCATCGAATTCCTCATATATCCAATCCTTATAATCCAAAATCTTTCGTAAAATCCTCAATGCTCCTTACTTTGTCACTAATAAAATCAACCAAACAGACCTTATGTTTCCGAATCGGCAACATAAGATACCTATCCTTCCATAATACACTTAAGAACCATCCGAACCCTCTCGTTTCTAACATTGCTTTCTCCTCGATTCCTGATAAACCTCCGAGGCGTCTGAAAAGAAGATGGCCTCGAGATCGACGTCGAAGTCCACTCCTACGATTTCTGACCATTTATGAGGACACAATCAACAGACAGAGACTCTGAATAGGGAATTTAGTTCACCTTTTTTGTCAAAAAATAGCGGTATACCTCGAAACCGATGCATGTCTCTGGTGTCCGATGCTGTTAGGAACTTCATAACTAGTGTCCGTCGCCGGTGACCGTTTTTTAAAGACATTTAAGAGATATTCTAAGCAGCTAACGTGTTTTAAGGCGAGAAAGATTTAAGAAGGTTCATTATTAATGAAATCATATGAATAAAGATGAAATATAATACATAATACTTTAATAGCCTAATTAAATAGAAATCTTAATCCCATTTCTTTATTTGCTAGTTTTCATTGAACATAATGAATATAGTAGCCAGCTGTATTAATTAAAGCCCTATTTCGGGAAAGACACAATTAATTAATTCAATTAAGGAAACAATGTTTTTTTTTAATTCAAACTCCTAACATCCAATTAATAAAAAGAAAGAGAACTGTGAACTGTTCTTATTCAACATCGGAAGGAATAGAGAAATAGTTAAAAAAAAAAAGGATTAAAAATAAGCTGAATAATATTTGTTTGTTATTTTGAGTTTCTTTTTAAATATATGAATAAAATGTTTACATATATTTATTTATCTTTATTATTTTTTTTTTGCTGTTGTTTTATTTAATTTATTTCTATTTATTACTAAAGCATGAATGAATCCACTATATCTCTGTTACTGATGTCCTTAATTTTGATGAAATATAATATTACTCATTATAGAGAAATTGTATAAAAAAAAAAAAAAATTAAAAAAATTAAATCTATACAACAAACCTCAACTTTGGTTTCAGCACAAAACATCCAAGTTAAATTCAAATGTAAAAATTTTAAATTTTTTTCAAAACTTATTCTTATATTAACCATAAATTTTTCATAATTAAATATTCATACAGTATGAGTATACATTAATACTATTGTCATACCATATTGATGTCTTCTTTCTTCAACATTTGGAGTTTTCTCATATTCTATGCTTCCTTCTTGTTATTTTATTTGAATAAATAATTACTTCAAATAAAAATTAAAGGTATAATATATCAATGTACAATTTTAAACTTCTAATAATGATTAAATAGAAATATATGTTATTCTTTGTAAACAAAGCATTATTTGTTCTCAAGTGTACTTTAAGTAGCAAATATATCTAAGGGATGAGTAAAAAGGTGCAAATTATTTCATTTCGAATCGCTTCGGTTAGTATTGCTCTGTTTCAGAGGCTTGGTTTAAATTCATTCTGAAACATAAACATTATTGATATCAGTCATCGATGGATAATAAATGAAAAAAACAAAATTTTTTTTGCAGATGTACATTTCTTTTTTTTTTTTAAGGTAAATAACAATTATAAAAAAAAAAATGTAAAAATGCAAACAATAAATTGTTTGTCACATGTAATGACTGAGACATTAAAGAGTAGAGGTTTGAATTCGGAAATTGTACCGTGTTTAGAAACCAAATGAACTTTTTCAACTTAATAAGCGGCAAATCACGTTGCACTTTTTGTCAAGCGAATTAATTCCGTTGATGAGCAAAATCGGATTATTTTTTTTTTCTTCTTTTTTTCAGAACTGAGATAATTTATATGACTTTTTCGCTCAAAGCCCAGAAAGTAATTAATTACATTTGGGATTCGCATCTCCGTGATTATATAACTAATTCATTAGCATTTTATTATTCTGATCAAATAAAGCTTATTTCCATTTGGCATCAATGCTAACTAAATATATTAAATTATTTATTTATGAGATTTTTTTTTAAGGGCTGAAGGATTATTATATTTGCTATTCTGAACTTTGATTGATGAATTATTTTTCTAAAGCCCCAATTAATAATTTTATTTTGTTATGTTATAATGAATATGATATAAAATGAATTTTAGAACAAGCCACACTGAAACAAAGCAAGGGATACTGAAAAAAATACTACGTTGTTTTAATTGTACAGTTTTATTTATTTAGAATTTTTCTACAAAACGTTGGGTTTCCTTAACATATTAATTTTCAATTGCGCAATTCCATATTTTCCTATCCACAGATCATTATTGCTCCTGCAAACCATGTCCATAGACTCTTCTGTTTTCTCATTCCTCTTTTTTCTCGGCTGACCTCATCTTCTTCCGCCAATTTTCCAATAGTCAACTTCCCTTGTGCCATCTACCCCCAGGCATTCTTAATAAATGTCCATTCCGACTGAGAGAACTTTTTTCGATCTTTTCGAGAATATATACTTTTACCCCCATCTTTTCGCGAAATTTTATTATTTCTTATCTAATCCATTCCCAGAATAGTAATGGATATTGATGTCAGTCGTCGCCAGAAAAACGTTTCACTTGTCAAGAGTTTCTCTTAATGTTTTTATTGTATTTATTTAATGAAATTTACAACTGTATAAAAACTCAAATAGTAAAAATACACAAATTATAAATAATGACATGAACTGGCTTGAAGAGATACTGCCCAATGATAGCACTCCCTATTTAATTCTAGGTGAGAAGATCACCAGGCCATCTTCTTTTCAGACGCCTAGAGGGATTATCAGGAATCGAGGAAGAAGCAAGGCTGGAAACAAGTAAATTCGGATGGGTCTGGAGTTTATCATGAAAGGACAGGTATCTGGCTCGGGCTAAATTAGCGACATATGGAACATTAAGGTCTTTATGAATGGGTTTATTTGTGACAAAATATGGGTCATTAAGGATTTTACGAAGGAGTTTGGATTGTAAGGATTGGATACGATAGGAATTCGATGATTTGGAAGAGACCCAAAACTCAACTCCGTATGTCCATATTGGTCTTATTATGGTTAAGTAGATGAGTCTTTTGTAATTAATTGGAATTTTAAAGCGTTTGTCTAGTAAGTGTTGGAGCAGTCGGAAACGTCGAGCAGTTTCTTGTCGTATCAGGCTAGTATGCGGATTTCAAGTGAGACAGGATAAACAGTTACTCTAACAAATCTTCATTTGTTTACCCAAGTGGAGTCCTAGGTAGCGGATTAGTTCAACAGGAGCAAGTGGAATATTATTGAAGGATATTGTAGGACAAGAAGTCGTAGGTTTACGACGAAGGGTAAAGCTAATTTGATGGGATTTATTGGAATTTATTTTTATTCTCCAGTTATGACACCATTCTTCAAGTTTTGTGATATGTGATTGGAGGATTTGGGATGCAATTAAAGTGTCATTATTAACTGATGGGATGCAAGTGTCACCTGTATAGTAGGTGATTACCGCTCCTAATGGTCTAGGTTTCTGTTTCACATGTCATAATGATCAACATTGTACTTATATATATATATAAGTATATATAAATAATTATATACATATACAGGTTGTTTCGTCATTGCACGGCACTATTTTAGGTATATGTTCACTAACACAAAAGAAACAAAAATGTTCATATTGACCTATATCTCAAACTCATTTATTAAACAGATATCAAAGGTTAAAGATTTATTATTTATTTACTACATTAAGACTGACTGTACAAAGTTTAGCGTGTTCAATACTAAATAACAGGTTTTAATCACTTGATAAACAAATAAACGATAAGCAATGACAGTCTATGGTTTATTCTGCGGCAGTTGGCACTCAAGAAGAGCTAAGAAATCGGATGGTGGAAGTCGCAGTAACTATCAAGCACCATCCTGATGCTATACGAAGAGAAGCATGGATTCGTCGTGGTGAATGTTGCATTCAACAAAACGTAGGTCCCTTTAAACAGTTACTCTAAATGTTGTAATAATAATAAATAATAAATATTTAACTTTTGATATCTGTTTAATGAATGAGTTTGAGATATATGTTAATATGAACTTTTTTGTCTATTTTGTGTTAGTGAACACATACCTAAAATAGTGCCGTGAAATTACGAAAAACCCTCTATATTCCTTTTGGTTATAGGAATGGTATTTCTACTCCACAATATTTATTTCAGTATTGATATAGTTTTATTACCTTTTGTGATCTTTATTTTTATTTACATATTGCAGAAGCCATCTAATTCGATTGTGGAGCTAAGGTATATGAAATGTATACCTTTTATATGCTTACCCATGTGTCAGTAGAGGATGGCATATATTCCGTCTTCTCTATGTTCCTAATATCAGCCAGAAATTAGATCCAGGGTCAGTTTTCATTATAAATATATATTGTTTTTTTGAATTATAAAAAAAAAAGTTCTTAAATTATGGAATTGGTAGTGGGGTAAACTTTTTTTTTTCATTTACAATCAATACATCTGAGGTTTTAAACTGATAATAAATTAGAATCTTCTATATTTTGACTAATATATTTATTAAAAACAATGTCCCCTAGGTTTAAAGATGAAAAACTGACTTATCATTGTTTATCAATAAACGTAGTAAGTATCTGAGACATCTGTAAAGAAGTAAATGTTTCCACAATGTCCTTTGTCGTCTTTTTTTTTTTACAAAGTTTTCCATCGCCCATTTTCTGGACTGCTAGAAAAAGAAGAATTTTTCATCCGCGATATCCGTTTATTTTTGTAAGATGGAGCATTATGTTTTTCAGAAAACAAATATGCATCTAAAGACAGAAACGTCACTACATTTTAAATTATGAAAAAAAATCAATATAAATAATTGTTTGCAGTTACAATTTTCTACGAATGTGAGGACTAAATTTAAAATTAATTTTGTATGATTCATTGACGCTACATATTTTTAAAATGAACCACAGAGATTTAGTGATTGTTATCAAGAATAAGAGGTATATAAAACACTGTTTTTATAAATACTGGTATAACCTGCAAATATATATTGAGATTTATGGATTGTTAACAATTTTAAGAGATTACTAAAAAAATAAAATTTTAAAATAACCTTAATCATTAACATATGTATATATAGCCGAAGTGTTTACAAGTTGTTTATTTATCTAAAATAAGCTTTATACAAACTTGAAAGAAAAAAAAAATCCTAATTAATTTTACAAATTTGGATACGGAGAAATTAGCTTAAAATATAAAATTAACTCCTTCTTTAGATAAAAAAATATTTGATTTTGAGTATCTGTGGAAGGGGGGGGGGTTAAACACCCAAGCTATCCTTTTAATTGAGCCGGAGGGTAATATACAAGATATTATTGAAATTATTTCAATAACAAACTAATGAATAATAAAGAATTATACTTCTAGTTTGACATATAAGAAACAATATCTCTTATGTTTTATTTTATTTTATACATTCTATTTATCCTTAATCATTCCATACTTAATGTAAGAAAAACCGAAAAAAAAAACCTAAATTTAAGTGCACAATAAAATAAAATATACAAATACTGATCTACGAAACAATACTGAAACCTACGGACTTGAACTGTGGGGAACAGCAAAATTTTCTAACATCGAACGCATCCAATCCTTCCAATCCAAAGTCCTTCGAATAATAGTCGATGCTCCGTTCAATGTAAATAACAAAACTCTATACCATGACCTTAATATTCCATTTGTCCTAGACCTTATCCCAACAAAATTTTCCAAATTTCACCAGAACCCTACCCATCATCACAATCCCTATCAACTACCCCACCCATCCCTATAATCCTCCACGAAGGTTAAAACGGCAGTGGCCCCGCGACCATTTATAGTTTTTAAATATTGGAGTTCTGGCAATGGCCAGATTCTCCACTCACTCCATGAGTGTATGACGCGGTTGAGAGAGAAGTGCAGGGATCTCCTGGAGTCATGCTTATCCCTCCATAGTTGGTGGAACGGCTCTGAGTTATCTCGCCTGATTTTAAATAGAGTATATAGGTATGCATGTGTTCTTTTTTATTTTTAGGTCATTTTATTCTTATTTATTGTATATATTATTTTTCTGTATAATTTATTTTATTTATTGTACATAGAGTGTGAATGTGATCTCTGAACACTATTATTAATGACCTTTGAGACAAATTGTAATATTTTTCACAAGTAACAAGTAAAAAAAATTAATATAATATATACAGTAACTTTTGAAAAAAAAAAAAAAAAAAAAAACTACAGCTTGATAAACCTAACATTACTAAAATAGAATGTCCGGATGCATTGTTCTTTTCACACCCCTTCAAGGATTTAATTGGGAACTGAGACAAGAAAAAAAGCATTTTTTAGTGAGGTGAACCTCTTTCTTGCATTAAATTGGTTGTTTAATGCGTTTTTCTAGATAACTTTCAAATAATCGGAAACAATGAGCAGTTTCTTAACATTTCAGGGAAGTGTATATGATTTCTCGTTAAAAAACAGTCTATTGAACTTCTTAGTTGAGAATATAAAGTAATAGTAAAGAATATGATAGCTGAAGGAGCTATTCAAAAGAGATATGTGGAATATAAATTGCACGGAAAATCACAGTTATCGGTCCAGTCAGAACCCGGGGTTGTAAAGGAAAAAGGCTTCAACATTAATTAAACAAGTGTATATAGTACTAACTAGAATGAAATAGAATAATAAATCTATTATTAAATTTAATTTTAATTTGGATTAAAATAAACTCCAATAAATCCCGTCAAATCACCTTTATTCTTCGTCGTAAACCTATGACTTCCTGTCCTACAGTATCCTTTAATAATACCCCACTAATCCCTGTTGAACAAATCCGGTACCTTGGACAAACATCTAACTTGGAATCCTCATACCAGACTTAAACGACAAGAAACCGCTCGAAGTTTCCGACTACTCCAGCATTTACTAGACAAACGCTCTGAGGTTCCAGTTAATTACAAAAGACTCATATACATGACTACAATAAGGCCTATCTGGACATACGGAGTTGGGATTTGGGGGTCCACAAAGCCATCAAATTCCTCACGCATCCAATCCTTACAATCCAAAATCCTTCGTAAAATCCTCAATGCTCCTTACTTTGTCACTAATAAAATCATCCATAAAGACCTTAATGTTCCTTATATTTCCGAATTGGCCCAATCCAGATACCTATCCTTCCATAATAAACTTCAGAACCATCCGAACTCTCTCGTTTCTAACCTTGCTTCCGAGATCTTCTATTGTAAAAACATCTTTTTTTTTTTTAAGAGTGCTACCAGTGGGTAGTTGCTCAACAAGTGTTTTCATGTTATTATTTTCCTTTATCACATTTACTGAATGTATTTTTTTTCCTGAATACAGTTGTAAATATGATAAATAAAAAAAAATGTACACATATGTCCTTTGTATATTAATATGAGATGAAATTTAATTTATCAGACCGAGTTATTATATATTTCTATATACATATATTTTTTTTTTCACTGAGCTTGGTGTTTTCATAAAATAAAAAAAAATAATTCCAAGAGCTGTTTTGGATATTAAAATATTGTGATAAATAATACTTGTTTTGCTCCTACACAATATAGCAAGATTATTTGTTACTTTATTAATTTTCATTTACTTAGGCAAGTTCATGAATTCAGCTCTGCGCTCATCGATGGCATGTAATCTATTTCTAAACAGTATAAGACGTTACCATCGATTTTATCGTTAGATATATTGAGTTTAGGAATTTGCCTATTTTTTACACTTTAATCCCATCAAGTTCACAGGTCAAGATCGCCTTTAATAAAAACAACAGTCCCTTATCTAGCTATGATAATAGCGTAAATCATGAAATGAAATTTATTGTAAGGATAAGTATTGCAATAATAAAAAAATTCAAACGCTTTAAGGTCTTCTGAAAACCAATTAACCAGCGATGTGGACGATGAGACTTTCTCTCCGTATCTGTAAAGCTTAACTCAAAAATAATACGTTATATCAGAGTACAATTGAATCTGTATTTAACAAAAGGTAGTCATTATATTGATTGAAACAGAAGGGATTAAATGTCCTGATCATAAATTAGAATTCGAAGAATCAACATGAATGGTAAAGTTCCTAAAATCATCGTTAATTATATCTGTGGATTCAGCCAATCGATTGGATGTATCAGCAATAGACAGCTTATATCCTCAGTTTAAAAACGACCTGATGGGTTCTAGCGGAAGGTTAACACTCCTGAAAGACTAATAATAAAAAAAAATAATAAAATGGTATAAACAAATACCAACATACCGAATCAGTGAATTTCAAAACAGATATAATAGATAGAGAAAGTTCCTACACTCAGTACTGAGCTCATTGTTTCGCTCAGTTTAGAGACGATCCGATGCCATTGGTAAACGTTGTGACGATCGCCGATCTAGGAGGACAAAAACAACTTTCAAAATATGTGATATGTAATATATAAACCATTTTATAGATACTTGGTGACCTAAGAAGTGGCCTAGTAAAATTTCAAAGTTCGTTTAAGCAATCACAGTAGAGTACGGAAGAGTGAGGTTTGGGCGAACTTTATTTATAGTATAAATTAATGCCTGTATGCGTTATTGCTTAAAACTGCGTTTGATAATTCAGTTAATTATCTTCCTTTTTCTCTACATTAATTTATTTTCAACCAGTTTGATGTTGGTTATAATTCCATTTAAAAAATTGCTTTGATCAATTCTTTAAATTTCATAAATAACGTTCATTTAGTCTATGCCCTCCCCTGTATTCCGCAGTCACAACTTTTTTTTTTGTTCATTTTGTAGCATTTTTTATATTCTTTCAAGAAATAATCATCAAATTTCGCGCAGCTCTGCGCTAAGCATAGTTTTCTTTTTTTTAATTTTTCAGAAAACATAAACTAAATTTTTGGAATAAAATTCATTTCTTCTTATAAAAACATTATGAAGTATACAATAAAATTTATATAGGTTGAAAAACAATGTAGCCCCGTTTACATAAAACATAAATGAGCTTTGAAAAAATGCTCAGAAAATTATTTGTTTTTTTCTTCTTTTTTTTTTTAGCAAAAATGTGTCATAGCTGAAGCATATTTTCTAGACCTGATAACTACTGTAGAATTGATAACTACCATCAGTCTTCTCGAGGTTTCGAGGGACCAGGGAGGCCAAATAACGTTTTTTGTTTGCTTAAAAAAACTGATGAGCGAAAAGTAAAGGATATAATATAGTAGGTAGTGTTGCCCAAATGCGAGACCGAGACGAGTCTTGGTCTTGCAAACTCTGTCTTGGTCATGGTCTTGGTCTTGCGCATGAGTCTCGCAACAGTCTTACAGTTACTTACCAGCTTATTATTATAGAAATATAACTGTAATTTATTAAATAATAGAAACCTAACTAAGCCCGAATGAAAAATTGGAGGAGTTAAATGCACAAGTATATTGGTTATACCAATTATTAACATATAGTAACTAAGATTGTCAAGTATTAGTGCCTATTTTGCCTTAATTTTTATTTAAAAAATCGATTTTTTTTACCATTTCTTGTCTTGGTCTTGCAATAGTTAGACGGTGCAAAGTGCAAGACCAAGACCGATTTTGGGCAACACTAATAGTAGGTGTGCTTAGAAGGGGCCTGCATGGCGCAAGTTTCATCAACAAAATTTTTAGGAAGCACAATTTTACGGGGTTATGGATTTTTGAAGAGTGCAAATATTTTCAGACTCTGTAGACAAAAAAAAAAAAAAAAACGAAAAAAAAAAATAAAAGCGAAATTTAAATTACAGTTAGGAAGCGATTATGAGCGACTTCAGCCAGAGATTGAACTGTTTAATGAAGATGATAATAAGATTGAGGAAATAGACAAAATAAACTTGAATACTTCCACATTGGTATTCTTTTTATTAATATTATAGTTAGTATTTTTAATTAATCCTTAGAAATTATTATTTTAAATTTTCTTAAAAATTAAATTTCAGCCACAAATTTTAATTATATTATGTTAATCACGACTATAAAAGTTTTTTTTGTGAGGGATACGTGATTTGAAATCGAAAATTATACTTAATGAATTTTGTCCTGAGTTATCGGCCCAACTGTGCGGTAGGCTCAGCTCTAAGTTGAATGTCCATTTCTTTATAAATAAAAATACAATGATTTTTTTAAATTTTCTATAGGATTGATACCGAATAATCTACTTGATGCATCTCATACTGCATTCGCGGATATTTAGTAATAAGGAGGACATTTTTCATTTATTTCAGAACGTAAACAAAGAGAACTGTTACGTATTCTTTTAGACCGCAAAGCAATAAATTAGGTGATCGAATCAAGTGAAACGCTGTGTGTAAACAGGAAATCTTTCTGCGAATTAAAGTCGGAAATTGGTAACTTACTCAAACTCAAAATGCATATATTCCGTTTTCTTGAATATTGCTTACTAATGTTTTATATACAAATATCCTGATAATACGAGGCTTTTACTCAGTTTTAAAAAATTAGGTTTTTACTCATTAAATTTATATAATTAAATATTTATTATTATTATAGATTAGATAGTTATTATTTTATGCTAAAATGCAATTATAACAATCCCTGAATGTATTAAATTGAACTCTGAATGAAGACCCAAGGATAGATTTTTTTTTGCCAAATTGCAAAACAGTTTTGTTATAGTGCAAAATTGTAAATATAGTTTATTTTAGTGGAAAGTAGCAAAATAGATTTAAAAAATGATCCTATAGGATTTTGTATTTTAAACCTATTACTCAAAATCTGTTAAGAACTCTGTTTTCCCATAAACAAAAAAAAAAAAAATAATAAAGAATAAAACCTTAAGATCTGAGCCCTAGTAATGACTAATAATGATGGTATTTAAAAACTTCTATATTAATGGTGTTCAGGAATCAACCCCAGAAACACAACAAAACAATTCTATACAATTCAGAACTTCACCACCATTTTGCTGCAAACTATTCCTGATCAGTTAATCCTATTCATTGGTGAAGTGTGCACACTGACAGTTACTTTTCTCCATAAATTACAAAGAAAGAAAAAAAAATGAGTTGCTAAACTCAAGAGAACAGCCTGGTGGAGGAAGTATGGGGAGCAAGAATTCCTCCAATTCGACTACGACTGCTTGGTGTATGGAGGGCTATCTGCCAGGCTGGAAATGAGACTAAAAAGACTCATGAATTGTTTCATAAGATCCATTTTCGGGATCCCCAGGCGTTCATATGTTTTACTATGGTACACCGAGTTGAAGTGGCTTTTTCCTACTTCCCGACGACAATTCCTTCTTGGCGTTTTCCTTTTCCAAGTCTTCAGAACCAAAAATCCTTCCTACATCCTGGAACTCCTTACTCCGCGCTCCTCTATCCACTCTCTCAATACTAGGTCTCAACCTATAGACTTATATATTCCCTCCCATAAAACTTCCTCCTTCAGCAAATCCTTCGCCATTCGTGCTGCTTCCTTATGGAACTCACTTACTACCTCCATGCGTCAATCCTCATCCACAAATTCCTTCAAAATTACTTGCATCTATACAATGTTTAATTTCAATTCATTGCACAATTGAAATAACAATTAACAATAAATTAGTTGGTATTTTTACTATGTCAGACTAAGATACATAAATTTGTAACTCTGTTATTATTCTTAGGAGACAGTAGTCCCAGAATAAAATTTTTTTTTTTTTTCATTTCAAGAAGAGGTGGCCAAAACCATGAAGCTCACTTTGAGACAGCAAGTGGGTCCAAATTGACAATTCAATTTCAATCAAAACAAATTCACTTTTAACAATACAATGCCATACCAAAAATTGTAATTTCACAATCAGTAGTATATACTTCATAGGCCAAGAACCACAAAATTGTGCAAAGGCGCAAATTTTCTTTGTTTTTTTTTATTCAATTATATGCAATATAATCATGTTCTCAATTTTTTGTTTAATTTGATCATGTATCAAATTTCAGTGATCCAACCTCATACAGTCCACACCAATTTGCACAATCAATAGCGCAATATAACTCAATTACAGATCATTGGGTAATATTTGGCAAACACCAATAAACCCTGATCAAACAAATGAAAAGAAAATATTTTCAATTTGACACAACACCATTAAATAGGGTGTATAAATTAGTGTATTTTACATTAATTGTCAAGCTGTATTTAATCCCTCAATAGTAGGCAACGAAAAAAAAGTTAAAAAAAAAAAAAAAATATATATATATATATAAACTGTCGTTGAACTATATTTATAACTAAAGTAATATATTAAAAATGTATTAATATTTGTTTCCCCGCCTAATTGTATATAGGTATGACTGTATTTTTATGTTTTTAATTTACTTATATTTAGGTTATTTTATTTTTTTATTGTATATAGTTTTTATCTATTATTATTTAGTTATTATTTTACTTTTGTTAATTTTGTTTCATTTTTGTATATACGGTGAGAATGTGTTCATTTATCAATATAATTATTGTCCCTGTGACAGAATATTATATGTCTAAATAAATAAATAAATAAATAAAAAATATTTGTAAGTCTATAATAGGAAATACTCAGACAGTCTTGTGTCTCTAAAGTTCAGATAAAAATATTCAGATAAAATAATATATAAATATTTCTTCGATTCATGCTTGATCATCAGGATAGAAAAAAATAAAAACTTGCATACATATAATCCATGAGTGATCTACCCAAGTACATGAATAAGTGTTTCGATGCCATGGAGTTATGTGACAGTAGTTTTTTTTTTTCTGTCTTTATTTCTGCCACTTGTTGTGTTTATACTTGTTTATATTAATTTATCAATATTCAACATTAATCTCTATTAAAAGTAGTGTGTAAAATGAAATGTAAGTGATACGTGCTCGGCATTTTTATCTGGATCAAGATTTAATCTGGAAAGCTGGTTCGATCAGCAGTTCAAGTGGGATTCCGAAGTATGTTTGTTTAATTTTTTTTTCATTTATGTATTTATGTAAAAATAAAAGAAAAAATGAGGGTCATATTTATTACCTACCACACAATTTCGCATTGATTTTTTTGTACTTTGCATACGAGGAAGCACTAGTTTAAGTCGTATAATATTGATAGTATCTTTGTGGACCAATTAAGGCTAATCATTAATGTTAAACGAGACGGAGGGTGAGGGAGACGTGAGAGGCAGCCTTCAAGTGGTGGTAAGTGGAGGAGGGAGGGAGGGGGGGGGGAGGGTTAAAGGAAGGGAAGGTTGAGGCCCATCAAGTCGAGTGGAGTCCCCTCGGTCGAGTAAGCTCGTATTTACAGCGTCGGAATTAGTCTTATCTTCTCTTCATCGATTACTTACTTCTTGAATCACTAATACTATTAAGAATTTCACAAGTAATCGATAAATACTTGTTTTTAATATTATTAGAACTATTTTATCGAGTAATTCAACATACTTTTACAGATTCATTCACACAATATTTACAGAAAATATACTTTTAACGTATATATAAATAAATAAATATATATATATATATATATATATATATATATTTATACATTTTGTTTCTGTAGGCATTAAAAACCTTGTAGATCATTTGCAGCCATAACCAGGCTTCTCCATATCTCCTTATCTTGGGTCATTTGTTTTCAGTATCAGCTCGCTTCCATCTGTATCCATTTGGTTATGATCCTTCCATGGGGCCTCTTGCCTACTATTGATGCAATAATCGAGCTGCATGCCCCGTATCATAACCTCCTTACATTAATTTCATGAGACATTTACCAGTTTGTGAGACATTCCTCATTGGTGTTTCTCCTCTATGCTTTAGTAATCTGATCTTAAATCTCACCGGTAATTGTGCGGAGAATTTTTCTCTACACATTATATATATATATATATATATATATATATATATATATATATATATATATATACACATACATACATATATATATATATGTTGTAACCAAGATTAAGAAAGCACTTGAAACAAAACAAACTCTACTCTCTTTTGTTTCCTGGGCAGATGACTAATTGATATTTTAGCATGTGCATGTACTCTTACATCTTATTGTATCTTGACTATCTTTGGATGTGGCATGCCATAATATTGTATATAAAATAAGTATCTTTTTTTTTGTTATTTGTATTATCTTAAATATCTTTCTTTTTTTTAACTTTAATTGTATATAGTAATTATGTTTGAGTTCCCTCCTTTTCCTTGTATTTTATTTCTTTTTATTGTACATAGTATTAATTCTGTAAATATTTCTTTTTGTAAATAGATCTGTTAACCTTTTTGCTGCTTTATAAAAAGTATCCAACCTAACCCCTTCTCACCTGAGCTAGCATGGTAGAGTAAATATGTAATGATGGCCATTAAAGGGTAAGTACTTTCTGTTTTCTAATTTATCTCTTTAGAGATGAAAGGCTGTTAAGCCAGGCGCCCAACAAATAAAAATTGCTATGGAAAATTATATTTATTAAAAATTATTTTATTATATTTTTATTTTATCCTTTTTTTTGGTCATAATATATATATATATATATGTATGTGTATTGGAGTTCCAGCAATGGAAACATTCTCAACTGTATGAGACTACAGCGCTCATGCTCGCATCTCCGCTGGTTTTAGTAGAGGTGACGTGGTTGAATGAGTTACTCAGTGATCTTCAGGAGTTATTTTTTTTCTTCCACAGATGGAGAGACAAGCCTGGTTTGGAGGTCCCTTGGCTGATCGTAAATAGTTTATATAGATATGTCTATGTTTACGGTGTTATTTTACTTAACTTATCTTTATGTTTGTTTTATTGCGCAAGAAGATTTGGATGATATGTAAGATTCTGGTGAGATATGAATATAAAAATCGTAAACTGAATTAATTTATTTCTTTATCATTATCTATTTCAATAATATAATAAATATATATTTTCTAAATTAATATAATCGTAATCATCATATGTAACCAACAAAACTTTAAAAAAAAAATGATCGAAAACCAATCCCTGAAAAACAACTACGAACAGTGTGAAATGCATCCGGTACCCTGATTCCGTGTCCAATCCACAATCCTTTCGAAGCAAATATATTGTTTTCAAAATTGTATAAATAAACAGAATTCAGAGTGGAGAAAATGAAGAAAAAAGCAGAATATAATATAATTTTCACACGAAAAATGTTAACCAGTAGGGCCTTGTCACCCAATAAAAGAGAAAGAGCGTCGCGATGAGACAGAAAAAAGAAAAAGAGTTTTTTAACGAGGTACTAGAGGGATGATAACGCGGCAGGGCAAACAGTTGGCAACACTGTCTTATCGCCTCCAACAAATAGATTTCATCACAGATCCATTTAGCAGTTCCCCTTGTCACCGGCAACATTTGAATTTACTCCTTCAATGCTCTCCATGCGCCCGATGGTAGGGCGCTCTTATTTTATATCTTTATTTCACTTTTTCACCGGCTCTACATACCATGGCTAACCTAGATCGTTAGGAAACGACTGACTACTGCTTCATGTGAAGGAAAACTGAAAAGGTAACTCAGAGAACAAGTATTAACGTGAATTCCCTGAGTTGCAATGACATGAACGTGGAAAGATGAATATAATTTTCTTAGTGGAGCGTGGAGTGGAGAGTTTTAAGATATAAGTATGATTTATACATGACAAGTTATATAAGAAACGAGGGCGTACACTAGGGGTGTCCATCATCCCCTAAAGCCAATGGCTCATTTTTCTCCATCCCAGGATATTGTATTGCTCACCTCTTCTTAAAACAGTGCAAGCGCAAGTAGAATTAGAAAATTCTTTGATTTTATACAAATATATTTTCTGCAGTCAGTTCCATGCCTTCCTTTGTCTTGGGGGTTGAATATTTTCATTCCGAAAATTCATGAAATCGTGGAAATGCGCCTCCTAAAAATTTAAAACACAGTCAAAATGTGCTCCCCCCTGAAAAATTATGATGATGAAATTTACGCTATGAAACCTACTTTTGGGTACCCCTGGTGGACATCAAGAACTAAGGGAGGAGGTAAGGAGATCACTCGAATCTTATACCCAGAGATGCTTTCGGTGACTGTACCAAATTTATTTTACTTGGAACTATTCTCTGGTGGATTGAAGATACCGCATTTGGGCATCACATTTTTGGAATCTTTGGGATTTAATCGATATTATTGTTCACTATTATGTTGTCGGGGGTGCTTTTTATGACAATACTATTTTAACATCAAATCAATGCAAAACGTTGAATGATAAAAACGACTCAAAGGAATTTGGCTTAGTACTTTATGTAATCGGATACAACACTGCGAGTACTTTCTGTACTTAATTAACGTATGAGTAATGCTGCCTGAGTACTTTCATTACTCGTCGAGGTCGGGTCGAGTACATAAACTACTCGTTACTTTTCTTAATAAAACTACTCAAATCATGAAAGTAATCGAGTACTGCCCATATCAATTATATCTGGATCCGTGTTATAACGATTGTCCACAAAGCAGTTCAAGTTGAGCAGACGAAACTTGGATAACTTTTAAATAAATATAAATCAGCGAGGAAAAATGTATGATTAAGCGTATAAAAATGACAAGGTTTGCAGAATATTTAGTGAACTGGGCTGAAGTACGGGCCTACGAAAACCCGGCCAACTTTAGAGGGAGGACCATAGACCATATACGAAAATGGCGCATTAGTTTATCAGTTAGTAGGGGGCCGTATGGAATAGATAATAGAGCAGATTAATGCACTAACGACCATGGACTAGCTAACTTGCATATGCTTGGTCCACTAGTTTGCATACTATATCTCCTTATCATCATCATTATAATTAAATAATGGCTACCTGTTGAGGCCCAATTAAATATTTTGATCAAAAAATTATTTTTTAACTATTTGAGAATGTAATTGAATAGAAGTGCAATACGACATAAATGTATTTATATGTATCGAATAAACGAAATATAAACATTTATCATTGGATTTCAAATGAATTTGTTGAATATACACATTTCTTTTCTTTTTACTAATGCAACTGTATTAAATTAAAAATGCATCTAGTAAATGTGACAGAGAAAAATAATGACATGATAAGACTTGTGTATTGGTAGTTACCTATTGGTAGTAGACTAATAAAATTTCTGAATTAAGAGATCACCAGGGCATTTTTTTTTCCGGAGGTTTATCAGAGATCGGAAGTGTAAGCAAGCTTAGAAACGAGAGGATTAGGATGATTGTTTCTATAACAAGTAAAGTAGTTATGAATGATTTAATTTGTGACAAAGTAAAGAGCATTGAGGATCTTACAAAGGATTTTGGATTGTAAGGATTGGATACGGGAGGAATTCGATGGTTTAGTGGAGCCCCATAGCTTAACTGATAAGTCAAAGTAAACCTTATTATAGTAATTTATAGGAGTATTTTGTAATTAATTGGAAGTTGAGAGCATTTGTCTAGTAAGTACTGAAGTAGTCGAAGGATACCCATATTTAATATGAAATCCATACACTTCTAATAATAATGGAACCACATTGAATTGAGAAAGACAATGTTTCATTATTTTGTAAATAATTACAATTTATTTTTCAATGTTGAAACATAATTTAAAATTATTTTAATTTTAGAAGGTAGTAAGGTATTGCACTCGTATAAATCTTGATTTCGAGGCTAAGTTTGGCATATAATTATTTATTCTGTTAAACCAGCTTAATGCTCCACCGTCAGGTTGGATACCCTCTTTGGGCACACCCAGCCTCTATAAAGAGAGTACTCTTAATATTAAGATAAAGGGTAAATAATGAACGTACCTACTCTCACAAAGTATGTGCATGTAATATTAAAATATATATTTTTTGATTTAGCTTGTTTATATGGGATGAATGTTAACTTTTAAGCTTCAGAAAATGAGGTAAAAATCGTCATTATGGGGAAATAATTTCTCTCCAAAGATGAATTTTGGATTTGCTTTTTTTTACTACGCAAAAACCCAGTCCCCAATCATGACTCAAATCTTCGATAGTAAGAAACTATAATAAACAATTTATATCAATAAAAGTTGTATTATTACTTTATTTACTAGGTAAAAAAAACCCTAGAATTCGGCCATGGTCGCTTTCTGGCTTGGGGTGCATTTTACCTTAGTTACACTGAAAGTAGCAATGTTGATGTTTTACAATATTTCGAGAGGTTGATGTCCAAATTCATACAGGAATATGACGCGTAATTTCACAGATTCGTCGTTTACCTAAAACGACACATGCGAGTAAATCTTTCACAATAAACTGGGAGAGGGAAATTGAATTTAATATATCCACACCTTCATGTGCCATCCAATGAAAGGTTTTCCTTGTAAACATTTTCATTTTTTGTTGATGTATTTAATTTCATTTCGAAACCAAAATAGTAGTTTTAATTAAATTCCTGCTGTTATAAAAAAAGGGTTCTCCACAATGAAAAACAAATTAATTGTAAATGAGTCTTCTGAAGATTTTTATTAGTGAGTTGTTTTTTAACAATTTTTTAAGAATCGGATTCGTAGTTCGGAGGAAGGGGGGGGGGCAGCCTCCACAACATTTCAGAAACTATTTTAGCTAAAGCTGGATAATAATAAAAAGTAATTTTAATTTCTAAGTTTGTATACCAAGCAAATCAAAATAAAACGTTTTCAAAGTCTGATTAGTTATGTAAAAATGTCTATAAAACATTTTATGCAAAATATATTTATATTGGGTTGGCAAATAAGTCCTTTCGGTTTTGCTGTTTATTTTAAAGCCACTGTGATACACTTCTTATCTGATGAATTAATCCCTAAGGTGGATTGTTGATCCTGTTTGTAATATGTCAACAACTATATATGTTAAATTGAAGAAAGAATATTGAAGAAAATATCATTCATTATCGGTATATTTTGTTGTATTATTTTAAAAAATGTAAGCGTCCTCAGAAGCTCATATGCAGAATTTGCAGTGTTTATGGGTATGATGTCTGAACTGAACGAACCTGTCAAAATTGGTTTGCCTAATTTCATTCACGAAATTTTGACATTAATGATGCCCAACGGTCTGGTCACCCACATGAAATTGAAACCAGCAATGTTAAGGCCGTTATTGATCAAAACCCACCCAATCATTGCGAGAGATTCATATAGCCTTAAATCTGTTTCACAAAAGCGTAGAAAACCATTTGCACAAGTTCGGCTACGTTCCAGGCTCAATGTTTGGGTCCCTCACATGATTTTTTTTTCTAAAATCACAAAAAGTGTTGTAACTTCAATTAGACTTTATCTATCTACAAGAAATTTAACAGGAATTTAGGGCCACATAAACTGCACAAAATGACATCAACATGACCTTCGTACACAAACTACGAATAGAGATAAAAAATAAAAACTTATAAAGAGTTTTTGTTTATTTATTACTTGTAATTTTGAGACAGATTGTAATATTTTTCAATAAATAAGTTAAAATTAAAAAAAAAAACTTATGTAGATATTAAATCAAATTACCATCTATACGGCTTTGAAGAGCAATAATTCAGCTTTCCAACGGATATAGTAACATCGAATTTGGAGAGCATCCTGAAGAGTTATGAATGATCTGGTGGATTTTGTGTTTTACCAAGACAACGCTAGGCCCCACAGCTCATTGTTCACTCGCAATAAATTATTGAGCCTTGGATGGGACCTTTTGCTCCATCCTGCCTATTCACCAGACATAGCTCCAACTGACTACTACTTATTCCGGTCTCTGCAGAACTCCATAAATGGAAAGAAATTCCAAAAGGAAGAGGGCATCAAAAACCACTTAGATCAGTTTTTTAACAATAAATTCCAGACATTCTATGAACACGGCATTATGCGGTTAGTGGAAAGATGGGAAAAAGAGATATTAAATTATGATCAATATATTGTAGATTAAAATCAATTTTATGTCTATAGTACATTGAGTTTTATTTCACCCAGAAAAACCAAAAGGCCTTATTTGCCAACCCAATACTTGTATTTATTGTTTATATTTTTCCACATTTTTCGATAATATAAATTTTCTTGAATATAAAAAAAATCACGTGAAACTGGAGGTGAAAGGTGAATGAATCATTTTTATTTATTTATTTATATGATATTTACAACTGTATACAAAAAATACATCAGGTAAATTCGCACATGGATATAATGACATGGAACACATGTTGAGAAACTACCCATTGGTAGCACTCTAGAATGAATCATAAAAACCAATGATATGTTTCTATATTATTATCCGTGAATATAAATTAAATTAAATTTATAAATAAGAATTTATAAATTAAATTTTATAATAAGAATATTTAGGTCGTGATAAAATAGTTAGGTACCTACTTATATGCCTTAGCTTAGCCAGCTAGTTGGCTTATCTTTTTAATTTACAAAAAGATAATCGGTAAATATTATCTTATTTAAATGTAATGTAATGTAAATTAGATAATTTACAAAAATTAAATCAGTTTTAATTTACACATTTTATTCATCCATGTATATAGCTTATTTGTTATAAATTTTAATTTCTTTTTACTTCAAATTATTGGGGAGGAGGGAGTGGGGGGAGGGGGCTCACCTAACGCTTTTATTGGGAGAGCGAACGCATCCCTCGCTCCTCCCTGAAGTTGCTCCTATGCACCTATATATCCTTTTTATTTGTTTATAGATGATTTATATTTCATATTTTCACAACTATAAAGTTTACAATGAGTCCGTACCCTAAAAGTGTTTACCATTACACAATATATATATATATATATATATATATATATATATATATACATACATATTCTCCTTGCACAACCGTTGACCTAGAAACAGTGCTTTCTTTCCCTAAGTAGTATGAAAATAAGACCCTTCATGAGTTGTAGTGGTACAGGTTTATATATATATATATATATATATATATACAATACATTATAAATAATATAGATTACATTTATTAGTGAAAAATAAATACTATGGAAAATAACCAATACTATTTACAATAAAATAAAATATAGATTATTTTAGAGCAGTGTATGTTTCGTTCTCTTATGTTTATATTTAGAGTTCAACCAATAGGTAGTTTCACTTCATGTGGTACATGTCGTATTACCAATGTCACATTTACTTGTTGTATTTTTCATGTAATGCAGTTGTAAATTTAATTCAAATAAAAAAAAAAGTTTAAATATTGGTGTTGTTTATTTATAATTTCCTATTGATGTTTTTAATGGGGATAATTGTTGATAATTCTCAGGCATTTGTTTTGAACAATTTGTGTTTTTTTTCATGTTAGTTAAATTAGTGAAGCTCCATATGGGATAGGCGTGTCTTAACATTGACCTTATTAACGATTTTATTTAATATTTTCAATAACGAAAAATTTGAGGTATTACGTTTGACGATACATAGAATGCGAAAAACCAACAAACAAAAAAAAATTGTCAGTCCGGCTTTCCTCCGAAACTAATGGACTGAATGTTTGAAAATTTGGTTTCAAAATCAAAAGTCACCCGAGGATGATCCTCCAAACTCGACATTATACCAAAAAAATCCATACTGGTATAGACTGTTACTCGAAAATAGCTGTAATGATTTTAATTTGCCTAATGTCTTTTCCTTGATACCCTATAAAGTTATGTATATAAGATACTTCACCAAAAAGATATTAGTTAAAAATGTCACTAGAGACCGTAAAAAATCACTAGAGACCGGACTTTCTTTTTATTTTCTGTAGTTTTTCAAAGAAGCAGTAAGGGACATGCCTCGCATATAAATGTTTATAAATAATAAACCATTGTGTAATAATTGGCATCTTTTTACGTTTATTTTTGTGTACACATTAAAATTATCCCATAAATAATTTTTAATATTTATACAAAACATATTTAATTTATTGAAGGATAATTCAGATTACGTTGTTAATAGCGTATAAAGGTTCATTTATGGGATGAATGGCCAGTAATTGACTAGAAATTGGCAGCGCTGGGTAAACCTAATCTAGCTTATCTAAATGTATTCATACTAATTGTTGTCAGCTAAATAATCAGTGTTTGTGTTTGCATGAGTCTGTATGATTCTGATCCCTTTGGCATTAGCACTCGGAAATAATTTAGTGAGCGATCACATCTTACAAAATATTCAGGGCTAGGATAAACAAAATCTATCCTACATACGGTTTTGTATCCCTTGCGAAATAACTGCAGAAGGTCTGTGTATTTGACTTTTAATATATACACAAACACACACA
This sequence comes from Nezara viridula, assembly GCA_928085145.1. Lineage (NCBI taxonomy): Eukaryota > Metazoa > Arthropoda > Insecta > Hemiptera > Pentatomidae > Nezara > Nezara viridula. The sequence continues at coordinate 101,378,171 of OV725078.1, read as the reverse complement.
CACTATATATATATATATAAATAAAACTTAAGATATCCCAGTTTTTTAACATGAATAATGGGATCCTCCTCAGTTCTGGAAAAGAAATATCAATCATTGGTACAACAATTAAAATTGTTCATACATTTCAACAATTATACCAAATTTGTCTTACTTTTAATTGAGCATCGATACCCCAAGGCGGGCAGCATGTAAAGTCAAGTAACAAAAAATTTGGTATTATTATTCAAATGTATGAAAACCTTTAATTGTTGTACCAATGATAGGTATTGATTTTACCTAACTGAAGAGGGTCCCATTATTTACTTTAAAAACAGGGATCGAAACATTTGAATAAAAAGAATAAACAGATGTTTTGGCTCATTGATGTGTTATCTGTTATAATATATATAGGTCGAATTATAAAAACATTTAATATTATATATATATATAGTTTGTTTTATCTTCTTCACAATTAAGTATAGTCACAGAAAAAAAAAATCCTCAATCCAGTAGTGATATATAGTGGTGTGAAAAAAGTCTTCAAACAAACCAAATATTTATAAAAATAATAATGTTTTATTTTAAAAGCGTTTTTATTTAGATAGAAATAATTAAATTTAAAAATATGATATTTTGCTATTTTTCGAAATAAAAGTAACATCAAATAGGAAAAAAAATCAAATTACGAAATATGGAGTGTAAAATTAAATGACTAAAAAAAATGGGTTTCAATATTATAACAATTTCCTCAGATACATTCAGGTTTCTAGAGTTTATACAACGGCACTTGTTGTATAAAGAGTAAATACTGAAGTGGATATGAAAGTAATGAAATATGAACAATAAGGTAGTATTATTCTGAGGACGAAAAAAAAGTCAACACAAAGGATAGATCCCTGGAGTTGTTGTTAATTGAAAATAATTCTAATTTAAAAATACATCTACAGTACCTCCATGGTTACCTCAGTTTACCATTAAGAAAATAAGGACACTTTCAAATAAAAAAATATTCTGTAAATAATGAAGAACTAATAAATAACGTTTATAAGTATATACAAGATAGTATGTTTAATGAGTCAGTCTAGACAGCAGCTCAGTGAAGTTGAAGTGAGGAAGATAGAGAGAAAGGAAATTAAGAATCAAGTTCTGACAAATCGATATTGCGATTTTGCGTTAAGTCCGATATAATGATATTCTTTTTCGATGCATCGAATTATTACTTATATATCGAAACTATACAGAGTTTCCCGTAAGTATAGAGAATTTTTTATAAGAATAATACCAGACCTTAAGGTCTACAAACATAGTTAATAAAAACAATGGGCCAATTATCATCAGAAAAGTAGGAAATCCAAGTTTAGTGTTTTTAAAGTAAGTAATGCTTTTTGATGAATACGACGCGATAACTAAAGAAATATTTAATTTAAGTAATTAACAATTGTTTCTAGATAAAATTTTATTCAAATTAAAATAGAATTCGTCATGGCTAAAACCAATTAAAGAGGACTTTTGAGCGGCTAAACTTGGCTAAGTTCGGTTTTTAAAATAATCATAAATTATTGGCGATTTTTAAAATCATTATCCAAATGTATTACAGATACCCCAATTTTAGAATAACTTCTTCATTTAATAATCTTCAAGTCCATATTTATTAAGTTTAAATTTATAAGGTAAATTCTTGAGAATCACCTCAACTTGACAAAAGAAGTGTTATGATTTTTCATCTTGTCATCTAAAAGTACCAGTGTTTTCAACAAAATTGACTACAATAAACTGTTGCAAAGCTTTTACTTCTTGTCTTTCCGTCTGGGATATTTTATTATAAAAATAATTTCGTAATTACACTTTTTATTTGTAAATTTTATTTTTCTTCCAGATCTCTCAAAAAGGAGTTGATCCGTATTTATAATTAACAAATTTTATGTTTCTACTCCTAAGATTTACATTTTTTTACGAAAATAATTGGATTAATCAGCAGGTTTTTTTTTATTTTAAACGTAAATTTTATGGATAGAAAAATTTAATTTGTGACTTATATAAATACGTACCAATTGCTATTACAGAGATCTGAGAGAAAAACACATTTCGTAAATACTTAACAAAAAATATATTTAAAAAATCATTATTTTCTTTCCTTATTAATAAAAAGTGTATTTTTAAATAGTTTTAACAATGACAAACTCTACTTACTTTTAAAGTAAATTTTATCTAGTTGGCTATGGAGCAATTTTTAATTACTTAAATAAAACATTTTTGTAGTTATAGCTTTCTGTTAAAAAAAAAAATGTGACTCGCTTAAAAAAACACAAATCTTAAATTTCCTAATTTTCTGCCGGAAATCGAACAATTGTTTATATGAGTTTTTTTGTAAATTTTGATATGTACTATCAACCCTTTAAATATTTCCCTCTACTTACGGGATACCCTGTATATATAAATATTTTTGCGATATTTACACCCCTTGCCCTGCTGAGAACATGGAAGAGTACAGACCCCGATAATGACATTCGTCGACTTCAACCTACCATATTATAATTATTGAAATATATACTTAATATATGAAACGCAATTAGGCCTTTGTTCTCTCTTTCAAGACTACTGAAATCACGAAAAATCCCTAGAAATGTCAAATTAATGTGTGCCATAGTTTGGTAAAGAGGAAAGAGAAAGATTTGAGAGGAAATTTCTTCTGGTCCATTTCTTTTCATGATATCATGGCAAGGAGATTAGGATGGATGGGCAGTATTCCTCAAAACAATGTATCATGGCTCCTCTAAACAATAACGGAGTGCAATAATTGGAAATTTTAAATGAACTGTATATTAAATAAACCAAGTTGATCAATAATTTCATTTCGTACAGTTAACTAACTAGCAATAGAGGATCGAATTAAATATTTCAGTATTTTATAAAAAGTTTGCTAATTGCAAAAGTTTTGCTAAATGAAATCCAAATTGATTTAAATGATTCATCTTTTCAACTCATCTCAAATTTCTCTACCCATACGGTACAATGAACGTATACAAATGTTATGAAGTAATAAAAATTTCAAATGAGAAATGAATTCGTTTTCAAATATATATCTGAAATATCATATTGGAACACGTCATTATTACCTGTCCATTATCTATTATAAAAAATAAATTCAAAGAAAATATTAAACATGCATTAATTTCCTTCTTTTCGACCCGACTTTGCAGGTCTTCTTCAGGAAGGTGTGTTCAGCTAGGAGTTTCACTTAGAACTGAGTTGAGTTAAAAGTGAAACTCCTAGCTGAACACACCTCCCTGAAGAAGACCTGCAAAGTCGGGTCGAAAAGTTGGCTTTTAATAAAATAGTTCTGCCACTATTTAGCCTATTTATGATCGCCACCCCGGACCATCTCCTTCCTTTATAATGTAACGGTCAACTATTAAATATTCAATATTAATTTCCTTCGATAAGTGTTGCGAATGCAATATTTTAATTATCCCAATTAGATTAATTATTATTTTTTTCATAACCACACGCTGTAGACCGCACAATCATTATTGAGGTATCAGGCCGCAGTTGAAATCCGTGCGTGTTAAACCATTTTTTTTTTTTTTTTTATCCGTATCGACCATGCCGGTTCATTAGCGGGCCATAATTTACCATACCATGTCTCTTAGCGTAGTAAATAACGTGATGCTACGTCTCATAGCATAATCAATTATGACGTGATGTAATTCTATGTCCCGTAGCATAGTAAATTATGACGTAACGTAATACTATATACTAAATTCAGGCGGACAAATATCTACAAGATCTGTAAATCCAATAGAAAAAAAGAATCACATCTAAATTTTTTTTGTTACAAATTTAGTGTTTTTGAAAATTTAAGTTCACAATTTAGTGCAAAAAAAAAAGATAAATTTCAGTTGGTGTTAAAATGATTTTAAAGGTAAGTAAAGGGAAATATTTAAATAGGTAATAGCAGTCATAAATGTTGATATACATTATGCTCCACAGTGAGGTAGGACATTTAAGTTTTGTAATTTTTTTTTGTGTCATTTTTTTTTTTTAATAGGAATTAGTAACTATACAAATATTTAATTTAATAAAATAATAATTTCATCACATTAAACTATACAAGTGAGAATCACTTTATTTTCATAAATCAGTGCTGCCTAATAATATCGGGTTGCAGCAGGTGCAGCTTACTAATCAATCATTATGGACAATTTCTAGAACCAATATACAAATATACAGTATCATCAATATACATGAGCATAGTACACAATTTTTTTTGTATGTATTATTTTTTTTCTTCTTTTTTGACAATTTCTTTTATTCAGTCATTAGCATTCTATTTCCCTTTCTTTCCTATCTCTCCACTTATACATTTTTTTTATTTCTCCTTCATATTTACTCCTCTCTCATCCTAACCTAATTCATAAAATACAGTGGACGTGTTCAACATCTATATATATAAAAATGAATGTGTGTCTGTCTGACTGTCTGTTTGTCTTTAGTGCATTACTAAACCATTCAACCGATCGCCATGAAACTTTGGGAAGTTGATCCGTACACTCCTGGGAAGGTTTCTGGCATAGTACTTCTGTCTTACGATAATTTGATATATGTAAAAAAATAAAAATTTAAATATTTTTCTGTTCAAAGCCGCAAAAAATGTGTTGCTATAAACTGTAGCGCCAAAACGGCTTTACCGATTTTAATGAAACTTGGCTAAAGTCTTCTCCTTGAAACCCTTTTAATTTATGTTCATAACATACTTTCCTGAAAACAAGCTGAAAAATGTTAAAATGTTACGATTCAATATTCTATTTGCCGATAACTAAAAAAGTACACAATTTTTTATACCAATATTTATATAATACCCATATTTATATGAAAGATTGCTGAATTGCTGACAAAATAAAAAAAAAATCATTGAAATCGGACGGTTCGTTGCACAGTTATAGAGTTTTAAACATTTACTGCTTTCTCTTCAGAAAAGGCCGTTTCCTTTTGCTTCCTCCCTACCGAAGGTCTTATTTTTATAATTACTACAGTCATTGAAATTATTATTTGAAGAAGTTATATGATTCTCCTTATGTAGGTCAATACTATTATTCGTTTTTTTTAAATTAATTTTTTAATTTAGTTTTATAAGTTCAACTCAGACTGTTTCTGACGATTATGAATGACGGCATATCCACTTAGATGATTATGAATGCTCAATTTGATTCATGAGAAAAAAAATCATTAGAATTAGTTTAAATTGAAGCCATTTTACAGAAAAATTTGTTTCCCAACTTTTTACAAATGACAGATGTCCTTTGCTACTTATCTACTCATATGTGCTTTCTATTTTCTTTCTTTTTCATTTTTTCAGGCTAAGCCACAGCAGCGCGTGGCCGGGTAAAGCTAGTATAATATAAAAATGTTGTAATATATGCATGCCTCCATCTCTTATATTTCGATATAATTCAGAGTTTTCATTTTTAAAACCACGACATGGTCCGATATATTCCGATCTAGTATCACCAAAATAAGTTTAAATAGGATCCTCTATAACTTTTCCTTGTGAAGAAAATTCATCAAAGTACTAATTGAATTAATTTTTCGAAACACAATAAACCGATCACATTTTGTATTCTATGTAGATTTCTGTTTGTTTTATTTTTCACATAATGATACCTATTCCAAAGTTTGGTTGGAAGGAGTGTGAAGATTATAGAAATGTTAGAAGGCACAAACCTAATCAACGAGATGTGTACATTTTGGAAAGTGAGAAGCGGTTGGAAATGGGAGCTGCAGGGCGAGAAGTGTTGAAATAAGGTTAATATATCGGGAAGGGAGGTAATATGTTTAGTGGATTTAGATGTGAGGGAGGGTTATAAGACTTTGAAGAAAGGGCAAGAATGAGGGAGAATACCAAAGGAGGGGCGAACTTTCTAATTCTTGGCGAAGTTAACATTCCCGACGGTTCGCCCTGTCTAAACGGCCGACCAGTAATCGAAACTCGACAGCCAGAATAAAATTGTCCCTAGCTGTGTCTTCCTCAGGTTTTTCTTCCCAACTGGAAACAAACTTTTAATCGTATGCCGCCATTTTCCAAGTCGTTGGTGGTCGTTAAGGCGATTCGATAGTTATTTTTAGGCGCAACTCGCCCATAATCAAATTTGAGGTCAATCGGTGTTTACATAATCGCCTCTGAAGATTTACCTACTTCTTGTGACTCTAATTTTAGATGAATAGTTATAATAATAATTATGAGGCTTAGCGAATCCGAAGGTTCAACTCCGATACCACCAATCGATGTATACATTCTTCCATCCACCGGGCACCACCATACATTGTCCATCCTCAACCCCGCTAGATCAGCCTTAAAGCAATCCATTTTAACATTATGGGATGAGCAACGTCTTAAGGTTTTTGAAAATAAAGTATTACGTACAATTTTCGGTCGGAATAAAGATGAGACAACCGAAGAATTTAGGCGGTTACACAACACTGGATTGCTCGGAATGTACCCGGTTAATATTGGTTTATCAGAAAATAAAATGTAGGATTTTGACTTTTCTTTAAAATAGCCCTCTATATATAGACCCCGGTATTCAGATTTATATATAATGGCCCACCGAACTGCTTCTTTCCATTTATATCTTTTATTATTCGATCCTCATCCCTATGGAACTCCATCCCTCCCCACATCCGTCAATCCAAAACCCTTCCTACCTTTAAATCCCGACTGTTTAATCATTTATTATCCATCCAGTCATCATACAATTGTAAATAGTTACTACTGTAAATATATATATAAATTATTAGATCGTTCTTCATTATTTGTACTTCATGTTTATTTTCAATTTTTTATTTTTTATTATTAACTGATTTAAATTAGAAAGTAATTTATAATTTCTCTTATTATCTTGACTATTTAATCAAACTGTATTCTTGTTTATGTATCTCTGAGGCTCCTTAGCCCACATTTTTGTCTCTCTGTATTATTCTAAAGGGACTCGTCCTAGAATAAATAAAGTATTATTATTATTATATAACAAAATGTTTACGTTTATTGGATTATCGTATTGATAGTAATATAGGTAATAAACATTTATAATTGATTAGATCAATGACTTCGTACAACAAATTTTCATTTTTACAACATATTAAATGCAAAATAGGTTTTATTTATTATTGTAAACCATTAATAATAATATTAACGGTAGGTCTTACCGAATTGGCATTATTCTATATTAATTCAGAAGGCCCGACCTGCTATAATAAATTCCGTTTTTCAAATATCTTTCCTAAATTGAAAGTTTCCCAGTTTTTTTTGCCTTTCCGACAACTGTGCGCCGCCCGAAAGATTAGAACAGCCTTCAATACGTGACATGAACTTAATATAATGCGTAATCCAACAATATTATGTACATATACATTAGCAGTTTTCATAAATGATATCTTTGGTATTATTTAATATTTAATTTTATAGATTGCAGAGATATAAAAATTTAAATTTGTATATGTAAGGGGAATTAAATAAAAATACCCACAATGAAATGTAAATAAATATAGCGTCTATAATTTTTACTTTCACTTATCCTTTGTCTTAAAATACTTATTTCTGCTAAGAGGGTGGTAAGTGAAAGTCGTGTGATGCGCGAACCAGATTTTTTATTGTTATGATATTTAGTTTATATATATATATATATATATATATATATATATATATATATATATATATATATATGTATATAATGTGTGTGTCTGTGCATACAGACACCCATAACCCATATATAATGTACCTAAATATGTATGTGTATATATAAAGCTGTTACTGGTATAGGTTAAACAAGAACTGACTAATGCCACAGGTACTACGCGATATGTAATATTGTTGTCAAGAAATGTTGACAACTTTTAAAGAAATTAAAAAGGTATTTAATAAGTATCAATGATCATTTTAACATTTGTTGGCAGCGAACACAAATTATGGTTTTAAGCCTACATCGTTGGCGACAAAATACAATGTTAGAAACTATCGTTTCGTGTTAACGTGCCTTAAATTCGAAACTATACCGCAGAACATTCCGGTAACGCGGGTTCAAGAAATACTTCAAAAAAGCCAATTGATTATTTTTTATTATAGCCTTAGAGAGAGAAATACTTTATTAAAAGTAATGCTTCCCTACTACATAGGGGTCGCTTCATGCACAGCATACTTATCAATCCATATGGACATTACTATTATATTACATTTTTCTATCTTTTTACATATATGACTTATCTTTCCTTTATTTTTTCTTCTCCCTTTTCATAACAATGCTCTTATAAATTATCAACAATAAACCACATTAAACTATAGACATCGCATAACAAATATTTTCTAAAGATCTTTTATTTAATATTTTCTAAAGAAGATATTTTCTAGGCCAATATCGCGAGCTATCCATATTTCTTTCATTATTATTTATTAGTGATTTCTTGCAGTCCAGTCAAAATTGTACAAAAAAATTGATCTACTTTGTAAAAGGTAGAGTAATTCATTTTTGTTATATTGTTAGGTGTGTAGGGTACGCCACAGTGCTCCGAAACCACTTAAATTTCGGACTTTTTTTTGGTTTACGCAAAATATCTCTTTTAAATGCGATATAACTAAAAGAAAATTCTGAGTGGCTTGGTTTTAGATTAGGAGCTATTCAGAAGAAACGAAAACATGTCGAAAATAAACTTACCTTAATGTACCATATGTTTCCGATTTAGCTCAATCCAGATACCTATCCTTCCATAATAAACTTCTGAACCATCTGAACCCTCTTGTTTCCAACCTTGCTTCCTCTTCAATTCCTGATAACCCTCCGAGCTTTCTGAAAAGAAGATGGCCTCGGGACCTTCTAATATAGAAATATAATTGGAGTGCTACCAATGGGTAGTTTCTCTTCATGTTGTACATATCAATTTACTTATTTCACATTTACAGGTTGTATTTATCATTATACAGTTGTAAATTTCAATAATAAAAAAAAAATAAAAAATAAGCTTAATGGGCGTCATCAGTTCTCACAACTGTTCTTGGTGAGAAATTTAATCCATTTGCCACCAAATAGAGACCTTCATTGAAAAACTTGATAAAAATGAACCCACTTCAGAGTCATGGATCCAGGAGATAGATATATAAATTGGAAGAGATCTGCATTTTGTATAGAACAATTACAAGGGTCGGACTAAAAAAAAAAAATAATTACATCACAATGAAATGAGATAATACTATATTTACAGAACTAACAAAATAAATTATAGCTAACAGCTGTTAATAAGATAAGGACAGAAGCTAACAGGGAATTCTTCTATGGCAATTCACACTCATAAAGCATTACAAACAACAATCGGTTAAAGCTGCTCTATTTATACAAAATAAAGAATCTAATTTTGAGAGCTTAAAGACTAACTTGGAACCCACATACCAGACTTAAAAGACAAGAACTTAACCGACGATTTGGCCAGCTAATAAGAAAATCCAATCACTTAATTGAAAACAAACTATTAATATACTTGACCATACTCAAACTCATCAGGACCTACGGATTTGAACTGTGGGGGATAACTAAATTTTTGAACATCAAACGCATCCAATCCTTTCAGTCTAAAGTCCTTCGTATAATAGTCAATGCTCCTTATTACGTTACAAACAAAACCCTACATCATGACATTTACATCCTTTATGGCCTTGACGTTATTCCATCTCCATTCTCAAATGTTCACAAGAACCTAATCCATCATCCTAACCCTTTAGCACAATCCTTATCTACCTCCAGTCATCCCTACAATCCTCCTCGAAGGTTGAAACGGCGATGGCCTCGAGATCTCTTGTAAAAAAGTCACTGGAGTTCTGGCAATGGCCAGCTTCTCCACTCAAGACATGAGTGTTTATGGTTTTAGTGCCCTCTCTCAGTCTCCACCGGACTGATAATGCCGGCCACTAGCGGATCCAGGATTTAATTTTGGGGGGGGGCTTCAGCCCGAAACCTTTTTTTTTCATAAAAATAACGATAATTACTTTGGAAAAACAGAAAAAAACTAACAACCTATATGAAATGGTGTTTAAGTTATTCCTTAAGTACTTTTAAATGTAATTACACGAACAATAATACCTTAAGAGGTATTTTTAATTTTTTTTCCCATAAAACATGGTTATATTTTTCCATTTTGGGGGGGGCTTCAGCCCGAAAGGCCCCTCCCCCCGTAGATCCGCCCGTGATGCCGGCGACGCGGTTGAGAGAGAAGCGCTGGGATCTCTTAGAGTCTCGCTTTGTCCTTCACACGTGGGGGAAAGGGCTGGAATCGGAGGTCTCTTGCCTGATTGTAAATATTGTAATTAAGTATGAATGTTTTTGTATATATTTCTTTTACTTATAATTTATTTATATTTTCTACGAATTTCTGTATTTTAATTAATTTTAACTCTAAGTTACATTTCCTTGGTTTATTATAGTTTTTGCCTTTGTTATATAGATGTATATATATTTTTTTATTTACTTTTTTTTATTTTTTATTATTTTATTGTATATATGGTATGAACGTGCCTCACTCAGCCTTAGTACTCAGTGCCTTTAAGTGTGGCAAAATGTATTATTTCTGAATAAACAGATAAAACAAAAAAAAAAAAAAAAAAAAAAATGAGAGCCTCGCTAATATACCGGAGGATTTCGAATATTACGTCATAGCTAGATGATGAAAGTGAGAGTGCCATTCTACGCTCATCATTCGCTATTGTCATGTCCTGAAGACAACCAATCCAGGCAGTACAAAAACATGGGCAAGTGGTTTAGGTCTTCTTAAGTTCCATATAGGGCAATCCACCACAGTGTTTATTTTATATGATAAACCTTTAAGATAAAGGCGTAACTCGCACCTTCTAGAGAGTCATAGCTGCATTAAAGTCGTCATCCATTGCAAAGGCACTTCTAATTTTATATATTCCTCGCCGACTTCTAAGGAGCTTAAATAACGGTTCAGTTATGGTTCCAGTATTTCTAAAGGACGATCCTGATTATTCATCGAAGCAGACCATTTGAGTGACTGGAATTTACCCGGTCCTTTGCAAGGCAACATGTCTAATTTGACTAAGCTCCTAGGTTATGAAGATTATTAAATGGAATTTGAATACGCGAAAATGCACTTGGCATTTTAAAAAAAATCCAAATAAGTTGGTGTAATTCGAATTAACTAAACCTGTTTTATTAACGAGTAAAAAGTTTTATGAGGATTGATGAATAAGTGGCGAATGATTGAAATCTCCAATATAACACTTTCTACAATAGAGAGAACTGTAGCGAAAAGAAAATGTCGGTGGTAAGGCTTGAAGAAATGAAATCCGTCGATAAGCGAAGCTAGGCACGAGCATTGCGATGAAAGAGAAAGGTTTCTTAATAATGAAGAGGAGGAGGGAAGAGGTTGTGAGTGAGGGCAAACAGACTACAATCCACTCCTGCCCCTATCCCTCGGACCCTATGTACCTCCCTCCCCTCCCATTCCCTCCCCATTTCTACTCCTTTAGAAATTTTAATGGTTCGATGTTTTGATTTTAAATGTATGTTCACATACTTATGAAATTATATGAATCAAATTTTATGCAACATAACCATTTCAGAATATGGTCATTCTAATAATTAAAAACAAAATGTCTTTCAATAATGTTTTCGTTTATTGCTTCAATTGGTGTACATTAATTAGAATATATTGTGTTTTTTTTTAAATAAATACTATGATTTTATTTTTAAAGGTTTTTCTTCATTGATCTTCACTACACTCTGTTTCAATTGAGAACATTAGCAATAATGATAAAAAACTCATTCATACGCACTACCTCCAACCTAAAACAGTTCAATCGCCACCATTATCTCCTTCCATGTAAGTCCCGCCAACTCCTAGTTTCCTCCCTTGTTTCCTCCCACTTCGACTATGGCTCTGTAGTGTACGGTGGAATCTGAGAAGATTTCGAGGCCAGACTTAAACTCCTAATGAATTGCGCATTACGTTTTTTTTTTTTTTTCGAAATCTCAAGAGATACGCATATTACCCAGTATTGCACCGAGTTGAAGTGGCTCTATCCATCCTATCGCCGTCAGTACTTTCTAGCTATCTTTCTGTACCAGATCATTAGAACACATCGACCCTCCTATATTTTTGACAGCGTACAACTTAAATACTCCATCTTAACCGTCCTCACTACCTATGCTGAAGACACGTGTGTGTTGTCTATCAATAATGAACCAACTATTGCATCAGAAACCCTGCAGTCACATATTTCAGCCATTGAAAAATGGTGTGCAAATTAAAATTAATCCAAATAAATCCCACAAATTACGTTTATCCTTCGCCGTAAACCTACAACATCCTGTACCACCGTATCCTTTAACAATATTCCACTGATCCCTATCGAACAGATCCGTTACCTAGAACTCCTTCTTGACAAACGCCTTACCTGGAATCCTCATACTAGACTTAAAAGACAAAGAACTGCCAACATATTCCTACTACTACAACAATTACTTGACAAACGCTCTAAATTTCCCATATTCTACAAAAAACTCATTGACACTACCATCTTCAGGCCCGTTTGGTCATACGGTATTGAGCTTTGGGGCTCTACAAAAACATTAAATTCATCCCTTATCCAATCCTTACAATCCAAAATCTTAAATGCTCCTTATTATGTAACAAATACAATCATCCATAAAGACATCAATATTCCTCTTGTGGAATACTTGGCCCGTACTAGATATACCTCTTTTCATTCAAAATTCTTTGGTCACCCCAATCCTCTAGTTTGTAACCTTTCATCCAACACAATTCCTGACAATCCTCCGAGGCATCTGAAAAGAAGATGGCCAAGAGACCTCCTAAATTAATTTATCTTTGTGTTACCAATGGGTAGCTTCTTCACTAATACCTTCACGTTATATATTCCTATAGCAGATTTGCTGGTTGTATATATTTTTACAGTTGTAAACTTCAATAAAATAATTTTTTAAAAATACTCCATCCAATCCCGTCCCACTAGATCCCGTACTTCCGACCTCAATCCTCCTCCTCACCGAACTGCTTTGACAAATCATTGCAATTCAAGCCGCCTCCCTCTGGAATTCCATTCCTGCTTAAATTCAACACGCACAATCAGTTTCCTCTTTAAAACCTCTCCTACTCCTTTCTCGATCAGCCTGATCACGAAATATACCTAAGAGAGCTATCTAGGTACCCCCAGCAAATATTTCTGTTATTTTAGTTTTCTATGTTTGCGAAGGACTTGTTCTGAAATCTTCTCTCAGTTGTTGCCTATTTTTCAGCGGAATCTCTTTGATTATTTACTGAATATAGTTGAAGTGTACACCAGAGCAGTTGTTATTTACAGTTTACTACATTTTTTTTTTTTTTTTTGATTTTTTTTTTTAATTTTTTTTTTTCTTCTCTTATGATATGCGGCATTGTCAGCCAGTGATGTCCAGTAAGGTGCCCACTAAGAGGACTCGGTCAGACGGAGTTAGTACCCCTCGTGATTCACCAGTGAAACAAAGAACTCGTCGCTGCCTGCGAGAAATAGCTCCAATAACCACAGTGAAAACTCCAGATACAGAACCTCAGCCTCAACCAGGTACCTCTTCGCAAGAAATGGTTGAAGAATCTCCTTTCTTCACTCCAAACCCGTTCCAAGTGCTTCATAATGACAGAGAAGTAATGGAGTCAGCAGCAGTACCCAGGGAACCAAGGCCTCCTCCGATATTTGTTAAAAACATCAAAAATTTTCAACTACTGTGTACACAGCTAAACGAAATCTGCTCCGGCAGTTATTCTTTCCTCAACAGGACTAACGACACAAAAATAACACCTGATACTGCAGAAGCCTACCGAAAAATTGTGAAGTACCTGTCAGAAACGAATGCAAATTTCCACACGTATCAGCTGAAACAGGAGAGATCGCTACGAGTGGTGGTAAGAAATTTACACTCCTCAACCCCAACTGAAGTGATAAAAGAAGAACTAGCGACGCTTGGTTTCAAAGTGCGTCAGGTGACCAACGTTCTGAAGGAGAATAGGGAGCAGCCAGGAGTGAGTAATAAAGTTCCACTACCTTTATTTTTCGTGGATCTAGAGCCATCACCTGGCATTGAAAAAATATATGATATCAAGAGATTGTACTACACTATCGTGAAGATAGAGAAGCCATACCCCAAGAAGGAAATTGTGCAGTGCCACAATTGCCAGGCGTATGGCCACACGAAAACTTATTGTCACCATCTGCCGCGTTGCGTGAAATGCGGTGAACAGCACAAATCTGTGGAGTGCACCAAACCAATACAAGATCCTGCAGTGTGTGCACTATGCCAGGAGGGACACCCGGCCAACTACAAAGGCTGCCAAACCTATAAGAGCCTTAAATCCAGATACCAGAAGAACCGGATTCAAGATGAGACAACCAGACCAAGAAGAGAACCTTCTAGAATTGTTAACAATAATTTATCATACTCCGAACTACTTGGAGGTAAGAACCCCAATAATACATGTGAAGCCCTGCCGCAGCAACTACCTCAGCCCCAATCTCAATATTCTGTTCATCCTAACACACATAATCATCAACAACCTCAAATTCCTCATATTCCTCCTCCTTCAAATGCAACAGATCTCACTAGTTTGTTAGCATCTTTCCTAACCGATTTCAAATCCCTAGTCACTCCACTCATATCACTCCTTACAAATCTCGTATCTCACCTCATCCCTCCTTTGAAAAATCCTTAATGACCCACATCCCAAAACCCATGTCCATTCTCCTTTGGAATGCGAATGGTGTTAGAAATCACGTTGACGAACTAACAGCTTTACTACAAGACAAGAACATTGACGTAGCCCTAATTACAGAAACTCGACTGACCATAAAACAGCATTTAAAAATCCCACAGTATTTAACATACCGTACTGACCACCCTGATGGCAGAGCACATGCCGGCACTGCTGTCATCGTACACCAATCCCTCTCCCATCACTTACTCCCATTACCTACTCAAGATTTCCTACAGTCAACCGCTATTGTAATCAAAGCCTTCTCCTTTCCAGTCACCCTTGCATCAGCATATTGCCCTCCTAACAGATCCATATCCAAAGTCCAGTTCAGTTCTCTCCTCAACTCCTTAGGTCATCATTTCATCCTGGGTGCAGACTTAAATGCCAAGCATCAAGTTTGGGGTTCAAGAACCACGAATTCTCGTGGCAGAACATTTCTGTCTGCACTCAATACCCAACGTTTCAGTCTCCTTCCACCCAACTCACCTACCTACTGGCCCACAGATCCTAACCGCAATCCCGATATCCTTGATTTTTTCATCCACAGTGGCTTAGGTCCCCTCAATCATTCCCTTACCCCTCTTGCCGAACTATCCTCAGATCATAGTCCATTATTACTCCAATTATCTCTAGCTCCTATTCCTAAGTCTTCTCCACCGTCCTTCATCAGAGGCCCAGTTAACTGGAAACTCTTTCACCAAATCCTTACCGATAAAATTGACCTCAGAATGACCCTGAAAACCCCAGATGACCTTGACAATACCGTACACTTTTTTACCACCACTATCCAACAAGCAATCTGGACTGCTTCCTCTCCAAACCACTCCTCAAGAACTCCTAAGAAAAATAAGTTACCTCAACACCTCATAGACCTAATCCATACCAAACGCCGTGCCAGATTATTATGGCAACGTACTAGACACCCCACCGATCGCCAATCCTATAATTATTTTTGCAAAAAACTAAAGATAGAATTGGCCACCTTCAGATCCCAATCCTTCAACTCCTACCTCACTTCCCTCTCTTCTCATGACAATTCCCTATGGAAGACCACCAAACATATCCTAAAACCCCATCACATATCACATCCTCTCCGTCGAGGTGATGGCTCTTGGGCAGCATCTGACGAAGATAGAGCCGAAGAATTCGCCAAACACCTTTCCCTTACATTCACCTCTCATCCAGAATCCAATCCCACCCACACGTCAGCAGTAGAGGAATTCCTTAATTCACCCATCCCACTCTCCTTACCGCCTAAAGCAGTTAATCCTTCTGAGGTCAAATTCCTCTTACAAAAACTACCTACCCGTAAATCACCTGGATACGACCTCCTTACCTCTCAGATCCTTAGACAACTCCCTCCTAAAGCTGTCATATTCCTTACATACATATACAATAGCATCCTACGAACCACCCACTTTCCTCTTTTGTGGAAACATTCCACTATTATCCTGTTTCCGAAACCAGGCAAACCTCCCAACACCTCAACGTCCTACAGACCAATTAGCCTTCTTCCGATTCTCTCAAAAATCTTTGAAAAGATCCTCCTGAAACGCATCCTACCCTTTATAGAATCCCAAACTCTTCCTTCCCATCAGTTCGGATTTCGTTCACAACACTCTACAGTCCAACAAGGACTCCGAGTGGTTGATCATATTTCCGCAGCATTGGAAAGCAAGCAATATTGCTCGGGTGCATTTCTGGACATAGCTCAAGCTTTCGACCGGGTATGGCACGCCGGGCTTCTTTCCAAGCTGAAAAACTATCTTCCTCAGTCCTTGTACCTTGTTCTCCGTTCCTACCTCTCAGATCGTACCTTCCGAGTTCGTTGCGGTACTGAATTTTCGCATTGCTATCCAATTGAGGCAGGTGTTCCTCAAGGTAGCGTATTGGGTCCCGTCCTTTACATCCTCTTTACCGCCGATATCCCTGTCCATCCCGATACCTTCCTGGCAACTTTTGCTGATGACACCGCCATTCTATCATCCGACTCAGATCCCAACATAGCATCCTTAAATCTCCAAAACCACCTCACCTTGATTGAGCACTGGTGTAATAACTGGCGCATTAAAGTTAATGAATCTAAATGCCAACACATTACCTTTACACTCCGACGCAGTTCCTGTCCACCAGTACACTTTAATTCCATCCAGCTTCCTTACTCAGACACAGTCCGGTATCTTGGCTTTCATTTAGACCGAAGACTAACGTGGAACCCACATACTAGACTCAAAAGACAAGAACTCAACCGACGATACGGCCAGCTATACAGACTACTAAACAGAAAATCCAAACTTTCTATTGAAAACAAATTACTTATCTACAAGACAATACTGAAACCTATATGGACATACGGACTTGAACTGTGGGGTACAGCAAAAGCTTCTAACATCAAACGTATTCAATCCTTTCAATCTAAAGTCCTTCGAACAATAGTTGATGCTCCGTTCTATGTAAATAACAAAATCCTACACCATGACCTTAATATCCCATTTGTCCTAGACCTTATTCCAGAAAAATTCTCCAAATTTCACCAGAACCTTACCTATCATCCAAATCCCCTTGCACAATCTCTATCCAGCACCACCCATCCTTACAATCCTCCTCGAAGGTTGAAGCGGCAGTGGCCCAGAGACCTTTTGTAAATAAGCATCTATTGGAGTTTTGGCAATGGCCAGATCCTCCACTCAAGCCCGAGTGTGTATGATTAGGTTAGTTCTTTTGTTTATATACATTTATTTTATTTTATTTTATTTATTTTTATTTTATTTATTGTATTTATTATTATTAAGTTTCTGTATTATTATTTTTTTTTTTTATTGTAAATAGAGTGTGAGTGTGCTTTCTCTGAACACTATTATAAATGTCCTTGATGTGACAGAATGTAATATTTCTAAATAAACCAATAAAATACTGGATGTTTGTGTTATATATATGTACGCTTTTCTTGTCTTTTTCTCTCTCTACTTCTGTATTTGTACTTTTAATTAACTAATATTGTAGATATTTAATTTATTTATGACCACACATACATGTATTCTGTACTTATAATTTGTTCTAAAGGGACAAAAGTCCCAGAATAATAAAATATATTTTCATTTCACTTAAAATATATAAAAATTAAATAAATGGAATAACATCAAAATAATAATATCAAATACAGGTCTACTTATATACAATATTTACAATAAATTATTTAGGACTCCGAGCTAAATCTTTCCCTCTACCTGTGAAGGGGAAAGCAGGATTTCAGGAGATCCTAGCGCTCAGCGCTTTTCTCTCCCGTGTTACTGGTATCAATATCCAGTGGAGGCTGAACAAAGGCGCTATAACCCCAAAAGTACATAGCTTGAGTAGCGAATCTGGCCATTGGCCGACGAAATTCCAATATATACTTATTTACGAAAGGTTTCGAGAACATTGCTGTTTCAACCTTCAAGGAGTATTATAAGGGTAGGAGGAGCTGAACAGAGAGACGATAAGTAAGTTTCTGATAAAATATGGAGAACTTTTCTGGGGTAAAGTGTAGAACAAAGGAAATATGGAGTTTTCTTAGTTACTATGAAATTAATAATACATTTAAGTAGGAAAAGTTTCTAAACTCACCGCTGAAGTCTTTTATGGCATCATAATTCCATCATACCGTTATAAACTCATCAATGGAACTCAGAGTATTCATTTATTCGTCAATTGAATCACTGATGGCTTAGCTATCCCTAAATAGTACTGAAGTACTATCAACCCTCCATAGGTTGAGTGGTACAATTTTTTTTTTTTTTTTAAATTTTTATCCATACTTTTATTCCTGTTTTGAAATTTAATGATTCAATAGATGGACTAGATTTTTCCTCAACATTTTTATTTATTTTTAATTTGTTTTTTAACCATTCAGAAGTGTTAACCTTCCACAAAAACCCAACAGGCCATTCCTAAATTAAACAGAAATCGTTGTCCTTCGGTACTGAATTAAATCGATTGATGGAGTTTAAGAACTTGTCCATATAGTTAAGCTTTTGGAAAACACTCGTTTACTACTTCGATTAGGAAATCGTGAAAAGCAGAATGCTTTTGACTTGCGGTTTTTGAATTCCCATGGAGCGCTCCTTTTTTTATTCTTTGAAAAACTTTGCCTTTAATGTTGAATCCAATGACCCTCTTCTCGGAATAATATTTTCAAATGGATCACTAAAATTAGAGCTATTATGCTATTGAAAATAACTAATTAAATTTACCGAATTAAAAAATCAAATTAGTTGGGTCAATCTTCAATATATTATTACAGTTTGTACCTTATTCGAAGAAATGCAAGTTTTGTGAAATTCGAATGGAATAAAATTTTTATTTAGTTATTTTATATTTTTTTAGCATTATAATTTTAAGAAATAAAACAGTTAACAGAGGAAGCTTTCTAAACTTAATACCACTATAATTAGAAAATTAATAATAACATCAAAGTTAAAGCTTTTCTATATTCCCTTGGTTTAATAATAAATAATTTATAGTTTCCCAGTTCTTTACGGATAATTTTTTTAGTATTATTTTTTCTTTTAAGCCGCTGTGTAGAAGCAATATTTTAAAATTATTATAGGCTCAGCAAATTTGTGCAAAACTTCCAGTTTGAACAATTTTGGTCTTAAGCCCAAAAAAAAAAAAAGTTTTCTGTTAACATGTTTTTTTTTTTTACATAATAATTCATATTTTTGGCATTTGTTAATGCTTTTCAGTTCAATGATTTCGCAGCGCAATTAAAGACACTGATTTAATGTTACAAGCATCATTAAGAGTTCCCCCTCTGTGCGGTTAAGAATAGAAACCACAAGCTCACATTCTCGAACGGTTTTGAAGCCTTTACATTTTCGCAGTATGTAATCAAAAATATTCAAGAAAAATATTATTTATACAGTGGATTTATTCCGCTTTAGAGTTAAACAAAACCCTGATGATTTATTTCAAGTTTTTCTCATTATTATATCCATAGTAATTTAAAATAAAACAAATTGCACCTTCTCACGTATGCCAAAAATGGTTAGGTATTTTTTAACGATAAAATAAGGTTCCAGGTTTCAAAAGCAACCTACAATTTGAATAATATTCATTGGAGCACTACAAATGATTTATTTGTTTATAACACTCATTTTAAATTGGCGGGTACAAACAGTAACCAAGTTTACCTTCAATAAATCAGTTGTTTTTTCAGATTACTTGTTTATTAATAAATATTGCAATCTGTCTCAATTAAGAACACTTATAATAGAGTTCAGACAGGACATTCACACCATTTTTACAGAAACAAAAACAAATAAGGTATATTAACAAAATAATATACAGCGAAATAAGAACAAAATAAAATATTACAATGAGGGAAGAAAATAATAACAATAAAATAAAAATAAATAAATAAAATGGAATTGAAACGTTCTTAAAAAAATATAATGAACATCTTAGACGCATGCGTACCTATATACACTATTTAAAATTGTCCGAACCAGACTTGTCCTCCCACTTGTGGAGGAAAAAGTGAGGCTTCAGGAGATCCTTGCGATTCTCCTTCAACCACTTCAGAGGTATTAAAAGCCAGCGGAGGTTGAGTAAGGGCGCTACAGCCACAGACATTCATGACTTGCCATTGGCAGAACTCCGATATATAAATGTTACAAAAGGTCACGGGGCCACTGCAGTTTTAACCTACGAGGAAGATTGTAGGGATGGGTGGTCTAGATAGGGACTGTGTTACAGGATTACGGTGATGAGTAAGGTTCTGATGAAATTCGGAAAATTCGTCTGGGATAAGATCAAGAACGATGGAATATTAAGGTCATTATGCAGGATTTTATTGCTGACTGGAATTATGGATTTTAGACTGGAAGGATTGAATGTGTTTGATGTTCGAAAATTTGGTTGTCCCCCATAGTGCTCATCCATAAGTCCAGATGGGTTTTAGTATTGTCTTAATTAAGTAATTATAATAAAACTAAGTAATTAGTATTAGTTTTAATAATAAGTATTAGTCTATAATAAGTCATAGTTTTAAGTATTAATTTTAAGTCATTATAACAGCCAACATATGAGGGAGAAAAACAAAAGACAGTTTAGAGAGAGATGCCGGAACCTCGCGAGTGTAGAGGCCCGTTAACGATTTTTATGTGTTAAATAATTTAGTTTTTATGGTGTACACCAGATTTTTCTTTTTCTCTCCAAGAACCTGCTATTATCAGCGACGAGTGTCGCTCGGTTTTAAGTTGGTGAATGAGCATTTTCACAGCTTGAGGAGATAAACTGGGGAGACATTGACGACGCTTGATGGAATAAGTTCTCTCTTCCTCAGATAATTCAATGTGCCAATTGGACAAAGTTCGGCATTGAGATTTTGTAAATGTATATATAAGTTTGTATTTCCTATCTATTTTTTTTCAAATATTTATAATTGTTTTATTGTATAGTCTAAGTTAATGTTTAGTTATATAATAACTTTATGTTCTTTTTTGTTTTTGATAATTAAATTTAATTGTGTTTTCTTATAAATCTAATTTATTATTCATAATTTTCATTTCCTTTAACAGTTATTTAAATCAATAGAAATAAGGAAATTCATCATTAGTATTAATAATAGCAAGTTTTATTTTCCTGTTTTTCTTCAGTTTGTTTTCACATTTTATGTATATATCACATTGTTTTTTTTAAGGTTTAATAAGGAATTGTAAAACCCTATTCGAGGGATTAGGGAAAATGAATATTAACCGAGTAGGAAGGTTCCATAGGTTTTTGAGGTTAATTTACATATGTTTTTAAACCCATAGGTTCCCAGTTCGTAGCTCACTCCGCGTCCAAATCTTTTTTTTTTTTTTAAGCTTATTTATTGAAAAATATTACAATCTGTCACAAGGACATTTGTTTTTTAAATTAAACTTATTTTTATTTTTATGGTTTTCGCTATTTTCCAAATTAAACCAATTAAATAGCGTGGCACCTGTTAGATAGTTAGTAATATTTAATTGACTCTTCATTGATTCTTGTTTCTTTTTTTCGAACCGTCACCACTAAGCATCCGGCAGCATTCTTGCGGAAACAATTTTTCTAAATTAAAGACCTTAACAGGTTGTATATTTAAATTTGGATTCTTTGACTTCGATGCCCCATTTCTTGTACTAGTGTTCAATCAGGGAAATAAATCAGTAGAAAAGTAATTTTTTTTTTTTTAATCTCAATCTTAAGTTGCATCAGGAAGGGGAAAAAAAGGATTACCTGTGTGTGCAATCCTTCAACTACTCGAGAATATTACGAAAGTTGGATGCTCCGAACTCAAATGCATACTTTGATGAGATTTCGAATTTCATTCACGGAGAAGATTAATCGTAAAGTTGTCGAAATAGGCCGCTAGTGTTTGTTTTAGAACGATCGATTACGCTCTTTTTCATTTATTGAAATTTTTATAGGGGAAATAGACGAGGTGTATAAGATTAAAAGTTATTAAATATAAAATAAGCTTACACCATGGCTATCCAGCTAAACGGCTTCTATAAGAGATTTCATCCTATGGGTGTTTGCCCAACTCTGGGCTCTGTTTAAAATGTGTACCAAGTTCAACCATCTTGCTTTCCAACTTACCAACCCTCATTAATTTATGTGCCTCATAACCGGTATAAATTTGCATATTTAATGTATCGTATCTTAAGTAACCCCTAATTCAGATCTACAAATTTACAAGACAGCCCTTTTCTTGTTAACAAATAGTATATCATTAAAATAAGTTCGTAAGAAAACATATATATATATATATATATATATATATATATATATATATATATATATATATATATAAGATAAATGTATTATTTAACTTTAAAAGCCAAATTAGGTATGCCTGCATCTAAGATGTTTATTTTCATTACTTTTTTTTTTAAGGTAATTTTAATTCTATTTTATTCATTTGTTTTCATTCTATTATTACTACTATTTATATTTTCTTCCTTCACTATGATATTTTATTTTGTTCTTTTATAGCTTTATATTATTTGAAATTAGCTTATTTTTTTTTTTTTTAAATTTGTAAATATGGTGTGAATGTGCTCTCAGAACTCTATTATAAATGTCCTTTATTCAGACAGATTGTAATATTTATCAATAAACAAATAATCAATTAAAAAAAAAAAAAAAATTGTTAAAAATTAATCCTTAATTTTTGGACTTTATCAATATTACTACTGCCTAGAATGCAATAATACTCAATAAAGAAATGTGTTTATGGTAATATGTTTTAATAGGAAAAATTGTTTGACCTACTGAAATTGTGTCAATGATGTTTAAAGATGCCTGTATATATGAGGATACCTATCCAAAATCTGAATCGCAAGCACTGAGTAACAAAATCGAAAATTTTTGTATAAAATTCGGCAACACTATTAATAAGTCTTGTTTGATTTTATGAATCCGAAAAAAAATAACAAAATCTAAAAATAAATTGTATGCATTTTTTCCGAATTTTGTTGGATTGTTCGAGTCTCATGATAAAACCTGTTTGAATATCTTTTTTTTTTTATCTGTCTTAAATGCTCTCTGTTCTCATTTCAAAATTAATCATTTTTGTTTTTGATCTAATTTATTTCGTTATTCATAATAACGAATGTAAATATTGTATATAGGTGTGTATGTGTTCTTTTTATTTATTTATTTTTAGGTTATTTTATTCTTATTTATTGTATATATATTATTTCTCTGTATAATTTTTTTTATTTATTGTACATAGTGTGTGAATGTGATCTGTGAATACTATTATAAATGTCGTAGAGACAGATTGTAATATTTTTCAATAAATAAGTATAAAAAAAAATAAAAAAAATTGCACATGTTTGCACTTTTGTGCTAAACTAGACGATTTATAAATACAAATATATCAGTGAGCATGTTAATATTTATTTTACTATATTGTTCAGATTAAATTCATTATTCAAAATAGAAAAATATGAGGACGGCAAATAATTCTGTGAACCTTATGAAAAACCAATCAGATCATAGGAAATCACTAAAAGACGCTCATTGTGGAACATTTGAGAAAAAAATATTCCTATCAAAGATTTAAATGTTTTTTTTTTAAGTGTTGCTTCAACTCTAATATTTGAACACTTGAAAATCTCAAACATTACAGTCTATTTCAATTTTTTTTTAATTCTTTAAATTTTAGCAAAAGCGTTTTGGAATGTATAATATTGGAAATTTCATCTATATTAAAAATTAAACTTTTCATTATAATTTTTAATTAAAGTTAAATATCTAAATTTTTTTCTGGTCACTATAACATATAGGTACCTATAATCTCTGCCTTCATTTATTCCTTCAAACCTTCAATGTTCTGCATTATTTGATAATAATCGTTATTATAATAGTTGATTATAATCTGGAATTTCATTTTCAATGTAACATTTCAATTTTATTTTCTCTATCTATCGGTTAACTCAAGATCTGATAAGATTTCGTTGTATTAATGTTATAAATTAAATAATATTGATGATTTTACACGTTTTTAGGTGTTAATTACACAATTTTACGTGTTTCATATTTTTACTGCTCGATTTTGAGTTTTTGACAAAGAAAAAAAACAAGGGAAATTTATACAATTTTTTCTACTAAAAATGACTTATAAAGTTCATTTTACAGAATATGGACTAGAATATTCAATTAGTATATTTCTGGATTATTAAATGTTTACTTTTGTATTTTTTTTTCCACCTTGGCTTCGTGGCACGCCAAGTCCATTGGAGAAGACACAGACATCTCTGCCCACTGTCTTGGAATGACCATTCACTGTCTGCAATCAAGGGCATCCCTTACGGCCCAGTGCCGCGAATAAAGGGATAAGCCATCGATTCCTGATCTATTTGTATGTAGGCTGTCCCTTTGATGCCCGATCGCTCTGATAAAACTGGCCGATTCCCTTCAAGGAAGTCTCTAATATCTTGAGTCAGATTTGGCAGAACTCTGGAAATCTTTGTTAATGCGAACGGAACGCGTAGGATATAGTAAGTAAAAGGATAACGTTGAAGGACTTCCAAGAGGTCCACAAAGGAAGCGATGGGACAGGGGTATTAGCGGTCTTGGAAATAACATCCCTATGGCGTAAGAGGACACAATATAACAAGATGGATACAAAATAAATTCTATAAATGGAATAATTCCCAAAGTTTACTCATACCTAGTTAATTCGATTTTTCTGTAACTTAGGTATAAGTAAAGCTTGGAAATTTATTTTTAATAAATAATAACATTACATATATTTTTCCAAAACTTTGAAGTTTATTTACTTTGTTGTGGTATTTATTATTTACATGCATGAAACATATTTATATGCATATCGTGTTTTATTATATCATTTGCTTTTTACTATTGACCTGTTTATATATTATATATTGTATACTATGCCTGTATTTATCTTTATTACTAGTGCTATTTAGTACTACTAGTAGGCCCGTGAAATTCGCACAGCATATTGTTATCAAATACCAAATTAATAATAAAATAAAATAATGCAAGGTATCAAAAGATAAAGAAATCAAATGTTACTTGATGATAAATATAATCGACAAAGAAAACAAAAATAAATTAAAATCTTCATTTTTTTGTTTGGAACCAACATGTTCACAAATTTCAGTAAGCTGTATCTTTGTTAAAAATAGTCCGATTTCGATGGGTTTTTTTCATTTTGTAGGGGATTTAGTAATCTTTTATATGATCATGGGCATAACCAAGGGAAAAGTGTGTAATTTTTTAGTTATTCGCAAATCAAGTTTGTTTTCTTTCATAACTTGTTTGCCTGAATTTTCGGGGTGATTGGACTATTTTGCCCGCCTGAAGGAGAAAGAAACCTTCGAAATTGGTGGCTCAATCTTGAGATTCGGTGAAAAATTAACGATGATATGGCATGCCGATCAAAAACACCATCGATAAATAATATAAACTCCTCCTCTCTCGATCATAGAGACCTCAAGTCGACGAAATGAGACTTGTATTCGGTGAAAAATTAACGATGATATGGCATGCCGATCAAAAACACCATCGATAAATAATATAAACTCCTCCTCTCACGATTATAGAGACCTCAAGTCGTCGAAATGAGACTTTTATTCAATGACAGTATCACAATTAATGTAAGGCTGTGTGGATGCGAACCCTATGCCTTGCGTTATCTCGAAAATAGTACGTTTTGGGCTAAAATACGCAGGATCCGATAGGGTCTTGCTGTACGCATTAAAATCTTCAAGATCCAATTTGTCCCGTATCGATCTACAGACCTACCACCGTTAAAGTATTGAAGCCTAGCAAAATGTTTGTATCGACTTTATTTATTTTAGAACGAAAAACAAAAGTGGAGAATACGATTCGTTAACAACCCGTGAAATTCTGAATCCAAGGGTACCCCATTCATGGTATTTGAGCATGACAGGAGCTTATATTTGGTACAAAACCGATTTCGAGCCTTACTGTAATAATATATGTGGGTATTTGTCATTTTATTGTTTCCTATATTTAGATGTATTATTTTGAATTATTTCATTGTTTATATTTAGGCATATAGTCAGATGCTTGGTTGTTATCAGGAGAGGATGTTGTTCAATCCTAATGAATTGTACTTTGTATATAAGTTGTAAATGTTTTTCATATTAATTTGTTCATTGTAACCATTATAGCCAACTCTATTTGTATAGGGCATTCCCCGGAAAAAAAAATGTTAATTTGATTTTTCAGTTAACTCTGAACTTGAATGTGAACTTAATAAAATGTAACTTCCAATGTGAATGAAATCATCAAGCTAAAGTTTAATTTCGAAGGACTGAATTAATAAAGTAGGCTATGATAATATGGGATTGCAAAGTGTAATATGTTAGGTTCATTCATACTCATACTCGAATAACATTCATCATTATGTTAACTTCTAATTCAATTAATTTACATTATTTGATGATTTTATTTTTATAGGCAGCCATTTGAACAGTTTTAATTAAAGAGTTTTTGTATGACTTTTATTAGAAAATTTTTAATAAGAAATCTACTTATAAAAACAAGTGAACCAAAACTCGTACAGAACTAAAGGAGTTTAATATATAGTAGTATACCTGGAAAAAAAATCCATAAATCATAGTCCGTGGTAGAGACCCTTTTTTTATCAAGTTATTAACATCCGTCTAAAACTTCGTGAATACCTTCATCTCTTTATAACCTACGAATCTATTATTTAGAAAAATTCTCGGGATCGGGGCGTTTTCAATCTGGAGATCGGAAAACTTTGTCTATTTAATTAGGTCCTGAAAACCCGTAAATAACCATTTGCTTTTCACTTCAATCGTAAGATAATTTGAGCACAAAATCGAAAAAAAGGTTTTTTTTTCCCCACTGGAGCCTTGTGGGGAAGAGGAGATTGGAGACGAAGACCACGTATCTTCTGGGAGGATTGTCAAAGAGATGTTCGGAAAGCGAGGCAATGGTTGCATTTAAGAAAATGGCAATTAAGAAAAAAATAACATGAATGTATGAAAGTACAAGGGCGATGGATATGGAATGAGCCAAGGGGGAATCCCGAATAATGAAACCTAAAATGATGCTATAGGTGTTTTATCATTTTTACATCAACCTAAAAACAATATATATATATTTCATATAATACAAAAGTGGGAGGGGGGGGGGCGAATGGGCTAACGCGTGTGCACAGCACCGCGAGTTGCCCGGCAACCAGATAACCAAGTTCCCTCCCGGTGCCAGAGATGATTTTAAATTCCCCACCCTCACCCTCCGGTCCGGGAAAATCCCGTATAGTCTAAAAGGCGAGGTTGGGAAAAACAGAAAGAAAAAAAAAAAAAATAATACAGAATTGTTTTGAACTCAAAATATATCAAAATAAAGATTAATAATAAAATTTCTAACAGCGTTATTTTCAATATAAAACGTTTTTTAGGTAAGAAAAAAATTGTAAATTCAAAGAAATATATAATTCGAATCCCGCCGTCGGTGTATTTTTTTTTTATAAATAAAATAATTTAATTTTTATGATCACTTACAATTATTTTTGAGATCATTTTCAGTTATTTCGATTTTTAGAAATATGCAAGAAAGCGAAATGTTGTGGGATTGCCGTTCTAATTTTCCATTGCTAGGGAAAGCATTTATCCCGTTTTTTTTTAAAGTTGAATAGTTTTTGAAAACGTTAAAATCCATTTTTGAATGCTAAGATCTTGCAGGGTGACTCAAAATACTATTTATAATAAATATATGCAAAAAAGTATCCATTTTTTTTTTTATGTCTTTGGATTTAAGGATGGAACGTACGGTACAAAATCGGGAATCAGCTCCCGCAGTCAAAGGGTTAAAGAGGTTGGAAGGGACCCGAGGTGTAGTAATGGAATTTGTGATGGTAATAGCTGACTGATATTATTTGACGATTAATTAATCATATTTAATACATATCATATTCTTAACAGGGAAACAGACGCATATAATGATCCTCCTCTAAAAGCATTACATAAGATGGAGAAATCAACCTTCGTTTACAACATACATATTACATCTTTCCCCTGTATATACCGAAAACTAATAAATTCTATATATTCGAATGAATACATGACAAGGAGAATATATTCTAATAGATATGGTACGCAGGTCTTATTGTTCAAAATTGCTTCGCTGGAAATGGACACTATATTACAAAATTGTCGATCAATATTTACGTCCTCAAAGAGACTAAGAGACCCCAGAAAAGCCCATTTCCTCAAAAGCTTACCGTCCCACCGAGAGAGTTTATAGTTTGAATGATTAATTATTGCTTTAAATATAATTTATTAGCGAGGACAATATTGTAGGGGTATTGCAAAGGACTCCTTTAATATATACTCTAGTACATTGCAAACAAGCAAAGCTATGCAATTTTACATTAATTCATCAACTAAGGAATTTAATCCACAGAAACCTTCAGAACAAGGAACATTAGATTGTTGTTCAAAGCTATAAGGGCTGTTATTGAATTTGAATTACGGAGGAGGGTAGTAAACACAATCATGATATCAAGCAAGCGCAATAATAGATCGCCCTGTAATATTAACGACCTTCACGTGTTCTCCACTTCAATATCACCTAGGATAATTTTAAACTTGGATTAGTTTACAAAATACATTTATGTGATAAATGAACGTTATACATTTATTATTGTATCACCACTTATATATGCTGTATTGTAATTTTATTTTTTATAAAAAAAAATTTCTGAATGAAGATTAACGACATTTTGAATGTGGTATTACAAATCCACATATTTTCTTTGTAGAATCTACGAAATATATCCGTTCATGTATTATAAATCTGATAAATGTTTAAATAAAAGAGGTAAAAACAATATATATATATATATATATATATATATATATATATATATATATATATATATATATATATATAGATAGATAGAAGAATCAACTTTATTCTGGGACTACGTCCCATGAGAATAACAATATTGTACATAAAATTAAACATTACATCTGGCCAAAATGTATATTACAATAAACAAAAACAAACAAACAAACAAAAAAAACAACTAAAAAATAATGGATAAAAGAAGTGTTTACATAACTGTACAGATATCGGAAGCCATAATATGAGAAATAATGTCCTAATACTGCAAAATAGTTGCTATACACAATACGCTATGAAATTATAAATGAGCGACAGATAATAATAAAGATGTTATAGTAATAGTAGTAGAACATAATAGTATAATCGAAATACAATAATAGTGTAATCGTACATACACAATATATACACCCAATAATACAATAATAGTGAGAATACAATAATAGTACAATAGTATATATACAATATACATATATTAATATATATATACATATACATACATACACATATACATACATACAATGCAACAATAGTATAATAATACAATATAGGCTACCCAGCGTCTGATTGAATTGTAAGGAGGAATTGGAAAAGGAGGGTTTTAAATGTGGATAAGGATGGTGCATGGCGGATTTTAAGTGGGATGGAATTCCAAAATGTGGTGGATCGGACAATAAAGGAGTGTTGTAATGAGGCCGATTTGTGGAAAGGGGTATAAAGGTCGGAAGGACGAGATCTTGTGGAGAGGGAGTGGATAGATGACTTGAATTGAAGGAGATTGAATGCGTAGGAAGGACGATGATTATAGATTATTTGGTAAAGGAATGTACCTAGGAAGTACTGTCTTCTGAAGGAGGGGAAGAGCCACCCTGACTCGGCGTCGTAGTGGGAAACATGAGAACGTCTCGGGGTCCCATTGACAAATCGTACTAAGCCATTCATTATTCTTTTCAGTCTGACTCCAAGTTCCGATGAGAGGCCACCGTACACTACACAGCCGTAGTCAATGTGGGGGAAGATGAGGGCGGATACTAGGAGTCTACGTGTGGATATGGGTAGGAGATGGCGGAAGCGATGGAAGAGTTTCAGGATGGAAATTGAACGTCGGGATATGAGGGAAATATGGTGATTCCAGGAGAGGGTTTGATCTATGATAACACCTAAGTTTTTAACTGAAGTGTTGAAGGTGATGGGTTGGTCATTCAGGTACAGGAGAGGAATGTTGGTATTTGATCTGAGAAGGGGTTTGGAACCGAGGACAATGGCTTGGGTTTTAGCAACGTTTAACCTTAATCCATTTTCATTTGCCCAGGCACAAATCCGATTTAGGTCTTCTTGTATTTTGGCAAACGCATCATGCCATTCAGAGGGAGCGAAGGAGAGGTAAATTTGGGAATCATCGGCATAAAGGTGATGTGAACAGTGAAGGATTGATTTATGAAGGTCGTTAATATATGAACTAAAAAGGAGAGGAGATATGCTGGAGCCCTGTGCCACTCCTGAGGACAATATATATATATACCTTCTGTCTAGGGAACACATGAATCTTCCCATTTAAATTTAATCAAGAAAAAACAACACAGCTGCGATCTCGAGCATTCTGACTATATATCTCAGATGTTAGGAAGAGTCCGCCATTACTGAAGCGTGGACGCTCAGGTAGAGAAAAAGATTCACTAGGCTGGCCATCAAGAATCTCAGATATCCATCCTGGGAAAGATGGCGTGATGCTGTACTGTAAAGACTCCTTTGAACATGTTTTATGTTCGTGCAGCGATATCGCTCACTCTCTTATTTCCCCCTAATCGTGATGTTGAAAATCCATTATATATATATATATATATTCAGTTGTATATTCTTATTCCTCGTCATACAAAGGAAGATAGCCCTCACCATCTCAAGAGATGTTGCTCCATCTTCAAGCACCACCAAAGGTGATCAAATCAAAACCCAGTACTACCACTCACAGTTACCAAGTCGTGGATCACCAAAGAACAGAACTTCGAGTTTCTTACATACTAAAAATCCACCCAACGGAAATTCCAGCAATTCTTCTAAGCGCATTAATTTATCCCAAGCTGGGACATATGACCTTTCTTCTATTTTCCAGTCTTCTTGTTCATGTCCTCTCTCTTCCTTTCTTGGCCCCTTGTCGGTCGCTGTAATTTTTTACTCCATGTTAGGAAATCAGAGGAATTTATAATTTTCTTGCTGGATAGCCTAGTGAGTCTTTTTCTCTACCTGAGCGTCTACGCTTCAGTATTGGAGGACTCTTCCTAACATCTGAGATATATAGTCAGTACGTTCGAGATTGCGGATGTGTTGTTTTTTCTGATTTAATTAAATTTAATTTAAATGGGAAGTTTCATGTGTTCCCTAAACACCTTTTCTTCATGATTGTATAAAATAGGTTTTCCTTTATGTGAAATAAGTATATTTTTTTGGATGATCTCCTGGATTATAGGTACTAGTTATAATAATAAGAATAATAGAGTATTATTATTATATAAGCAAATTATTTGATAATTTTATTTATTTATGCTAAAATAATTAGACTAATACTCCGTGGTACAGAAACCTTTTTATCAAATCATTAACATCGTAAAAAAATTTCATATCATCGTTATCTACAAATATTTTACTTACGAAAATTAGGAATTGAGGCGTTTTCAATATGGAGGTGGACATTACGCATGTCCGGGGAGGCAACATTTGAATAAAAGATTTCTAGATCGTCGAAATTGTTGGGGTGGTCCAATTAGTTAGCCTCAAAGGTCTCCAGACCTCACGGTACTGGATTATTGTTTATGGGGCGGTTTAAAGAAGAACTATGTAAAATACAAATAGACACCTGATATGCACTAGTCAACGTGTTCAAAATGCTGTAGGCGTCCATAAAGGAAGTCAAGAAACAATCAGGAAGGCAACTGTTGCCTTTCGAAGACGAAGACGAAAATATTTAGTCAACGTTGGCATTTTCCAATATGTATATTAAAATAAGACTTCGATAACCGAAATGCTAATGCATGTATGAAATATTGTTTATTTGTTATATTTTCTTTATTTTTAAGTAGCCAATAAAATTTAAACAAATGAAAATCAAATAAGAACATATGAATTTTTTTGTCTTATTTTTCTGTGTTAAACCTGGTGTTGCCCAAATGCGAGACCGAGACAAGTCTTGGTCTTGCAAACTCAGTCTTGGTGTAGGTCTCGGTCTTGCGCAAGACTCTCGTAACAGCCTTGCAGTTACTTATTAGCTTATCACTAGAGAGATATTACTGTATTTTTTCTTAGATATGAGAAACCTAACTAAGTCTGAATGAAAAATTAGAAGGAAGAGAAGAATAGTTGGGGTGGTCAGTCAAAAAGGAAGGCAAAAATAAATGATAATATTTATTTTTGCATATGCCCACGTTTCGACCTGAAGTTCAGGCCTTCATCAGAGCTAAGAAAATAACGAGATAACAAGGTATGAGAAATATAAGTAGTGATGGTAAAAAAATAAAATAAAAATAAAAATAAAATAAAATAAATAAATATAAAGTAAAATGGAATTGTTAGAATAATGACTAAGAACTAAGAGATAAATAATAATAACCGTTACAAAGTGTGGAATGATGAAGTAGGCATAATAAAAAATGGTGACATAAGTGTTACAATGGGAATCTTAGAATAAAATGTAAAACATAAAAAAG
Organism: Nezara viridula; assembly: GCA_928085145.1. Taxonomy (NCBI): domain Eukaryota; kingdom Metazoa; phylum Arthropoda; class Insecta; order Hemiptera; family Pentatomidae; genus Nezara; species Nezara viridula. The sequence goes on along the minus strand of OV725078.1, from coordinate 101,345,301 downwards.
AAATATGAAGTTATATAAGAAATGAAAATAAATAGTAAAATTAAGACATTGAGAATGGAGTAGTTAGATAGAAAATTGACGCTTTGTAACGGTTATTATTAATCTCTTAGTTCTTAGTCATTATTCTAACAATTTCATTTTACTTTATATTTATTTACTTTATTTTTTTATTTTATTTTATTTTTATTTATTTTTTTATTACAATCACTACTTATGTTTCTCATACCTTGTTATTTGGTTATTTTCTTAGCCCTGATGAAGGCCTGAACTTCAGGTCGAAACGTCGGCATATGCAAAAATAAATATTATCATTTATTTTTGCCTTCCTTTTTGACTGACCACCCCAACTATTCTTCTCTTCATTATCCACGACAGTCAACCAATTACCAATTATGAAAAATTAGAAGAGTTAAATGCAAAAGTATATTGGTTACACCAATTCTTTACATATAGTAACTAAAAGTCAAGTATTAGTAACTATTTTGTCTCAATTTTTATTCAAAAAATCGATTTTTTTTACCAGTCTTGGTCTTGATCTTGCAACATATAGGCGGAGTTGGTCTCGGTCTTGCAAATTGCAAGACCGAGACCGATTTTGGACAACACTAGTTAAACCCACTACTGGGGTTCGAAAGGTTCCACTGGATTCAGGCTGTGTAGTTCAGTTTAGTTTATAGTCTTTATTTTTAACTAACAGTGATTCCATTTTTAATTCCAACTTTCAAATTTAACAAGTTGCTCTTATAATCTTAGTTGCTAATATAACCAAAAACTATTTACATACCATGACTCTGCACTATTGTACTTGCAAGATTCTAAAAAAATCTTCCCTTTACTCACCTGAAAAAAAAACAGATGCATTAATTAAAATCAGTTTAGTTTAAGAATAATTGTAGAGTTAAAAAAAAATAAGAGTAAATAATTATAATGGTTTTCTGGATTAAACTATTTATATAACAGAAAATCATATCTCCTTCGATTATCAAGTCTCATTTGAGATAAGGGAACAAAAAAAAAAAAAAAAAACTGTTAAAAACTGCCACTCACTACAAAGGTGAACATACGAAAAGTTATAAAATAATGATTGAAGACGCTAGTTTCGTATAAGGTAAGTGATAAGTGGTTGAAAATGATAGATCAAGTTAGAAGAAAAGTCCATAATGCCGGGGCCAACTTTTATCTCCTATCGAGATAAAACTTTGAATGGCCCCCAGCCAACCCAGCCCTACGGATCCCCTTCATTTCAACAGTTTTTTAACTTGGAGAATAAATAGATACATGAATTTATCTAGATGTATAATTCAGAGATTCGCAAAAAAAAAAATCACTGCCACCATTGGTAATTATTAATGATTTGTATCATGTGTAAGAATTATTTATGATATTTACTACACATATTTCTTACCAATGGGGAATCAAAATTTATATTGTTTTAAGTTTTACTACTTAATTTCCACTACTACGGTTTTCATAAGATGTGATGCGTTGGCATGCCTCCTGTTTAACTTGGTACTTGAGAAGGCAATGGACTGTTTACATTAATAGGTTCTTTTACAATCGGATGGTTCAGCTACTAGCCTATGCGGATGATGTGGACATTATAGGGCAATCGTTGTACACTTTTAGAGAGGGATTTTTAGCTCTTCCTTATATGAACTATATGTTAATAAAACGCCAATACGAAGATATGAATACAGGAGATTTCAATGGGGGCTGTAAGGAATACTAAACAGGGAATTGAGCCAAGACAGGTCTTCTTAAAGGAAGAGACCACCGACCTTCAGACCAGTCAGAAAGATGTAGTGAACAAGTGGGCAGGGCTTGCTGAACTAGGAGGAAGAACGCGGTAATGAAACTCCGCAGGACCTCGATCCGGATCAATCTATGGAAAATGACGATTGAGATGACATAGAAGTACCTCCTGAGAAAGAAAAGGTAATGGAGGTTCTCCTTAGCATAAACAGTTATATAGTTCCTGGGGTTGACTGATCAGTGGAACTTGAAGTTTAGCGGAGATGCAATATTCAGAAACCCTTTAACCAGAAATGTGATAACTACAATATGATACTGCGAAAATGGTTACAAGTTATCCCGTTATGGCAAGTGGTGGGGGCAGATCAGAAGAACTAAAAGATAACGCTTAATCCATATGAGCGATGCTTCTCTTGAGCTAAGACCAGCACAGATAGTCAAATACGGCAACGCTCAAGATGCTCTGAGGGCGGCCTCAAGGTAATAAAGAAATGTAAGCTAGCATAAGTATGGTAAGCTATTTTTGCACAATCAATATAACCTATCCATCAATTAAAATACATAATTTTGAATGTTGCCTATTAAGAACTCAAGAGAATTATTTGTCTTGCCTTAATTTGAAAAGTTGCATAAACAGACACTGATAGATCTTCTTAACCTTGCCTAAAAATTTCTATCATCTTTAATTTGCAGGAGATTAAAGGTACACATGAAAAGATTTGTCAGTGACTACCAAAGTGAATTAGTCGCTTTGTATCAATAAAAAACAAATACAAAATCTGTGCTGAGACAGCCCATGATACACTTACAGTTTATACAGACAACATTACAACCCATCTGGATACTGTCATCACCACGTATGCCGATGAGACAGGTTAGCAATCTCTTAATAATGATATTTTAAATTCTACAATCACATATCACAAGATTTGAAGAATGGTGTAAAAACTGGAGAATAAAAATAAATATAAATAAATCCCATCAAAACGCTTTTACCCTCCGTCCTAAACCTATGACTTCTTTTTCTAAAGTATTTTTCAATAATAATTCACTTTCTTGAACAAATCAGTTACCTAGATCTCCACTTGGATAACGTCTTGGGGTTCAAATTCAAGACTAAAACGACAAGTGACTGCTCAACCAGTCCGACTTACAAGACAAATCCTAAGCTTGAAATTAATTACAAAAGACTCATTAACATGACTATAATGAGGCACATATCGACATACGAGTTGGGCTTTGGTGTTCCACCAAACCATCGAATCCGTCTCGTATGAAATATCTACAATCAAAATTCTTTATAGAATCCTTAATGTTCCATATTTTGTAAAAAATATAATCATTCATAAAGACAAAAATGCTCAATATGTCGCTGATTTGGCTCGATCCAGATACCTATCCTTTCATGATAAACTCCTGATCCATCCAAACCCATTTATTTCCAACCTCGATCCCTTCACGATTACTTATAACTCTGTCAGGCTTATGAAAAGAACATGGACTTACTTAGAACTATTCAGAGAGTGTTCTACGACTGGGTAGTGAAATGACAAGTCTCTTCATGTTATTATTCTTGTTCTGTTCACAATAAATAAATTTTTTAAAAATCAGCAAGATGTACCTATAGATCCTTCTTAAGGAACACCTTGCTGAAGCTCCTTGACTTTCTCCGAAGGGCGGTCACCCATCCAACTACTTTCCACGATCGACAAATAGAATATTCAAGGTCTCACCCTTATTAAAATGTTGAAAGTAAAAGTTTCATCGATGTAATGTGAAATCAGGCACCCGTTTGTTTCATGTATTATTTTCTGTTTTTTTTTTCTGACCTCTTGACTTTTCGCGTGGATATTATTAATTATGCAGCGGGAAAGGTCGAATGGTGGCTGTTGGCTCTGGGCCCATCAGCGGCTGGTAAATATTTCGACTGATTTATCCAAAATTAGCTTTTGCCTGCAACAGATGATGTCCGCTCCGCAGTTACAACACTCAAGAGATGCATTGCTCAGAGATGAAAATATACAAAAGATATATATATATATATATATATATATATATATATATATATATATATATATATATATATATATATATATAGATTGTTTCAACAAGATCATATTATTTTTGTATAAAGCATTAAATTATTCGTATATTCACTAGTACCGATTAGTAGACACTATTTCAATCATATATCATTAGATAACACACCGAAGGTTGCAAGTAAGTGTTGTAGTACACTTACTAAGCTCATTTCCCTCCATTAAGATGATTCATACGGAGAATAAGGAATGAGTTTACTGGAATGAAACAATTAGGAGATCTTCTTTCTCTTCTTCTCCAGATTTTACCGACGTTTTACGAAGTGGCAAGTGGGAAGAGAAAGCAGACCTTCAACTTCTTTCTCTTTCCACTCCCCTATTCGTAAAACGTCGGTGAAATTTGGCGGATTATTGAAAATGGTCGAGTTTGTATGGAGTCGAGTTTGTTGCGATTAATTTCGTTACCATTTCCGATATGCACTAAATCTCTAAATTCAAATTAAAAAACGATACAAAAAATGATTTTTATTTAGTTATAAGAAGGTTACGAAAACACAGCATAACGTCCCTCAAACACCATTAAATAACTAATAAGTCGCTAACCATAAAATAACCATTCGCTAATTATTGATAGTATAGGACGTTAAACATAAAAACAAATCCATAATATGTTGTTAACAAAAAAACAAAAACTTTATTTATTTTTTATAACACATTTCTATGCTGAATAGTATAAACCATAGATAGGGAACCTGAAACCTTCGTGACATAGTTGCGGCATCCAAACGTTTCTGCGCGGACTTCATAAATATATAGCTAGATTTAATCAATTTTAATTATGTAGATTAAGAAAATTTGAAATTCAATGGAATTAAGTTGAATACATGTTTGTATGTATTTACATATTAATAAAAAAAAGCAACAGTAAAATATAAATTATCATTGTGGACTCTATTATCACTTCCTAACCTTACTACGGCCGCTGATAATGAAAAAGTTCCCGACGTATGGCATAAAGTTTATACCAAAGTTTATACTATAAACTATTAACGTATAAATTCAATCCGTTAAAATCCTGGTAAACTCGACTAATTTGACATGGGAAACCCTGCGAATTTCATTTGGAAAATTCGTTTTCGCAGACAATTGAATGAAAACCCCGTCGAATTGATCCATTTCTTACAAATACCTTCAATTATATACAAATAATTTTAACCGAATTTAAAAAATGAGTGGGGGTTGACATTAGTATTCGTATCACGTCTACTAAATCATTGAAATAGATAGAATTTTATTTTTTATGCAGATTATAATAAAAACGAGAGGTGCCACTGAATTATTCCGAGTTAAGTAACCATCTAACTGTTTAATGGCTCAGGAAAGGGCTTCAGAGCCACGATTCCAAATTAGACAAGATGCCTAATTATAATGTTATCACCTAATTATAATTATAATGATATTATAACTAATGTTACCCTATTAATCTTTCAATTTCTTTATTTCTTAACCTTTAGTCCCGTTATCTGTTTACCTACACTTATCAAATGTAACCACCACTAGCTTGTTATCCACTGATATCTTATTCTTATTTTAGCTTTAGTATATCAATACTTATTCAATTTTCAATCTCTTTTTCGTTAACATTCATTTTCTTTATCTGTTAACCTACAGTTATCAAATATAATCTTTATTAGTTTGTTATACACTTATTCCTTTGTTTTCTATTTTTATTCATTGTTATTTTATATTTTTGTTTGTATCTTCTAAATATAATACTTGATCTTTTAACTACATTGTCACATACCAGACTTAAAAGACAAGAGCTTAACCGACGACTTGGCCAGTTATACAGACTACTTAACAGAAAATCTAACCTCTCAATTGAAAACAAACTATTAATATACAAGACCATACTAAAACTCATCTGGACCTACGGACTTGAACTGTGGGGGACAACTAAATTTTTGGACATCAAACGCATCCAATCCTTTCAGTCTAATGTCCTCCGTATAATAAGTCAATGCTTCTTATTATGTTACGAATAAAACCTTACATCATGACCTTAACATCCCTTATGTCCTTGACGTTATTCCATCTCGATTTTCAAATTTTCATCAGAACCTAATCCATCATCATAATTCCTTAGCACAATCCTTATCCAGTTCCAGTCATCCCTACAATCCTCCTCGAAGGTTGAAACGGCAGTGACCTCGAGATCTCTTATAAAGAAGTCACTGGAGTTCTGGCAATGGCCAGCTTCTCCACTCAAGTTATGAGCGTATGTGTCCTGTCTTAGTCTCCACTAGATTCCCATCCTACTGATGCGGCTGAGAGAGAAGCGCTGGGATCTCTTGGAGTCTTGCCTTATCCTCCACACGTGGGGGAAAAGGCCCGACTCGGAGCTCCCTCGGCTGACTGTAAATATTATAAATAAGTATGAATGTGTTTTTATTTATTTATTTAATGTTGTATCATGATCGATTTATTCTTTTATTCCTAGTTTTATTTTATTTTGTTATAATCTTGTTTTTCTTTTCTTTTATATATGGTATATTTGTATTTCATTCATCCTAAATATTCAATGCCATTAATCAAGAGAAAATTTATTTTTTCTAAATAAAAAAAAAAATTGTCACCCACTAGATCTCTGATATCATATTTTTATTTCTTTATCGGACAACTTCTTATTTTATATCTACTTATATTAATTTATTATATTTTCACCATGTACCTTTTATATTTTTTATATTTTGTAGCCCTGATGAAGACCTGCAAAGTGGGTCGAAACGTTGCCAAAAAAATTATATAATACTATTTCTATAATTTAGTATTTATTTGACCACACACTCCGATCAACTCCTTCTCATATTATATCACGGTCAATCATATCTACATCAATAGAATTCTATGTTTAACATTGTGATAAAATACAATCGATTATAAGTTACTGTTGCGTAATTGATTCTCTACAACAGAGCGAAACAGATTGCATAACTCGAGTCGACCATTGAGTGCTAAGGCTGCTGCTAAATATATTTACGACCAATAACTGACCGTTTGATGAAACAAATGTTTGCTAGTTCAGCTTGCACTAGTATCAAATTCCTGAATACTACCTGTGACACAGATGTTAACTTCAATTCCGATCTAGACTGAAACGTATTTCACAACTTTGAATCCGCAAAATCCAGAATCCGATTGACCGATATTGACTTCTGTAGATACCTAGGCATTCGAAAATGGTCTGGGAACTGGGTGACTCAGACAAGAATATCGGAACCGACTACGTAATTATTGTTCTAAAGCTCTGTTAAGGTACTGATTATGAAAACATAAAATTGTCTGCATGTGCACTAAATAAATGCTACCGTTGGTATTATTTAATATTTAATTGTATAGAATACAGCGATATAAAAATCAAAATTTGTCTATATTATTTAAAAAAATAAAAATACCCAGAATGAAATGTAAATAAATATAACGTCTATAATTTTTACTTTCACTTCTCCTTTGTCTGATAATACTTATATCTGTCAATAAGAGGGTGGTAAGTGAAAGTCGTGTGATGCGCACACCAGATTTTTTTTCCTAGAACGTCACACTGTATTTCTAGTGTGTGCGGCTTATTTATAGTCATATAGAATATTTTACATCTCTTAAAAATCATCGGGTCTTACTTAAGCCGCTGTACTGAAGCTAAAAGTTGCCTAGTTGACCGTGCGATCGCAGCAGAACAACTTCACCACACAAAGGCGGTAATCAAATCCTCAACGTTTTGATCAAGAAGAAATGGCTTTGCGCTCGCCCCACCGGCCTACCTATCTCTGACCCTCTTACAAGACAACCACCACGGTACCGTAAGATATATGTCTAACATAGGATTCTTATATGTGCATATATAACATGCAATTTTAATAATAACCGTATGTAGTTATTCATATTACATTAATATTATTTACCAAGTCTATGTATCTGAAATTTAACTTTATATGTAAATATGTCAATAAAAATAAAAATATGTCAATGTAAAAAAAAAAAATTACCTTGATTTATAGAGAGTCTTAATTATTCTAAGAATTACTTGTTAAAGGGGCTCTCTCGAAAAATTGTTGGGACTTAACATCATTGACGGTATAGATGTACTTTATAGTTTTTAAAATTACAAAATTGGTGCTAGATGTGATTTGGCCAATATTACAAATGAGATATTTTTCAAGCAACCGATAATGGTTATTCCTAAAAGAAATCAAATCTGGTGTGGTGCGCGCATCACACAACTTTCACTTACCACCATTTTCTTTACAGAAATATGTATTTGCAAATAAAGTGAAGAGAAATTAAAAATTATAGACTGTACGAAATATTATTTAAATCAATTAATTACCATTTTTTTTTCATAGCCGTCTAATGTTTTATAATTATTTTTTGTTACTAACCATTTCCTTTTACGACTGTACATTTTAATTATTGATATGACTACAACAAATAGTTAAGAGTGCAACCGATAAAGAAGGCCGCTATATTTATATAAATTTCATTGTGGGTATTTTTATTTGTTTAAGCGCCGGTATATATATATATACATCAAAATCGTTAGAGCCGTATTTGAGAAAATCGTAAACATGTGTTAAATCGATTATGTAAAGTATACGGTTAGCCGTTTTTGACGAAAAAGTTCCAACATCTCAGGCTTATACTAAACTTAAATATACAATATAATTTTCGTACGACTTTTCGTTTTTGAGCTAGATTGTTGCCATACATAGACAAAGACACAGGCACACCATTTTGCGTGACTTGGTTATTGGTTAAATTACACCAGTTAGTAATCTAGATAATAAAATATTTCTTAGGATAGAATATACCTTATGTAATCAACTATATTTTAGATAGTGTTAAGAAGATGGCCTCGTGATCTTCTCATGTAGACAAATTATTAGAGTGCTACCAGTGGGTAGTTTCTCAACAAGCGTGTTTCATGTAATAATATTTCTTTGTACAAATTTACTAGATGTATTCATACTAATACAGTTGTAAATATCATAATAAAAGTTTAAAAAAAAAAATAGTGTTGCCCAAAATCGGTCTTGGTCTTGCACTTTGCAAGATCAAGACCAACACTGCCTATCTGTTGCCAAGACTCATAAAATAATCGATTTTTTGAATAAAAATTGAGGCAAAATAGTTACTAATACTTGGCAATTTTAATTCCTATATGTAAAGAATTGGTGTAACCAATATACTTTTGCATTTAACTCTTCTAATTTTTCATTCAGACTTAGATAGGTTTCTCATATCTAAAACATTACAGTAATATCTCTCTAGTAATAAGCTAATAGGTAATTGCAAGACTGTTACAAGAGTATTGCGCCTAAGACCAAGACCTAGACCAAGATTGAGTTTGCAAGACCAAGAATTGTCACGGTCTCGCATTTGGGCAACATTAATTGTAGAAAATATAGGTATGTAGAATGTAGAAACATTTTTCCTAGTTCGAAATTAAACGAAAATTATAAAGAATAAGGCTACAGAAAAGTCAAATTAACATGACATAGTTAAATTTTTTAATTTATGCAACATATAACTACTAAACTACCTAATTACTGAAAGTAATGATACCACAAAAGGAGCCCCCTCCCTTGGCTTAGTTAAAATAAGAGGAAATTGAGAAGACGGAAATACAATAGAGGCTTTATGTTCAAAGTCAATGGGTGCGAAATTATTAAACCTCTCTTCTTAGAATCTCCTTTAAGGGCCAAAAGAATACTCAAGCAATTGTGAATTTACAATTTAGTTAATGAATGATTTTATTTATTGAATGACTTAACAGCATGTTCCTGCCAACTGATTGTCAATTTTAATTAACAAATATGATTTTATTATGAAAAAAAAATGTAATTATTAAACATAACAATTATAGCTATTATGAACAAGCTTGACGAACGCGAAGGTTTCGCCGCTTATACAAATCCGTTCAAACTTTTTTATCTGCAATATTAACCGAATCCACCAGCCTACTTTCGGAAAATTCCTCGAACATTTAATATTTATTTTAACTCATTCGTTATTGAGCGTTGTGTAGACGTTTTACAATCTACAGTTAACGTATCGGAAGCAGTGAAGACTGTATAAGTAATACTTTTATTCATAATGTATGTTACAAATGGCATCTTAAAATACTGAAATATACTATGAATATATAGGTTGACTACAAGAGTTCACTCCAGGTCTCCTACAAGAGTGTGACTTCAAGAATGGAACTGCAAGAAGAGTGATTAGTCCAGAGGACCATGAGGGTAATATAACCAGGAATGGTAGGGAGTGAAGAAATCCTGGGAGGTCTAGGAAGCGTGGTAAAGGAGTTATTAACTATTTAGAATTTATATCCTTATCCTTTAGTATTGATATGCGGTCTGTGAGAAAGAGATCTTTTGCTGAAATCTGTTATTGTTCCCCAAGTCTTTATAATGGTTCTTATGTCCAGTCGGTAGCTTACAGATAACTATTTCTAAGCTATCAGAGATGCCCCTTGCAATCTAGGGATAGCTTTATCCTTTTTTCTCAACAATACATGATTCAACAATTGGCGTATTTAACAAACTCAATCATTAAAATAAAAGTTAAATTAATATTATTATTTTAATTTGTTACGGATTAAGTCCATTCTGTAACTCAACGACGAAGATTCATCCTTCTTCAACCCAAATATTTTATGTAATACTTATTTTTATTTATTCGTATGAACCTTAAAACGTTGCTCTCGTATTAATGTAAGCAGACGCTAAGATAACAAGGAAAAACAATATATAAAACATAATCCAAAACCTGTTATTTGGTTCTTTTCTTAGCCCTGATGAAGGCGTGAAATTCAGGTCGAAACGTCGGCAAATGTCAAAATAAATATTACCATTTTTTTGTTTGCCTTCTAATTTGAATGGTCACCCCAACTATTCTTCTGTTCATTATTCACGACAGTCAACCATTTACCCACAATTATAATTCAAAACAAAAATTTGGATTTAAAAATCATGAGACTGAAATATATATATATATAATATATATATATTATAGCATAGAAATAAATATAGCATAGAAACCAAAAAAGAAGATACGGCGTTAGCTATACATGCTATTAAAAATAATCATAAAATAGAGTTAGATAAAGTCAAAATACTAGATACAGAAAATAATCAGCAAAAACGGTTGATTCTAGAGATGATGCACATTGGAAGGACCAAAAACACAATAAATACTCGGAATGATTTGGCCAAATTGAATTGTGCGTATAGCAACATTTTAAAATTTGCATAATCCAGATGAGAGATTTCGTTTTATTTTGTTTGGAAAAAAGGGAAAAAACAATTATAGAATGGGAACTATAGTAACTATAGTAGTAATTTAAATGGTTTCAATATTGTTGGATGAGTTTATAATGTTGACATTTGATTTTATGAGATGACTAATGTACATATATTTTAATTAGTTGATATTTATTTATGTTTTTAGCAATTTTAAAGAATTAGATATTTATTTGTATTGTTAATGATTTTAAAGTCAGTTCCAAGATGTACATGTGTGTATGTATGTGTAAGTGAGTGTGTGTGTGTGAATGTGTGTTATATATATATATGTGTGTGTCTGTGTGGGTGTGTGTGTGTGGGTGTGTGTACGTGTGTGTGTGTATGTGTGTGTGTGTGTGTGCATATGTATTTATATATGAGTGTTGTATGTATGTATAAGTATATATTTAATGTTAATTAATTTGCATAAGTTAAATTGTTGTACGACTAGGAGATGTTATACAAGCTGTTTTTATTATTCATAGATATGTTTTATTGATGCTGGTATATTGGTCATAGAGGCATCTTTCAATTGTTTTATATAAAATAGATGCGATTTTTCATTGTTTATTGTGTAATAATTTGTCTTCGGGCTCAGGACCGGGGAGGGCAGACGCTTAGCGATCCAGTAGCTTAATATATGTGCTAGTGGATGGTGCTGAGGCTGTCGGTGTGTCCCTGGCCTGATCGAAGCTCTATATTTTTTTAAAGTAGGTTAAACATTTTGAAATAATTGTTATTAAAGTCATATGGAAGTAATATTGTGTATCGATTGAGCTATTTGTAGTTCTAGCTTTGAAGAGGATCCCATGGTTGACTACTAAAAAGAAAATACCGGGATCGAAACGTCAATAAACAGAAGAAATGAACATTAATTAGTTTATTAAATAATAATTAAATGACCTTATTCCCAATAAAATAGTGAAGTTTGAATTTAATACTCAAAGGTCGATGAAGGAAAAGTTGTAAATATATATATATATATATATATATATATATATATATATTATATATATATATATATATATATATATATATATATATATATATATATATATATATTTAATTATTTCAGTGAATGTTGATGGAGATATAAAAATAGGCCAACATCATATAGAGAAATATTTCTAAATCTTGGACACCATATCTCAATTAAAGGACAAACTGAAGAAATAATCAGGCGATGTACCCAGGAATGGTGCGCACTCTCTAAATTTAAGGATATATATATATATATATATAGATTTTCGGTGAGCTCAGAGGTCAAGAGAAAACTTTGGATGAGTGCAGTTCTTCCTTTCATGACATACGGTTGTGAAACATGGGTAATAGACCAGAAGACTTGGGACAAATTGAGGATAACCGTCAGAGGAATTGAGCGATATCTTCTTGGAATAACACGAAAGGATCGAAAAACAAATAAATAGACCAGAGCTAAGACTGACCTTCCAGATATTGTGGAAAAAATGCACATCAGGAAGTGGACCTGGATCGTACATGTAATCATGAGAAATTATATAACTTGGACCAGGCAGTTTATGGATTGCTGAGGAAGATCACGCGAGGAAGAAAAGACGCCCGCCGACAGACTGGGACAAGGAGATGAAGAAGACCTGCGGGAGAGCAGCCTGGAAGAGAGTAGCATTGAAGAGGAAAGAGTGGAAACGGATCTGACAAATTCACAATTTTTCACACAAGTACTATGAAATAGTTTTTATAACAATGCTATTGCCTTGCTTCGGTGGATTTTTCAGTGCTTTATATTCAGTCATTTTTTATTTTCAATAATGATAGGAGACAGTTCATTTTTTTCAATAAACCAAATTTAAGGCACTTTAGAGGAAGACATATTGAGTATTAGGCAATTAAGCCCTGTAAGGTGACATCAATGTGGATAAGATCTACCTTATCTTGAAGACCACTTAATAATACACTGACATACCGAGTTTGATCAAAATCGTTAAACCTGTTTTTGAAAAAATCGTAAAAATGTGTAACATCGTTGATATAAAGTGCCACTTGTGGTTAGCAGATTTCCATAAAAAGTTGCAGTAGCATCTTGCCCATATGCCTTTCATAAATACATAATATCAGTTTCATACGAGTTTTCGTTTTTGAACTAGACTATTAACATACACACAGAGACCATTTTGTGGATATTGGTTATTTCGAACCAAGGCACCTCAAAACGTGTGTTGAAATCTGAGATTCGAAAACTTTCACGATCGCAATACTTTCGCTTACTATATATTAAATACATAGGTAAGTGAAAGTAGAAAAGTTAGCCCCCTCCCTCCCCATATAAAAAAATATATACATCCTGAATTCGCTACTGCTGAAATATATTTTGTAAATAAGATTTTTTAATAATCCACGTTCATTCAAAAATTAAATTTTGAATATGTATTAATATAATGATTAGAATTTTTGAGCGTATCATCATTTATTATCATTTGCGGATAATTCCAGCTCAGCGGACCCACTCAGTACAGAGCAACGAGATTTCGTTGTAGGTAAAGTCCCACCTGTATGCCTCTAAGTCCTATCCCGAGTCAGCTTATTTCAGGCTTCTTTTGGGCTTAGGTGACCAAGACTTATTTTCTGACTTCGGCATCTTTTAGCTTGTTATCAACAGTGTTCCAGTGTTTGTTAAACTTGATGCACACATCTTGGCCCGGTTTTTTTGCAACAAAAGTGTGTTCCATACTTCATCATGTTTTAAAATAAGTATGAAGGAATCCTGTAATTAAAATTATTTTACTGCAAGTGGTCGAGTATATGTTGCATTTCTTCAGTTGCATAATATGTGTATATATATATATATATATATATATATATATATATATATATATATATATATATATATATATGCAAGGAGGGTACACCCTGACCAACCAACTGCGGACCAACCCCCTTTTTACAAATTATACAAATATTCATTTAGTTGCAGTACTCGTCACTCAAATTATATAACTGTAATTTACATGTATTCTGTAGTTCAGATTGTATTATTTTATATCTGCATGAAATAAACGGAACGAAACCACAAATCGGAAAATTGCATTATTGTTACTTTATATTATTATAATTATTCTCATTGCCGATTTGTAACTATGATAAGGGAGAAATAATTCAGGGAAGAAGAACTCTGATGTCTGTGTTAGGCTCTGTCCCGCTTTGTATATGTAAATTAAAATATCACACGATCACTAAAACTTTTTAGGGGTGTCCATCCCCTCAAGGACGATGGCGCATGAACTCCACCCTCCCTCATAAAAACTTGTATTGTTCCCCTCTTTTTAAAAACCATCCAAGAAAAAGTAGAAATAGGAAAAATGTAGATCATATACAAAGACATTAAAGATGTTCTGGTCTCTGCTTTTTCCTCGATTGGAACTTTTCACTACGAAAATTCATAATTTGCCTCCTCAAAAATTAAAACCTCCGTAAAAATGTGCCACCCTCAAAAATATTGATGGCGCAACTTGAGCCATGAAACCCCCTTCTGGGAACCTCTGGGGTATGTTATCATAGAGAATTCCTTATTTGATTCAGTATTTACTAGGATCCCATATTAGAACCTTATCTTAATATAAATTATGCTCATACTATAAATGAATAATTTAATAATTCCTTGTATACTGATGCCCTACTTTATATTGTACTGTGAATATCATTCACTTTGAAAATGTTCATATTTAATATTCTTATAAGCATCGCTTTTCCCTCCACGAGTGGGGGGACAAGATTGGTTCAGAGTTTCCGTGGCTGATTGTAAATAGTGTATATAGGTATGCTTGTATCTAAGATGTTCATTTTACTTTTATTTTTATTTTTCCTTACTTATGTATACATATATGTATATATATATATATATATATATATATATATATATATATATATATATATATATATATATATATACCTATCCTTTTCTCCCCCTGAGCTATTGGTAGCATTTACTAAGATCCAAGCAGACCTAGATCGAATCTGTGCCTGGGCAAACTTAAACGGATTAAGGTTAAATGCTTCAAAAACTCAGGCCATTGTCATTGGTTCCAAGCCCCTCCTTATATCCTATACAGACTTTCCCATACTAAACCTTGGTGACCAGCCAATCTCCTTCTACTCCTCTGTAAAAAATTTAGGACTATTTATTGATCAAACCCTCTCCTGGAGTCACCATATTTCTCACATCTCCCGACGGACAGTTTCTACCCTCAAACTATTCCATTGCTTCCGCCATCTCCTACCTCAACATACGCGTAGACTCCTCGTTTCCTCTCTCAACCCCCCGTCAGCCTACTGGAGGCAACTCCCACCGACCGGGCGTAGGACTGATGATCCAACCCCGTGTACTTGAATCGAGAATCGAGATGAGGTTTACCAGGTCAAAAGCCGCCCTGAGGTTCGGTCCATGGACGGTCTGTTTCGGGAAAATAAATATAGGTCCTCGTGCGCTTGCTGACTCCGAGCCGCCATAATCCATGGATCTAAACCGATTTGTCACTGTCCTTGAACCCGAGAAAGTCGGTGAGAAGGACATTGCCAGATTGGCCCCAAAGGGGATCGGCTATGGAGCTACGGGTTGTCTGCCGCTACACCATGGAAACCATGGTTCGTAGCAACGTGAGGTTGGGTGAGGTTGCTCCCGCAAGTATCACACGTCTGTAAGGAGACCACATCTCGCGGCCAAAGATCTTCATGGTCTGTAGTGCCAACCGAAAAAAAAAAAAAGAAATATATATATATATACACATATTTTTTTCCTCTCTCCCTATAATATTTTATTTGTTCTTATTTCTATGTATTCTTTTGTTATTACATTATTTATTTATGTATCTGTATATACGGTGTAAATGCACTCTCTGAACTCTATTAAAAGTGTTCTTAACTGAGACAGATTGTAACATTTCTCAATAAACAAAAAAAAAAAAAAAAAATATTCTTATACTGTAGATCTATTATACTACTACTAAAAAATTAATTATAATTACTTTTTATGCCGCGTTTTATACTGTTATCTATTTATTTACAACTTTAATGTTTAGCAACGCTCTTACTAAGTCTCCACTGGCTTGCTTTTCACGAGAAAGCGGGAAGGCACGATTTAGAGTTTCCTAGGCTGAATTTAAATATTGTACATAGGAATAAATGTGTGACAAGTAGATTTTTTTTTTTGTTACTTCGCTATTCTTTAAATGTACTTTTTTCTGTTTTACAATTTCTTTTTAAATTTTAATGTATATATATTTACTCATCTCAATTCATATTGTAAATTGTATATAAAATGTTTGAATGTAAACAAAGAGCCATAATGCTCAATGTCCTAGATTGTAGAAGATTGTATTATTAAAAAAAAAATATGTATAGTGTATTTTTGATGTATATTACTAGAGTTACTCCTGTAATTGTACACAGTACAATTGTACAACACATGGTTCCCAAATTGAGTGAACTGGCAATATATTTTTAATTCTGATGATTTCTTAAATTTTAGATATTTAAGAGTCGGAAGGCCAATTAGGTCCGAAAAGGCCAATTAGAAATAAAAACACTAAAAATTAAGAGTGTATGTTTTCTTAAATTTGATCTATAGGCAAGTTAGGAAGAAAATATAAAATTTGATAAAAAATGGCCAAGAGAACTAATAAATATTATTAAATAATTAATCAAAATATTGTAATATTTAATGGGTAATACACAAAGGATATAACTGAAATGTTTTCTATTATGAATATGTAACAAACAGAAAAAAAAAAAGGGGGCTATCACTTACACTAAAACGTTGAAGATTCATGGTTGCGAGACAGTACAGCCAATATTATTGAAATATCTGCTAGAGGATTGCCGTATTGAGCAATCGGCACAAAGGAGGACCAACTGAAACAGGGCTCCTCTGGAATGCAGCAATAGGAAACAACTTAGGAATGCAGTTCTTGAATAGGCGAGCAAATATGGAACTAGGAATGGTCGGCAACTATTCCGCCAGATAGCAGCCATAGTTTAACGCACATTATTGTCCGCCTTTATCTTCCGTTGTTGTCCTCCACCGGGCACAGAATTTGGGTTAGGCCACAAAAGAAACCTAAAGCCGCGTGCGCACAAAACTAATTTATAATAAAATACTCTTATTGTAAATATGAATGTTAAATGTTTGTAATTGAGATACACAGGACCATAACAAATAAAAAATATAAAATCTGGCATTACAAATATTTCAATTATAACTTAAAATTGAGTAGAAATTAATTTATATCATGTCATTGTGCTATTGTTGCTATTTACAATATCTTCCATAACAGTAAAATTTCAGAAAGACGATTTTTTATTTTATTTGTATTTTACGCCTTATCTGGAATCCTCATATTAGACTTAAAAGACAAGAAACTGCCAACAGATTCTGACTACTAACACTTACTTGAGAAATGCTGTTAACTTTTTTTTTTTTCTTATGCCAGTCGTTGGTCATTTGGCCATCCGACATCTTGCTGCCCAGTATAATTTAGACTTTCTGATATGTATATTTGAAAATATTTTGTCTCTTATGTCCCTCAAGGCAGGACATGCGTCTAGATGGTCTGCATCCATTGTTTCCAGATGACACAATTTACAACTAGGATCCTCAGCGACGCCTATCTTGTAGAGGTGACTCTGCAGATAGTCGTGATCAGTAGCCAGGCGGAAGCAGGCAACTGCATCTCTTCTCGGCAGCTCAGCTGGAATCGGATTATCCTTCAACCACTCGTAACGCTTCCCTTCCACTTTGCCGAAATGTACTTTTCTTATTTCCTCCTTCACTACCATCTTCACCATTCGCCGTATTGAGTCGTAAGGTTTTGGATGTATCGGCTGAGGCAAATCTGTTCCTCGCTTGGCAAGAATATCAGCCTCAACGTTACCCGGAATCCCACAATGGCTGGGGATCCACTGTAGGACCACATTGGTGCCTCGGTGTGTCAGGTTAGAGAGGAGGGATTTACATTCCAATATAGCACTCGATAAACATTCATTCGTGCTTGTGACAGCAAGGATGGCTGCTTGGGAGTCGATGAAGAGAACAGCGCTCTGATCCCGCCTTCTAGACAATGTTCTTAAGGCTATGAGGATCGCCGCTATCTCACCGTCGAAATTTGTTCCATCTTTTCCCACCGCAGCGCTGATTTGGAATTCCCTTGAGTAAACCCCTTCTGCTGTAAACTTCCAATATTCTACAAAAAAAAAATCATTTACATACCATCATCAGGCCCATTTGGACATATGGTATTGAGCTTTGGGGCTCTACAAAAACATCAAATTCTTCCCGTATCCAATCCGAAATCCTCCGTAAAATCCTAAATGTTCCTTATTATGTAACAATTAAAATTATCCATAAAGACCTCAATATTCCTCTTGTGGAAGACTTGGCCCAAACTAGATATATCTCTTTTAATTCATAACTCTTAGGTCACCCCAATCCTCTAGTTCGTAACTTTTCATAATATACAATTCCTGACAACCTTCCCAGGCTTCTGAGAAGAAGATGACTAAGGGACCTCCTATATTTATTTATCTTTGAAGTGTTACCAATGGGTAGCTTCTTCACATGTACCTTCATGTTATATATTCCTATAGCAGATTTACTAGTTGTATATATGTTTACAATTATAAATTTCAATAAAATAATTTAAAAAAAAATTGTATTTTAGCATCTCTGCTCAGCCTCCACTGGTCCTTAATATTAATAATGCGGCTGAGTGAGTGGCGCTGGGATCTCCTAGGGTCCTGCCTTTCCTTCCATGAGTGGGGGGAGAAAGGCTTGGCCTGGAGAACTTAGTATTTATTTTGATTAGTTTAGTTTCTTTTTGTTTAGTTTATATACATTTACTTTTAGTATTATTATTTCGCTCTTTATTTATTTTTATTTAATGTAGATAATGTGAAGCTATTATTCGATCACTATAAATATTGGCCTTAGATGTGACAGCTAGTAGTATTTCTAGATAAAGAATTACAAAAATAAAAAATGTATTTTACCAGGTGAGTCGGAAGAACTCCTGGATTGGGTTGCCCACTGGAAAATGATTTTTAAAAGATCATAATTCCATATATCATTTTCGTTTGTTTAAATTTGATTGACTAGTTTCAATTTTTTTTTTTTTTTATGATTTGAATTAAAAGAGCTATAAAAGGACGTTCCTCTAAACATCAGAATGGAAATGCACTTTCAGAATAACGGATTTTCCTATTTGTCGCCTTTCGAAGACGAAACCGAAAATGTTTAAAAGTCAATGATGGTATTTTCGGACATTTATTGAGACTTTGATAACCGAAATGCTAATACATGTATGAAATATTGTTTATTTGTGATTTTTTTTTTAGTAGTAATTAGACAGTCAGATTCATTCCAATGAAAATCGGATGAGAACTTTTTTTTAGTTATTATTCTGTGAGCAACTCATTTCTCCATTCCAGTCGACTCACCCTGTATATTTAAAAAGAATAATAATAATAACTTGTAAATGGAATCTCAATCTTAGAGACATGAGGAAGGTTATATTACAGCTGATTAGCAGGGTTAAAAGATAAAAAATACGTATACCTAAAATTAAATAATACAAAGATGTGTTAGTTAAATTAAAAAAAGAAGAAAAGAAGAAGAAATTACTGTCCACCTGTATGTTAAGTAGTATGCCTGAATTGCCGAAACGTTGGCAGGTTAACTGTTCACCTTTATGTTAGAGATTCGTGGCTTTATATTTAGGATTTTCCATTTATAACGTAATCAATGTTCGTCTGTTTTCGTGCTATATGCTTATTTCAGTAATATTATTTTTGTAGTAGCCGTGCCTCCACTGTATCCCTGAGCCAGGGCCCAAAAATCAACCTAATCGCAGGCGAAAGTTTGGATGTAAATTATGAAAGTTTATGTTATCCTAAGTAAAATGAACCTTAGCCGCCATTCCAGAGCCGCTGCTTTCAAAAATGGCGGCTGGTTTAAAGAATAGTAGGCCAGTAACTTGAGGGTCAAAATGGAAAATTCATTTCGAAAAATGTAGGAAAGTTTTAATATTTTTAGCTTGTATGAGTTTAGCTTTATATATTACATGTATGAGTTTAAACATGTAAAAACCAAAATTTCTAATGCGGAACACCAAGAGAAAACTTTTTACAGCCAAAAAAAGCCAGATTTTTTCGATATTTTTTTGTTTTTTCAACTATAACTTCTACACGGTGCATCGAAGCTAGAAATGTATTCTTTAAATTATTAAAGAACGTTATATTTTGTGTCGAACGAATTTAATAATTTGGTTGATTGGTAAGGTAGAAGACAACGGTCAAACAATGCTGATTTTTACTGATTTTTTCAAAAACTGAGACAAATGACTATAAATGGCCAATTAGGTTGGAAATGCGTTCCTTAAGTGGAAAGAAACATTGAATCAAAGTAGAACATCAAATTTTGGGTCTACTGAATACCAACAATTTTAAATTAGGGCACTTACTCCAAACTGACGGAAATAATCCGGTAATCTCCCGATGCCAAGAAATCGGTAATGAAGGTATGTGTAATCTTCAATATTTCAACAGTATGGGTGTCTATTCCCCCACAAGGCTCTCCCAAGAAACATATAGAAGAAAAAGACGCGAAGAGAAGAGATTATTCCGCGGAAAGAGAAGAGCTTGGGAAAATAAGAACATGGAGGACACAGAGGCATTGCGAGGCCAAAATGAGAGTCGCCTGTCCTTTCAGAGAATAAACGAGGGTAGGGCAGCTTTTAGGCCCAGAGTGACGGCATGCAAAGACACAAATGGAACTCTTTTAAGCCACAAAGATGACGTACTAAGGAGATGGGTACAACATTTCAAAGGCGCATTAAACAGAGGAACGGTGCCTGGAGAAGTAGGTGTAATGAAGGAAGACTCCTTGAATTCTATTGAACCCCCGGATGAGGAGGAAATGGAAAACGCCCTGAGGAAATTGAAAAATGGAAAGGCGCCAGGCCCGGACGGAATCCAGTCAGAGCTGTTGAAATGTGGAGGTGAAGAACTCAAGAAAGCTCTGCATGATTTAATGCTGACCATCTGGGAAAAGGAAGCTATGCCTACGGAATGGGCAACAGCCATTATCTGCCCAATACATAAGAAAGGAGATCAAACAGAATGCGCTAACTATCGAGGAATCTCACTCCTTTCGTGTGCTTATAAGCTGCTCTCTAACATTCTTTTTGAGAGGATCCTCCCGTATTCTGAAAAGGAACTGGGGAAATATCAGGCTGGATTTCGAAGAGGACGCTCAACGACTGATCAACTGTTCTCTCTGAGGATGATCCTAGAAAAGACTATGGAGCGTAAGGTAGTCACCCACCATTTATTCCTGGACTTTAAAGCAGCATACGACAGCGTTGATAGAACGCAACTATACTGTGCCTTGGAGGAGCTAAGCATCCCTCAGAAGCTCGTACGCCTAATCAAGATGACCATGGACAGCTCGAGATGCAGAATACGCGTCGGTTCTGACGACTCCGAAGAGTTTAAAGTGAGCAGTGGGGTTAGGCAAGGGGATGCCCTCGCCTGTCTATTGTTCAATTTGGCAGAGGAGAAAGCTGTAAGAGACTCCGGTATTCAGACCAAAGATATAATCTTCAATCGCCTGACACAGCTTCTTGGTTTTGCTGATGATATTGACATAGTAGGTAGGTCTGAACGGGCTCTCAGAGAAGCGTTTATAAGCCTTGAAGCAGCTGCAAGACCACTTGGTCTAGAAGTCAACGAGAGGAAAACTAAGTATATGAGAGTTGGCGGTGAGGTTGATCTGAACTCTCCATTTGAGGTAGGTTCTTTTAAGTTTGAGAGAGTGAAAAGTTTTATATACCTTGGGTCTGAAATCAATAGCAAGAATGACATGGCTCAAGAAATACAAAGAAGGATCACGGCTGCCAATAGATGTGTCTTTGGACTTGGCCGACACTTAAGAAGTAGGTACCTCTCAAAGAAGACCAAGCTGATCATATACAAGACCCTTGTTCGGCCTGTTTTGACATATGGCTCAGAGGCTTGGACGATGACCAAAAGGGATGAGATGAAGCTGAGTGTCTTTGAGCGAGGAGTCCTCAGAAGGATTTATGGTCCAGTAAAGGAGGGTGATGTCTGGAGGAAAAGAAAAAATAGGGAGCTCAGTTCTCTCTATGCAGACATCGACGTAGTCACGTATATTAAACTGGCCAGACTAAGGTGGGCAGGGCATGTGGCCAGAATGAGCACCCTTGAAATACCAAAAAAAATAATGATGGAGGAGCTGCACCTCGTAAGACGGGTAGGAAGGCCGAGGACGAGATGGTTGGACAACGTGGCCTATGATGCGAGAACCCTGCTTGGTGTGCGGAACTGGAGAGCTGCAGCAGAAGACAGAGCCAACTGGCGGAGGCTCTTGGAGGAGGCCCAGTCTCGGTGACGGGATGTTGTGCCATACATGAATGAATGAATGGGTGTCTATTCTACAGAGTTATTCTTGGTTAGAGGCTGTTACATGCAGTATAAGCCTCTTTTCTACCTTTCCACAGCAAAGGATTTATAGAATATGTCGAAAGAAACCGAATTTCATGAAGATATAACGAATCCCGACTCGAGATATATAACTTACCAACATAAAAACTGTTAGTGCTCAGTGGCGCAAAATTTGATGCTTTACAACTTTGATTTTATAGGATTTTCTTCTTAGGAGACTCATTTCCAAACTATAGGATCATTTATAGTAATTTGTCTCAGTTTTTGAGAAATTTAGTAAAAGTCAGCATTAGTTTTAAATATGGATGGTGCATGACTGATTTTAAGTGGGATGGAATTCCAAAAGGTGGTGGAGCGGACAATAATGGACTGTTGAAATAAGGCAGATTTGTGGAAAGGGGTATAGAGGTCAGAAGGACGAGATCTTGTGGAGAGTGAGTGGATAGATGACTTGAATTGAAGGAGATTGAATGCGTAGGACGGACGATGATTATAGATTATTTGGTAAAGGAATGAACCTAGGAAATATTGTCTTCTGAAGGAGGGGACGAGCCACCCTAACTCGGCGTAGTAGTGGGATACACGAGAACGTCTCGGGGTTCCATTGACAAATCTTACTAAGCCGATAATAAGAATGATAATTATTTGAAAAAATATATATATATTTAAATGAATGATTATTGTTTCATGTTGTTGTTGCATACATCTAGTATTACATACTTAGCTACTTAGCAATATTAAATGTATTTATTGCTGAAATATATTAAGTGAATAAAAGAAGGTTCCGTTGCCGATACAAGCCAAAGGAGACAGGAACAGGTGTTGGCCAGCCTGGTCCAACTTGACAAGCTACAAATCAGCGTTACGATTTTCCCGTCATTCATCACCAGAATTAAACGAGGGGGGAATTCTACCACTTTCCTTTTCCCCCTTTAGTATGTTTTCCCTTTCATTTTTCACATTTTTTCTTTAATTTATGCGATATCAATCGAGATTTACGGTCCAGGCTAAATGAAACTCCTACAACGGTCCAATAAGCCGCTCATCTGAGAGCGGTATCAGTTTTTGTTTGTTCTGGTCCTCTTTGCATTTCGCTTCTAGTTTGACATCGGACGGTAATAAATCGTTATAGGTTTTCTACTTTATTTCTTTCTTTGTTTTTTTTTTTTGTTTTTTTTTTACTAGGTTGAGAAAAGTATAACCCTATTATGTCTAAAAGTTTATGTAAAATAACAATTTTAGTCTCTGTTTTGGGAATTTGTATAAACATAACCCACGCGCCATGAGGTTACATCTATAAATATCAATATTTTTTTCAAACACAAAGATATATGATGGGCAGGATAAGGTACTTCTAGTGTATCCCAAGACAGCCGAAACATCGGATTTTTTTTATATACAAAGCACAGTTTTTACGAATTTTCAAACAATTTTGGTCCATTTCGCAAATCAACCGAAAAACTAGATAGACCCTATTGTTAACAAAGGTTTGGACTTCTAAAACAGTTTTCAAACCTTACCCCAGCCGGCCACCTCGGAAGTTATTGAGGATTGATCACGCGGAAACGTTGAATTTAGAGTTACTACCATTACTTTTTATTTATGTAATTTTTTTACAAGCGTATTTGAGTTACCATCGACCGAGTTTTTGACTAAATAACATCTTATTATTTTTGCCCATATGCGAGACCGAGACGAATCTTGGTCTTGCAAACTCAGTCTTGTTCAAGGTCTTGCGCAAGAGTCTAACAACAGACTTGCAGTTATTTAACAGCTTATTAATATAGAGATATTACTGTAATTTTTTAGATAGAAGAAACCTAACTAAAACCGGATGAAAAATTAGAAGAGTTAATTGCAAAAGTATATTGGTCATACCAATTCTTTACATATAGTAACTAAAATTGTCAAGTATTAGTAACTATTTCGACTTAATTTTTATTCCATACTAGACTGAAACGACAAGAAACCGCTCGACGTTTCCGATTACTTCAGCACATACTAGACAAACGCTCTAAACTTCCAATTAATTAAAAAAGACTCATATACATGACTATAATAAGGCCTATTTGGACTTACGGAGTTGAGCTATGGGGCTCCACTAAACCATCGAACCTCTTAACCTCTCGTATCCAATCCTTACAATCCAAAATCCTTCGTAAAATCCTCAATGCTCCCTACTTTGTTACAAATAAAACTATCCATAATGACCTTAATGTTTCTTTTGTTTCAGATCTGGCCCAATCCAGATACCTATCCTTCCATAATAAACTTCAGAATATAGACATATCATTAGAGTACTACCATTGGGTTGTTACTCAGCAAGTGTTGTCATGTCATTATGTCCATATGTTCAAATTTACTTGATGTATTTATTTAATACAGTTGTAAATATCATTTAGAAATAATTAAAAAAAAATTATTCAAAATATTAATTTTATTTTTACAAGTACTGGTCTGGGTCTTGGAAAGTGCATGGCCAAGACCGATTTTGGGCAACACTACATCTAATTGTCTATACTTAGCAAATTATAAACATATCACGAGCTTAGTAGCTACGTTTTGAGCTAAGTTTAACCTGAGAGCAGTTTAAAATGTGCTTAAAGTGCAAAAGGTTACTTCAACAAAAATCAGGTGAGAGGACCGCTTTAAGCTTGATCCAACCTATTTGGGTTGGACAGAGGATGGTGGACGGAAGTGTATTAATGAAGATCGTTACCATCGGCATTGAACGTTTTGGTTCACTGAGCTTGTTATTATTTATTAAACTATAGGTATGTAATAATATATAGCACATTTAACCGAATTCAATTAACCTCGTCAATCAACAGAGCTATAAAACAATTTTGTCACAGTTAACTTGCGGTAAATTTTATATTGGCGGTAGGAGATGCCGGCCGGTAGCTCAGGAGCCTTAATGCCTTCCTCTTTATAGCTCATCAGGGTGGGTCATTGTATCGATAAAAGTGCAATAAACCTTATTGAGTCTTTGAAGAAGGATATTAACAGCGCTTTTATTAATCCATTAATTCTAGTTATTTTATAGACATTTCCTCATGATTTTACTCTTTAAATTTATTTTTAGATCATATTCATTATTATGTTGCTTTCACCAAAGAACAAAGATAGCCAGGCCTCCGTTTTTGTTTTTCAATAGTGTTTGAATAATATTAGGAACATCATTTAGAACATCTCCTCTCACTGATCTTTACATTAATTTTGATCATAGCCTATCCCACATATTCTTCAATAGTTCCGTTAAGGACGAAAGTAGGACTTTTTGAACTACTTAAACATTTTTATAAGGTACATCTAAAGGCATCAATTAAATAAATTTTATTAACACTTCTAGCGTGTTAGACCTTAAGAACTGAAGTCAGAAATGATTTTTTTTTAATTTGTTTTATACTTAATTATAATTCTTGGTTAGAACAGCATGACTTAAAATCAAATATCTAAAGATTAATTTTAAAAAAAAATTGATTTAACAAAAATTCAAATTTTTACAATAAAATGGTGGATGATATTCCTCCACTGGCTTTAGCATCAGTGACGCGGTTGAGAGAGTAGCGCAGGGATCTCTTGTAGTCCTGCTTTTCTTTCTATAGTTGGAGGGAAAGCCTGGCATGGGGTTTCCTGCCTAATTGCATATATTGTATATAGGTATGACTGTGTTTTTATGTTTTTTAATTTACTTATCTTTAGGTTATTTTATTATATATAGTTTTTGATTATTATTTTACTTTTGTTAATTTTATATTTTCTGTATATATGGTATGAATATGTTCATATATCACTATAACTATTGTCCACGTGACAGATTGTTATATTTTCTAAATAAATAAATTTAAAAAAAAATATTCCTAACCCAAAATTACCGATTATTACCATATATTCTTAAGGCATAAAACACTAGATTTATTCATGTGGATAACAGTTAATAGTGAAATAGTTATAAAAAATATATCTAGTTATTTATTTGTTGTATGTGTATAAATTAAAGAAATATAATTTTTCCCTCTTTGCGGTTTGCGGGCGCAGAGACCACAAGCTTTGCGGACAAAGGCGGGAGGGGGGGGGGAGGTAGTTTAGACCTCCGAAATTCTAATTCTACCAACTTTATATAAAGTTTACTGGGGAAAGAAAGGCACAACTGAATTTTAATGACGTGACCTTTAATCAATAAATACGCCTCGTAATTCCTTTAAGTATCCCACAACTTTTTTTTTTTGTCATTTGAAAAATTTCCCGTTTCATCACAAAGTAAAATATCATTTTTTTTTTTTTAATATTTTGTTTCGATTAACAGTTTTTTATTATTATGAGTTATTCGTTATAAAACAGGGTTTTTATCTCAGCCAACTAGAAATAAGTAGCCTTATAATGTATAACTTTTTTAATTTTTCCTGTTGACGCAATAAACCATAATAAGCACTCTTGTCCAAGAGGGGGTCATTCAGGCTCTCAATATACACGATATAAATATATTATAGTTCTGTTTTTCGTCACCTACATCACAATAATTCCATGCTGCATATGTCAAGTCATTTAATTTATTAATTTTTTTTATTTCTCATTATTTTTGCTAAGCTGCAATATACAAATCTTCAAGCCACTTATTCGATTTTAATACATGTAATAAGTCACCTCTCTCTTATTGAACACTGGTGTAATAAGTGGCGCATCCAAGTAAATGAATCTAAATCCAAAAACACCACTTTCACCCTTCGGCGCAAGTCGTGTCCACCAGTTTATTTCAACTCCATACCACTTCCCCTCTCCGACACAGTTCGGTACCTTGGCTTCCTTATAGACAAAAGACTAACATGGAACCCACATACCAGACTTAAAAGACAACAGCTTAACCGACGATATGGCCAACTATATAGACTACTCAATAAAAAATCTCAACTTTCAGTTGAGAACAAACCATTAATCTACAAGACAATCCTGAAACCTAACTGGACCTACGGACTCGAACTGTGGGGGACAGCAAAACTTTTCAACATCAAACGCATTCAATCCTTCCAGTCTAAAGTTCTCCGAACAATAGTCGATGATCCCTTTTATGTAACCAATAAAACCCTAAACAATGACCTTAGTATCCCATTTGTACTTGACCTAATCCCAGACAAGTTTTCCAAATTTCACCAGAATCTCCCTCATCATCCTAATCCTGTAGCACAGTCTCTATCTACCTCCAGTCATCCCTACAATCCTCCTCGGAGGTTAAAACGGCAGTGGCCCCGCGACCTTTTGTAAAAATTTATATATTGGAGTACGGGCACTGGCCAGATTCTTCACTCATGTCCTGAGCGTCTGTTGCTCTAGTGCCCTCCATCAGCCTCCACTGGCTTACTATACCAGTGACGCGGCTGGGAGAGAAGCACTGGGATCTTTTGGAGTCCTGCTTTGGCTACCACAGTTGGGGGACAAAGCTTGATTCGGAGTCCCCTGGGCCAATGTAAATATTGTACATAGGTGTGAATGTGTTTTATTTGTTTTGTTATTTCTGGGCTGGTTTGTTGTTTTAATTATCTTGTATATTACTTTAACTTTTTATTTATATATATATACTTTTTTTTCCCATTTCTTATGTACATATTGTGTGAATGAATACTATAGCACTAGTACCAATACCCTTCAGTGTGGCAGACTGTATTAATACTCAATAAAAGTTAAAAAAAAAAAAATTCATGTAATACAACATATACATGTTTTTTTTTTAATGGTTTTATATATATGCGTGTTTGTATTTGTTTGTATTTAAAAATTGATTTAAGTAACAGAGGTAATTTTCTTTTATTTAGTAGAATTGGTGTTTCTCCATAAAAGGAGTTTTTTTTTTCTTTATATATATTTTTTTTCTAGGCAACGATTATTTTGTTTCAGAGAGTTATTATTTATTTTTAGTTTATGTGTATATTTTTAGTTTACTAAAGATTTTTATATTTATGTAATGTAACAGATCTACTGACTAGAAGTAATCCGGTTTTTTTTTTCTGTTCATCTCTGTCATTCTTAATTGACGTCCAACTTTATAATTATTTTTGAATCGAAAAAAAAATCGATTTTTTTTACCAGTCCTCGTCTTGATCTTGCAACAGTAAGGCGGCCTTGGTCTTGGTCTTGCAAAGTGCAAGACCATGACCGATTTTGGACAACACTAAAAGTGATAGGTGAGTTTATTTATACGAGTAAAATTCCGTTCAATTTTGGGCAACACTTACATCCATCAAACCATCCTAATTTTTTAATAAATTTCTATAATAATAATGTCGTAACTGAATAGTAAATCATATGGCAAGATTACCTATCTATGGCGTGGTAGTTTGATTTAAGTTCTCCTACTAACTGATTTTATCTGGGATTGAAACGCGGATCAGTTTGAAGAATGAAATTCAGTTTTGTTCTTTATTTGTACCGCAGTTCCCAATCGAATGCAACAATTAAAGGATGCTGGAACAAGAAAATTTGCATATCGGAGTTGGCAACGGGAAGGGTTTTATACTCAACCAATTAGGGATCGGCTTCCTTCTACACTAACTGATCCAGTTGAGAAATTTATGGGTTCGTTTTGAATTCGTTGAGTGAACTATTCGAAATAAATAGTTGCACATTATGCATTGATGATTTGACTTTAGTGGCAATATACTTCATTTGTTAGTTTTTTTATTTACACACAGTAAAATTCAATAACCTTAAGACGCGATTAACTTAAACGAAGATTAGAATTAGTTCGAAAATGTATAGAAAATATACTTAATCCGTAACAATTAATAATAATGATATTCATTTTATCATTTTGAAAATATGGTGTGTTTATTGCCATCTACTTATTATGATTCAAATAAAGGACAAAAATGACTTATTCTCAAGAGAAGTAATCGTTAACGGATCCATGATTTTTATTTCAGGGGGCTTCAGCCCGAAAGCTATTTTTGTTTGCAGGATCTTGAAACTGGTCTTCAGGAGCCAGTTTCAAGATCCTGCAAACTAATTTTAATTCAGTTGTTATACTTTAAACTACATCATATAAAACGCATATTAATTCAATAACAATCAGTTATATAAATAGTCCAAATTCTATTTTATAAAACAAAATTTGTATAACATAGCATTTTGGTTAAAATTTGTCATCCACCTACCATGCACCGCTTCATAAAATTTCCTAAAATGCATTATTATAATATAATTCGTCGATTTGTCATTCTTTTATTTCATCGAATGTCGTTTTTTCACTTCTAAAACTTATAATAAATAAATAAATAATTAAAATAGAATGTTAATTATTTTAAGAAAAGAAAAAAAAAAAGAATATAATTTTTTCACAACTTATCTACCTCTTTCGTAGACGATATCAGAAGTGTTCCTCCTCACTAACGCATTCATACAGGACTGGATTTGTTTTAAAACGGAGTGGGGTTTATTTATTTTAAATACAAGGTGTCCCGTAAGTATAGGGATATATTTATAAGAGCGATAGCAAATCTTAAGAGCTACAAAAAAGTTAATATAAAAAATGAAACATTTTCAACAGAAGAATAGGAAATTCAAGATTTTGTGCTTTTTTAAGCAAGTGATGTTTTTTTGTTGTTGTTTTTTTTTTTTTTTTTTAAGAAGTGAACTAAAGAAATATTCAATTTAAGTAATTAATAATTGCTTCGCTGTAAGTAAGAAAAAAAAAAACTTAAGATAAAAGCAGAGTTTGTCATTATTAAAACCATTTAAAAGGGCCTTCTGAGCAGCTAAACTTTACTTACTTAAAAAAAACAACTAAGGTGTGTGCTTCAGACAACACGATAAAAGTGAAAACATCAAATATACATTATAAATAATAGCTCATTACTAAGAAGATGAAATGCTGAACATTTCTCATGCTTACAGTATACAGGTCCTGTAATATATATATATATATATATATATATCCACATATATTATTACAGTAAGGCTAGAAATCGGTTTTGTACCAAATATAAGCTCCTGTCATGCTCAAAAACCATGAATGGGGTACCGTTGGATTCAGAATTTCACGGGGGGTTAGCGAATCGTAATCTCCACTTTTGTATTTCTTTCCAAAATAAATAAGTATATACAAACATTTTGCTAGGTTTCAATACTGGAACGGTGGCTGTAGGTCTGTAGATCGATACGGGACAAATTGGATCTTGAAGATTTTGATGCGTACAGCAAGACCCCGATAGTTCCCTCGGAACTATCGGATCCTCCGGTTTTAAGCCCAAAAACATACCATTTTCGAGATAACGCAAGGCATAGGGTTCGCATCCACACAGTCTTACATTAGTTGTAGTACTGTAATTGAATACATGTCTCATTTCGTCGACTTGAGGTCTCTATGACCGAGAGAGGAGGAGTTTATATTATTTATCGATGGTGTTTTTAATCGGCATGCCATATCATCGTTAATTTTTCACCAAATCTTAAGATTGAGCCACCAATTTCGAAGGTTTCCTTCTCCTTCAGGCGGGCAAAATCGTCCAATCACCTCGAAAATTCAGGCAAACAAGTTATGAAAGAAAACAAACTTTATTTGCGAATAACTAAAAAATTACACACTTTTCCCTTGGTTATGCCCATGATTATATAAAAGATCACTAAATTCCCTACAAAATGAAAAGATAAAATCATCGAAATCGATTAGAAATTTTTCCAATATTTTTTTTTTCAATTTATTATGTATGTTTTCTTATTTTCGATTAATATTCATTAGGAATGTTCTATTATAGCCCATTTCATTTGAAAATAACTATATATTTGGCATATAGCTATAGTATCAATACGACGTTGAAACAATTTGTACTGACCGAAGGAGGAAAGTGGGTTCAAATATTTTTTTTTTAAGGGAAAACAGAGTTGAAATTTGTATTTCGCACCTCTATAACAAAGATAAAGAGTTGTATTCGTAACTTGTACTATTTTTAACAAAGATACAGCTTACTGAAATTTGTGAACATATTGGTTCCAAACAGAAATGAAGATTTAAATTAATTTTTGTTGTCTTTGTCGATTATATGTATCGATAAAGTAACATTTGATTTCTTGGTCTTTTGATACCTTACATTATTTTATTTTCTTATTAATTTGGCATTTGATAACAATATGCTGTGCGGAATTTTTTGCACGGGCCTACTAGTATACATATATATATAGAATAGAATAGAAAAATAATTTTATTCTGGGACGAAGTCCCTTCAGAATAACAAAAAAGTAAAGAAATTAAAATTTTACATCTGGCCAGATAAAAACAAACATAACAAATTAAGATAAAGATAGGTCATTAAAGAAAAGAAAAAAAAAATATTGGTTATACATACTATATACAAAATTAAAAAAAAAAATCTATATAAAAAACTCTTGAAACCATACTAAGATACTTAAAACTATGTAAAATGTTAAAATATAAATAAACCCTTTTAGGAAAAATAAAAAATACAGAAAAAATAAATGTATATTCTTCTTAACAGTAAAATCTGTTTCTGTTGAGGAAAAAAAAAAAAAAAAAAAAAAGAGAGAAAAAGAAAGTCGAATCTATAATAAGTATTCAGGTCATGAGCTATATGTGAATATGGTCTTATAGATAATATGTAATTTTACATAAAAGGTTAGCTGGTGCCTGACTGTTTTTGGGACAGGAAGGTCGGAAGGTCGAGATCTTGTGGAGAGGGAGTGGACTGAGGACTTGAATTGGAGAAGGTTGTAGGCATAGGAAGGACGATGATTGTTGATGATATGATAGAGGAATGTACCAAGGAAATATTGTCTTCGTATGGAGGGGAAGAGCCACTCTAACTCAGTGTAATGATGAGAGACATGGTAGTGTCTCGGGGCACCAATTACAAATCTCTCTCTCTCTCTCTATATATATATATATATATATATATATATATATATATATATATATATATATATAATATGAGGAAGTGTTATATTGGTTCTTAGGTTTTTGTAATTGAAGGCACCTCTTCCATTGATAATTATTTATTTATATATTCCGACGTTTAGGGTTTCTGACCGATCTTCAGGACAATTTACACTGGTTGTTACTATCCAT
Source organism: Nezara viridula (assembly GCA_928085145.1). Taxonomy (NCBI): domain Eukaryota; kingdom Metazoa; phylum Arthropoda; class Insecta; order Hemiptera; family Pentatomidae; genus Nezara; species Nezara viridula. Next base: position 101,312,611 of record OV725078.1, on the reverse strand, counting down.
TATATATAATAAAAAAAAAAAATCACTAACCATCTCATTGTCGCATAACATTGTATAATAAAACATTTTGTGACTGGATTAAAATTATGCTTAAAACTAACATACATTTTTTAAAGATCAATTATAAGTTTATTCAACATCCATTGCAATTTAAAAAAAAAAAGTATTTTTGAACGTTGTTGTAACCTAGTGACTAAATGTACCTTGCACTGTTATAACAATGTGATGGTTGTTAAGATTTTTTTTTATTATGCATAATAGATAGCAACTAAAATAAGAAATTGTCCTGGTTGATGGTTCAAAAACCTAAAACGTCGGATAAGGGGGCCTTCAATTACGACAACTTTATTGTAAATTTCTAAATAAAGACCGGGAATCCTCTCTCAGAATTAGATTCGCGATTAGTAAAATATCCGATGTATTCAATACGTATGAAATATGATCATAAATTAACAGTACCATATCAGTTGGCAATTAGTGGTCTGGTTTCGATATTTCAATATAGACCATTACAAAACACATAACATCAATTTTAATTTATAATTTTATTTCTTATTCATTAGTTGGATATATTTTGCGAAAGCCAGTGCTTTTGTGAACAAGAGAAGGGTAGGGATTTTTTTTTTTTTTTTTAATCAACTTATCTTTCAATATATAACATGAATGAAACGTCCAGTTTTATCGTACGCTATAAGAATATTGAATTGTAAAGCTGATTATAGAAGCATTATCAATGGACCAATTCTTTTTATAACCTTTACAGCTGATCTTTGTAGCAATGTGAAACGGAATTAATAATTGACTTCTTCTCAATCAGATTATGATAGAATAAACCAATAATAAATAAAATAAAGCATATATGAGCTACATAAATAAAAATGTAAACTTTTAACCAGGATTTGAAATCGATAATTAAAAGAATAAAAATGAAAACTGATCAAAATTTTTATCTAGAATTTAAAAAAAAACATTTGATGATTTTTATTAAGAGCGATTTAAAATTTTGATCATAAGAGATCAAAATCATATGCTGATCATTATTTTTACAACTAACAATAATAATTCTTGAGTAATACTTTTGTTAATCAGAAATATAAACTTTTTGTAATCTTTATGATATATACACGAGTCTGGAGCAGTAGGTGGAGAATATTGTTGTCAAATATTAGCAAAAGAACATATTTTTTTTTGAAATTTATTAGAAATTTAACCTTACAAATATATATATACATACAGTGCAGGTACAGCGTTCATATGTAAAGCGATTTCAGAAATATAATATTAAAAAGTGTGTACATGAATAACGAATACATTCATGTCAATATATTAATATGTGTGTAAAAGGTGATTTTTATTTCCTGATCAAAAATTTGTTTATCACAATTTAATCATTATTATTTTTGTAAAACCGTATCTTTATTTTTAATCGAATCAATAAATATCGAAAATCGATTTAAATTTATAAATCAGGCAGGATTTTTAAATTAAAAATCAAATATAATAATTATTGCATGATTTTGTGGAACAAATAATTACCGATTTCAAACCATGCTTTTAACACATTTTATATTATTAAATCGAAACATACCGATAATGTTTAATAACTGAAATGTAAAATATATTTATATTGAATATATTTGAAAGACAAACAAATAATAAAATACATAATAAAATAAAAATATATGAGGTGTGCAAGCCTAAGTGTTCCGACGTGAGGTAATAACATAACGAATATATAAAAAAAAAAACTTCACCAGCACCCTTTAAAGATAGGGATCAAACGGCTGCCCGGGTCCAATCATATTTGGGGAAAAAATTATCGTACAAAAACTCTCTTTTTTATATATATATATATATTTGCCAATTAAACTTTACATAATAAGGAATCATTATTCAATTTAATTTAAATAAATCAGGGGGGGGAGGAGAACTTAAATATTTTATTTTGTAGGTTTACAAATGACCATTAAGACGGGAACACAGCCGACGATAAGGCCATACGCTCTACTAAAAAGAAAATCTAAACTTTCAATTGAAAACAAATTACTGATCTATAACAAAATACTGAAACCTATTTGGCCTTACGGACTAGAACTGTGCTGGACAATAGTCGATGCTCCTTTCTATGTAACCAACAAAACCCTACGCCATGGCCTCAACATCCCATTTGTCCTAGACCTTATCCCAGAAAAATTCTCCAAATTTCACTAGAACCTTACTTATCATCCAAATCCTCTTCCGCAATCCCTACCAAGCACCACCCATCCCTATAATCATCCAAGAAGGTTAAAACGGCAGTGACCCCGCGACCTTTTGTTATTTGCATATTTGGAGTTCTGGCAATGGTCAGATTCTCCACTCAAGACTCAAGACAAGCATGTGGCTAAAGTGCTATCGATCAACCTCCACCACCTTCAGTACTAGTGAAACGGTTAAGAGAGTAGTGCAGGGATCTCTTGGAGTGCTTTTCTCTCAATGGTTGGAGGGGCAGCCTGCCTCGGAGTTCCCTCGCCGTATTTTAAATAGTCAATATAGCTATGTATGTGTTTTATTTTAATTATTGTGTATACTTTTTGATTATTATTTAGTTATCTTGCTTGCTGTTTACTTTATATTTTGATTGTATATATTGCGTGAATGTTATCTTACCCCCCTATAACCAATATCCATGTGAGGGAATTTTATATTATTCAATCATAAATAAAAAAATAAATGATCGTTGATTTTGAACAAAAAAAACAACAAAATAACGATCCCAGTAAATCTTTTAAAAGGTTAAACTATAGTAACTTGTACATTTTTTGAACTGTCTTACTTTTTTTAATTTTTTGGTATATCAATTTTCTAAATATTGTATGAATTTATGCATATCGTAATATTCTCCAGTAAACTTCTCTTATCTCACTCATATACCGCACTGAAGAAATAAAAGGTGTAAGAAAATCAACTATACTTAATAGCTAGTGCTATTATAAATTAAAAAAATATAATTACATGCATTAAAAATTCTATCGAATATCTAAAATACTACACTAAATTGAAATTTCTATTTAATACCATAATTATTGTATTGTTGTCTGTGTGACAGATTGTTTTTTTCTGAATAAATAAATAAATAATAATAATAATGAAATGTTTGTAAACTTTATCAATAAATAATACTTTCAGTTTATTTAAAAAACAAAAATTATAAATAACTATTCACATTTTAAAGGAACCTGTTCATATAGTTCAGGATAGAGAGAAAAATACGAAATATTTTTAAATAAATTGATTTTAAAGATAGTTATCTTTAATGTAATATAGGAAAAAAGTAAGTGAAGTGTTCTCCGAAACGTTATTAAATATTTAAAATAAATAAAATGTTGAAGCAGATAATGGATTTTAATTAAAATTTCCAACGGACCCTTGAAATTTGCAAGTAAGTCCCAACAATTTGGAAAGAAGGAATAATCAGACATCCTGAGAGTTGGAAGAAGATAATAAACCAGAACGGTTTATATATAACATAGCTTTTATCTATTTATTCAGAAATATTACCATCTGTCACAAGGACATTTATAATAGTTTTCAGAGAGCACCTTCACACTCTTATTGATTCAAATATTGATAAAAAGGAACATATAAATATGTTCCTTCAATATATTTTAATATAATAAAAGCTGGTTTTAAATACCAGTGAAGTGGCTGAGGGAGAAGCGTAGGGATCTCCTAAGCCTCCCTTTTCCCTCCTCATGTGGAGGGGACAGGATTGGTTCGGAGATCACCTGGCTAATTGTAAATAATGTATATAGGTATGTTTTATCTAAGATGTTTGTTTTACTTTTACTTACTTATGTGTATATATTATATTTTTTTTCCTTTTCTCTTTTGTTCTTTTTTCTTATTCTTTTGTTAATACTTTACTTATTTATATTTTTGTATATACGGTATGAATGTACTCTCTGAACTCTATTATAAGTGTCCTTAACTGTGACAAATTGTAATATTTCTCAATAAAGTGTTTAGATTAACTAACTAATGTAATAAAAACAGCGTCCATAAACCTGCAACGGCACCTATCCCTGATTAAACACTGGTGCGAGATCCAACACTGGTAAATCCAAATGTAAACATATAACCTTCACCCTTCGTCGTAATTCCTGTCCACCAGTTTACTTTAATACCATCCAGCTTCCCTTCTCCGACACAGTCCGGTACCTTGGTTTTCTACTAGACAGACGACTAACGTGGAATCCGCACACTAGACTGAAAAGACAGGAACTTAACCGACGTTATGGCCAGCTATATAGACTACTTAATAGAAAATCTAAACTTTCTATTGAAAACAAACTACTGATCTACAAGACAATACTATAACCCATCTGGACCTACGGACTAGAACTGTGGGGGACAACCAAATTTTCTAACATCAAACGCATTCAATCCTTCCAGTCCAAAGTCCTCCGTACAATAGTCGATGCTCCCTTCTATGTCACCAATAAAACCATAAAAACCTTAATATTCCATTTATTCTTGATCTTATCCCAGACAAATTCTCCAAATTTCATCAGAACCTTACCCATCACCCTAATCCCGTAGCACAATCCCTATCTAGCACCACTCATCCCTATAATCATCCAAGAAGGTTGAAACGGCAGTGACCCCGCGATTTTTTGTTTTTTGCATATATTGGAGTTCTGGCAATGGTCAGATTCTCTACTCAAGACTCAAGACAAGCATGTGGCTAAAGTGCTATCGATCAACCTCCACCACCTTCAGTACCAGTGAAACGGTTAAGAGAGTAATGCAGGCCATAATAACATTATGTTTAAAACTTTTTTTTTTTTTAATTTCTTTATTGAGTATTGTAACAATCTGTCTGTTGGACATTGGTTATAGTGAGGTAGGATGACATTCACACTATATGTACAAAAAAATAAAATAAATAGAACAAAATAATAATCAAAAGTATATACAATAGACAATAAAATAAAATAACCTAAAATATAAGAAAATTAAAACTAAGAAAAAAAAACACATGCATACCTATATACAATCAGGCTAGGGAACTCCAGGAGAACCCTGCGCTACTCTCCCAACTGCGTCACTGGTATGTTTAAAACTAAAATACATTTTTTAATGATTAATTATACGTTTATTCAACATCCGTTACAATATTAAAAAAGAAGTATTTTTGAATATTGTTATAACCTCGTGACTAAATGTACCTTGCACTGTTATAACAATGTGATCGTTTTTAAGATTTTGTTTATTATGTATAACAGATAGTAACTACAATAATAAATTGTCCTCGTTGATAGTTCGAAAAACCCAAAACGTACTTGAACAACATTACAATATGTGAACAATAGAACAAATAAAAAGGAACATATATAATTTATATTTATCAATAAATAAAGGAAAAAGAATAAACTTATGGAACACTAATACGACAAAGCAAGTTCTGATATATACTGCGAGACATAGACACTAACCAGAAACAAAAAAAGATTGAAAGATTTCAGAGAATAATCCTCTGCACTACGGTTAGGGATGATTTGATAATGAACCATGCCGGATATGACCGGAGAGATCTGGGACCAGAATAAATTATGTTATGCCTACAGAAAAAAATGAAATCATATTTCAAAGACAAAGTGTCTTTTTTTTTTTATGATAGTAAAATAAAAGAACAAATACACCAAATTCGCTTCCTTTCGAGCCTGCTTGCTTGTTAGGCACTAAGGCGATAGGCAGTTGACGGATAACATACAATTATGAACTTCTCAGGCGGTTGACGTGGCGTGTAAAGATTTCCCTTTGGGAACAAAAGTTAGATGGCGTTGATTAGCATCCGGACCAAGGGGTAAGAGGTATGTAGATGGGCGAAACTCGAGTTTTATAAGCCGAATATATTATGGAAAAATCTTAACTTGGTAGAGGAAATTTGAGTACCTTCTTGCGAAGGATCATTGAATATTCACAGCTTGGTGGATGCGACAGGCATATGGAGTGTCTCTTGAAGAAACTGGATTTTCTTAAAGGGAACGCTAATTTTCCACATCGCTGTTTGTTCCTATGGCATGTAACCCAGATTATTTTCAGACGGACACCAGGCCTTCATAAAGTATATTAAACCAGAAAGAGAAATAGAAAAATACTCAAATGGCTACTTCAAACAAATACAACCAAAAACTCTTCAACAGATTTATTTATGATCTCATTTTAAATTTGTACAAACTCAATAAAATTGAAATATTCAACTATGATTATTTTAAAAAAATTAATTCTAAAAAACTGGATAATTTGACCTCAAAGTCAAAATCCTACCTCAATTCTTATTAATTTTTAAATACTATCAATTTATTTCAATACCTTATAAGCAAGCCATTATTTTCTAGCACTCCTTTCAGTCTGTTTGTAATTTAATCGACCGATTTCAGTTTTGTGATTCCGGGCTTAGCCTACTTCATTCTTCGAGGAGATATTTTTTTAAAGTCTTCATTGCTAAAAATTTCGTGTTTTCTTATTTCTATCTCCAGTTTTTTCCCACAGGTATTCTATCACATTACGACCTGGTGGCTGCGGTGGAGATTTTATAACTTTGGAGCAGTTATAAAGTAGCCATAACTCAACTAAGATGGCAGAGTGTTCGAGGTCATTATCCTAACAAAAACAAAATTTGTTTTTTAGCCCTCATTTTCCAAAATTCCTTTCATGTTTCTTCTCAAAATGTCTATGATCACTATATTCACAATTCACTAATGTTAATATTTCCACTATAAAGTGAAGATTTCCTACACAAGAAGCCGCCGTACAACCCCACACCAAGAAACAGAACATAAGAAAAGAACATAAAACGTAATATAACCTAAGAACAAGAAAAATAACATAAGAAAAAAATGACACATTACTACGGTATTTATTAATTCAAATAAATTATTATTTTTGATATAATATAAATTGAACTATTTATTTATTCTATAATTTCTATCTATACCCAGGTGTATCATTTTAATGTGCGGCACTATACAGGGTGTTTCGTAATTGCACGGCACTATATTAGGTATGTGTTCACTAACACAAAATAAACAAAAAAGTTCATATTAACATATATCTCAAACTCATTTATTAAACAGATATCAAAGGTTAAACATTTATTATTTATTTATTAAATTAAGACTAACTGTACAAAGTTTAACTTGTTTAATACTAAATAACAGGCTTTAATCGCCTTAACGCTAAGAAATGACAGTAGTTGCTCATCTGTTTGTCTAGTTTTGTGTGTTTTAATGTAATTGAATGCTGTGACACAGTTCAATTGATTATTATCATGGGAGACACCATAAATTTATGCCAGAGAAGCATGGATTCGTCGTGCTGAATGTTGTATTGAACAAAACGGATGCCCTTTCAACAGTTACTCTAAATTTTGTAGTAATAACAAATAATAAATTTTTAACCTTTGATATCTGTTTAATTAATGAGTTTGAGATATATTTTAATATTAACTTTTTTGTTTATTTTGTGTTAGTGAACATATGCCTAAAATAGTGCCGTGCAATTACGAAACACCTTGTATAGTGCCGCACAGTTAAAATGATACAACTGTATATTGATAGAAATTATAGTATAAATAAATAGTTCAATTTATTTTACATTAGAAATAATAATTTATTGTAATTAATAAATACCGTAGTAATGTGTTATTTTCTTATGTCATTTTTCTTGTTCTTAGGTTATCTTATGTTTTATGTTCTGTTTCTTGGTGTTGGAAATCTTCACTTTATAGTGGAAATATTAACATTAGTGAATTGTGAATATAGTGAACATAGACATTTTGAGAAGAAACTTGAAAGAAATTTTGGAAAATATGGGCTAAAAAACAAATTTTGTTTTTCTTAGGATAATGACCTCGAACACTCTGTCATCTTAGTTGACTTATAGCTACTTTACAACTGCTCCAAAGTTATAAAAACTCCACCACACCCACCAGTTCGTAATATGATAGAATACCTGTGGGAAAAACTGGAGGTAGAAATTTAAAAACAAGAAATTTCTAGTAAAAAAGACTTCAAAAAATATCTCTAATATAATCTAAAATAGTACCGTGCAATTACGAAACACCCTGTATATATATACAGCTTGACTATTTACTAATAAGATGCCCTTGTTCATATCGAGATCTACAAGATATATCTTAATAATAATTTTCGTTATATGTAGAGATACAGCTTATTTAGCAGAAGTCCATAACGAAGTAAAGATACAAATGACAATAGTTTGGAAGTTGACATAGGTCTATCGTACTTCGGCAGGATATCAACCGATGACCAATGGCTATAGTAACGACAGTTAGCGAACCAAACACCACCGCAGCCGAGCATCGGAGGAACCACAGACAATTTCCTCCGGTCCGGCTAAGACAGATCTGAAAAGTGGATGAGCTATTAATGATGAGCGTAGAGGTGCGGGCAACTGGTTCATGGGGCCACAAATGGCTTGTCATAAAACAGATTCCGGTTGACTAATGTCCCCGGATGACAAATGTCTTATCCGAAGGGAACTGATCTCATTTGAATACTCGCCGCTGACAGGCTCCACCTAATGCCTCGCCAAGTCGTCATCATTGTAGGGGCAAGAGTTGTGCGGCGTCCTATTCACCTGTCCTAGCTGGAAATATTGCCGTTTCATCGCCCCTCCCCCCTAACTCTCCCCTCCCACAACCTACATCTCCCGCCTGTCTTTATTTCCCTCTTTACCGGTGAACATCCCTACCTTCTAAGATACGCTCTACGGGCATCATATCGATCTATTTCATTTATTTAGTCAATGATATATACATTTTATTTTTTTCCATTTTATTTATTATTAATATTTTCCAACTATTCTGAAGCCTTTTTAAATATACTCAGATATCTCTGTATATATTTTGTAAAAAAAAAAGTAGGTACTTACATTACAATGTCCTTTAATTAATAAAACATTCTAAAACCGACGCACAGTTGGACGAAACGCTCGATTTCCAGATGAGTTTTTCACCCAGATATTCCCTTAATATACACTGACAGGCAAAAAATTCCACCCACTTGATTTTTCCATGTTTCCATCTAAAAATATTTCTGTAAACTTTTATTTGTATATAATACATGGTATTTGTAGATAATACTTAGTTTTATGGAATTTTATAATCGTTTTTACAATTATAATTATGGAACGTCCATCATCAATAAGTGCCGCACCACGCGCAACATCCTCAGCACTAAGAGGCATTTTTAAACTTGTATTGAAAAAATTAAAAGCCGGAGACTAAGAAATGTGCTGCAAGAAACGGCACTGAACTAATCATACTGAATAAACATTTTGATTCCATAGAAAGTAAACATTGAAATCTAAAATCATTTCATTGAATTAAGGATTAAGGGTTATTGTCCTCTATATTAACATTCCTAATTGAAAAAAAACAAAAAGATTACCTATTTGTTCATTAAAAACAATAGACCAATCCAAAGCAGAAATATCTTTAGACGAAAACATGAAAAAATCAAGTGGGTGGAATCTTTTGCCTGTCAGTGTATTTTAATGGGGTTCATACTGTACGTAATTTTTACTTTCACTTACGTATATTTGTAATACATAGTAAGGGTAAGTATTGCAATTATGAACATTTTTGAATCTGAGTTTTCAAAGGAAATACACGTTTTGGGGTATCCTGAGTGCAATTAACCAAGTCCCGAAAAATGTTCTGTGTGTCTGTATGTTAGTAGTCTAGCACAAAAACGAAAAGTCGTACGAAATTGATATTACCTATTTAAGATAGGTATACGCCTTAGATGTGACAGCAACTTTTTCCTTGAATCTGCTCACCGGAAGTGACACTTTATATCAACGGTGACACGTGTATCCTATCAGTTAATAGCGACCCATCTATTGCATCCCAAACTCTTCAATCCCACATCACAAGCCTTGAAGAATGGTGTCAAAACTGGAGGATTAAAATAAATTCTAATAAATCCTATCAAATCACCTTTACCCTTCGACGTAAACCTATGACCTCGTGTCCTACAGTATCCTTTAATAATACCCCACTTATCCCTGTTGAACAAATCCGATACCTTGGACTTCACCTGGACAAACGTCTAACTTGGAATCCTCATACCAGACTGAAACGACAAGAAACAGCTCGACGTTTCCTACTACTTCAACACTTACTAGACAAACGCTTTAACCTTCCAATTAATTACAAAAGATTCATTTACATGATTATAATAAGGCCTTTTTGGACTTACGGAGTTGAGATATCGAGCCCTACCAAATTCCTCTCGTATCCAATCCTTACAATCCAAAATCCTTTGTAAAATCCTCAATGCTCCTTACTTTGTTACAAATAAAATCATCCACAATGACCTTAATGTTCCTTATGTATCAGATTTGGCCCAATCCAGATACCTGTCCTTCTATAATAAACTTCTTAACCATCCCAACCCTCTTGTTTCTAACCTTGCTTCCTATTCAATTTCTGATAACCCTCCGAGGCGTCTGAAAAGAAGCTGGCCACGTGATCTCCTAATATAGACATATTATTAGAGTGCTACCAATGGGTAGTTTCTCAACATGTGTTTCATGTCATTATATCCATGTGCAAATTTACTAGATGTATTTTTTGTATACAGTTGTAAATATCATATAAATAAATAAATAAAAAAAAATTTTATTATTCCATATTTTATGATTTATTAACGTTAGAGTTTACCTCATGATTTATTTTAATTATCTCTTACATACAGTTTTCTTACGGCGTAATGTAATGCTTATTGCGTTTAGTCGAAATAAATTAAGAACTTATTATTAATAAAAGATTAATTTTGTCCAACATTACTGTTTTATGGACGAGTGTGCGTCTCCAAACCCTCCTTCCTCTCCCTCGGTTAGTTGTGGGACGACCTTAGGACCGCAATAAAAGAAGAAAACTTCGCCTACAACTTTCCCGGGATGGCTCTAATAACTTGTGAAATTTCTATATCAACAGTCCCATCTGTTCTAGCTCTTATGACCAATAGAATTAAGGTTATCATTCTCTGTCTCTTACATTTTACAAGCGTTATGTTTCGAAGTATCTCACTAAATTAAATAATTTAATAAAAATATGTTAAAAACTACAAGAGGATTATTTTTAACAAAAACAATTTTAATTCGAAGTAGAGGAGTGGTATGACGACAGAATACGTGAACCCGAAAGTTTTGAACACAAGTTAATTATAACGGTGTAAGAACTCGACGATTAAATCGCAACGAAGCCATATCAACTCTACAGAGAAATGCAAAAACTTAACAGAATCTAAGAACCTGATAGTTTCTCAAACCTCGAGTACACAAAACCGCACAGCATAGACATTTGGATGGATATCATAAACAGTGTGATAGCATGGCAGTTACTTTAGTTGAAGTAGGGATGGGATATCGAAGGCCCATTTGATATTAATAACCGTCAAACACTGTCGATATTACAATCATTCTTGATTTTTTTTTTTGTTTATTTAATGAAATTTACAACTGTATAAAAATAAAACTTTTAAATATGCACAAATTAGAAATTATGACATAAACAGGCTTTAAGAGATACTACCCAGTGGTATTTAAATAATTCTAGGTAAGAAGATCACAGAGGCCATCACCTTTTCAGACGCAGGAATCGATCAGGAATCGAGGAAGAAGCAAGGATGGAAACAAAGGGATTCGGATGGAACTGGAGTTTATCATGAAAGGATAGATATCTGGCTCGGGCTAAATCATCGAAATATGGTACATTAAGGTCTTTATGGATGGTTTTATTTGTGACAAAGTATGCAGCATTGAGGATTTTACGAAGGATTTTGGATTGTAAGGATTGGAAACGATAGGAATCCTTCGGTTTGGTGGAGCCCCAAAGCTCAACTCCGTATGTCCATGTAGGTCTTATTATAGTTATGTAGATAAATCTTTTGTAATTAACTGAAAGTTTAGAGAGTTTGTCTAGTAAGTGTTGGAGCAGTCGGGAACGTAGATTCTTGAAATATGAACGTGAATACAAATATTGATTCTCTAGCACATAGCACATATGTGCATAAAAATTTAAAATTATTCCTTACCAAATAAGTTGATTTTATCTCTTAATGAACTACAATTTTTAATTACCTGAGAAATGAACGCAGAAGTTTCTTCGCAATTTACAATGAGCTACTGATATTATTTTTACATAAATAATACTGTTTGTTAAATTAATCGATTATTAAACAAGCTTATAGATAGATGTTTAACAATAAGACGTATTAGAATATAGATAAATTCAATATACCTTTGAACACAAACTAAACTTATGTTGTATGTCATTAACAAGAATTTTTGTGTTGGTTCAGCTCAAAAACTTATAATAGCATTGATGCTAGACTTCAAAATTCACTTTATTATCTTTAACTCTCACACTAATTTTCTTTAAAATAATTATAAGTAATTTTACGAAATAGTTAATGGTTTCTATTTACTAAATTAAATAGTGTAATATAAAAACCCTAAATATAACATTTTATTTGAAAATGTCTTAAATTTAATTTTTAGGGGGCCTAGGGTTGGTTATACATTCACAAATATTATTTGAAATATCATTAAGAAATATTAAATCATCATATTCTTAAAATTAGGAATATATATTCATTTATTTTTGATTAAGTAATTATGTTTTCAGTAATATAATGTTGATATTATATACTAAAAGACTAACATGGAACCCACATACCAGACTAAAAAGACAAGAACTTAACCGACGATTTGGTCAGTTAACAGACTACTTAACAGAAAATCTAACCTCTCAATTGAAAACAAACTATTAATATACAAGACCATACTGAAACCCATCTGGACCTACGGACTTGAACTGTGGGGGACAACTAAATTTTCGAACATCAAACGCATCCAATCCTTCCAGTCCAAAGTCCTTCGTACAATAGTAAATGCTCCTTATTATGTTACAAACAAAATCTACATCATGATCTTAACATCCCTTATGTCCTTGACGTTATTCCATCCCGTTTCTCAAATTTTCATCAAAACCTAATCCATCATCATAATCCCTTAGCACAATCCTTATCCAGCTCCAGCCATCCCTACAATCCTCCTCGAAGGTTAAAAAGGCAGTGGCCTCGAGATCTTTTGTAAATACGTCATTGGAGTCCTGGCAATGGCCAGCTTCTCCACTCAAGTCATGAGCGTATGTGGCTTTAGCGCCCTTTCTCAGTCTCCACTGGATCTTCATCTCAGTGATGCGGCTGAGAGAGAAGCGCTGGGATCTCTTTGAGTCTTGCCTTATCTTCCACACGTGGGGGAAAGGGCCCGACTTGGAGCTCCCTCGGCTGACTGTAAATATTGTGAATAAGCTGATGTATTTATTTATTTTTCTCATTTATTTTTGTTTTGTTTCTTATTTGTGTTATATCATATTTTATTTCATCTGTTTTACTAAGGTTTCTTTTTCTTATTTTTGTTATAATTTCTATTTATTTCTGTAATTGTATATATTGTACGAATGAGTTTCTTATATCTCAAATACTTAATGCTCTTGATTGAGGTAAAATGTATTTTTTCTCAATAAACAAATATATATATATATATATATATATATATATATATATATATATATATATATATATATATATATATATATATATATATATATATATATATTATATGGGTATAAGGATTGTTTTTTTTTTATTTAGATGTACTTGATTTTTTACTTAATATTGAAAAGAATTTGTGTTCAAATTATAGGAAGTGGAGCAAACGAGGAGAGTGCATAATAAAGGCAGTTTAAATGCAGTCTGGACGTTTTAAATGTTCTTTTGGCAGAAAATGAGTGGGCTTTGTTTGATGAGATAGATCCTTCTGGAGTCTAATTTAGCCCCAAAAGATATTGATTAAGGTAATAAATTATGAAGTTAGAGCATATTGCTGTTCATTCCCCACTTCCCCTTTCCAAAATACCATAAAGTCTTGAATCGGGCTACCCCCTCAGATACTCGTAGTAAGAAGATTTCTAGGTATGGGATGTGCTGCTCTTTACCAGGTATCTCACGAATTAAGAAATAAATATATGCTGATGTTTCTATCTAATTCTACCCCAATTGAGGAGCATTTTAGTAGCTTTACAAATAAAATTTTGCTGGTATGGGAAATTTTTGACGACATGGAAAATTATTTTTTTCCCCATTTATAATGTTCTTCTTCGGCATTATTGTTTCTTTAGTTTCGCAAAACGGTCCTCACTTTGGGAATAGTAGTTTATTGTAACCAACTAATCCTTCACCTGAGGAAATATTTCAACTCCTATATTTTTGTAATTTAAAATTGTAATTATCTAAAATATTAGGGGAACCGGAAAGTAATGTCGTTTTCTATTTCACACTAGTTTTTATTTTTAATCATCGAAGTAATCACACCCATTTTCAACAACCTTTTGTCATCGAGTGTGCAATTTTTAATGCAGGATCAATAAAAAGCAATTGGTTTTTGAGCACAATACATAGCAATGGCATTTTGGCCATCATTCATATTTGCAAATATTTTGCCACTTTAAAAGTATTAAAGTGGCACGATCAATAGGATTTCCGATGGTGCAACATCAGGTGAGTACGGTGGATGAGGCAGTATCTCCCACTCCAATTCATAATTTTTGCCAAGGTTCGTCTTAAGTAGAGCAATCTTGCATTTTTATGTTGTAGAAAAACGCCTTTTCTGTTGAGAATCGCTGGCCAGTTTTCAATTAAAGATTTACTGATCCGATCGTTCACAATAAAGGTCTGTATTCACAGTTTGTCTAGGTTTTAGCACTTTAAAATGAGCAACGCCGGGAACACCCCACAAAACACTCAAAATGACCTTTTGGAATGTAAACCTGGATTAGCAGTACTTCGTGGCGATTCTTTTCGAGAAAGCCACTGCCTTCTGCGTTTTGGATTATCATGCAGGACCCATTTTTCATCTCCGCGATCAACCGAAGAAAAAACGCTTCTGTTTTGTGCCTTTGAAGCAAAAAGTTACATGTGGTGGATTCACAATCTGCTACAAATGTTCTTCGATGGTCGACCAAGGTTGTTAAAAGACTGTCGAAAATTCCTCGATTGTCTGACACGGATTTGCCTCGACTTCCTCCTTTAACACGTCATTGTCTAACGTTTTTGGTCAGCCTAAACGATACGAGTTGGAAAGATCAAAATTATTGGATTCCAATTTGAAAAACCACCTTTGTCATTTACGAACGTCTAATGCATTTGGTTGGACAAACATCCAAATGTTGCTTTTCTACCCTTGAGAAACTCAAAAAGCATGCAATGCCGATTAGGTACGTGTCCTGGTATTTGACTGGCCTTTTCACCGAAAATCGCAAAAAAAAAAAATAATTTAATTATTTACAACCAAAGATGTCACTATAACCTTAAAGTATCTTTGCCGCCACATACATGTACACAATGAGCTGCCAAATGACCATCAAGTAGTGACATATTAAGAAACTGCATTACTTTCAGGTTTAGTGTTGCCCAAAATCAGTGTTGGTCTTGCACTTAGCAAGACCAAGACCAACGTCGCCTATCTTTTGCAAGACAAAGACTAAGACTGGTAAAAAAATCGATTTTTAAATAAAAGTTGAGGAAAAATGGTTACTAATACTTGACAATTTTAGTTGCTATATGTAAAAAATTGGTGTAGCCAATATACTTTTGCATTCAACTCTTCTAATTTTTCATTCAGACTTAGTTAGGTTTCACCTATCTAAAAAAAATACAGTAATATCTGTCTATTAATAAGTTAATAGGTAACTGCAAGTCTGTTACGAGAGTCTTGCGCAAGACCAATACCTATACCAAGAATGATTTTGCAAGACCAAGGCTCGTCTCGTTTTCGCATTTGGGCAACACTATTCAGTTCCGACTAACATTTATAAAATTATACACATTAATTAATTGTCAGTTGTTAATGTAAAATTAAGTACAAAGAATTAATCGATTATTTGAAAAATATTAAATTTCATTTGCCTTATAATTTTTGTTTGCGAATGTATATAAAATTAATAGTGATTAGTTAAATATTAAGCTACCATTATTATGGGACCAAAATGTGGCTACATTATTAACAATATGTAAATATTTTTAAAAGTTGTATAAGGTTATGGTTTAAATAATACAAAACTTTTCGCCATTAGTTCCTTCTGTTCCTAGCACTAACTCATATTTTTAAGGAGGGCCCATCAACCTAATAGCACTTCCCTTGACTGCCTTATTATGACCCAGTTTAATTTTAGTAATTTATGACACAATCTAGGATCACTTAACCAACCAACCCTACCCACGCTACACCAGGGAAATCGCCCCTTACAATTATTTATTTCCTCAAATAATCTTCCATTTATCCCTATGTACTTATATTTAAATTTTTCACGCATTATAAACCGCGTGTTAAAAGTGTTTGGAATTTTGATTTTTTTTTTTCTTATCAGTAAATATTATAAATTAGCATAACAATATCATTATTAAAAAAAAAAAATAGTTCTTTAAAAGTGATTTTCTATAATTAAAATCACGAGAAAAGTGTATTGTTATTATAAAATATACGATTTATTAGAACCAGTTATCGTTAAACGGGTATTTTGGGGAGAAGAGAACTTTTTTTTCAGTAATTACTTTTGAAAAAATGCCTACATGAAATTACGTTTAAGGGATACTAAAAGGGGGAAAAAAAAGAAAACTGTAATTACAGGACCAATAATGCTTTTTGAGATTAATTCCTCAATCGATATAGATTTACATTTAGTTGCTGTTTAAGCATTATAATTTAAAATGAGAATATATTGTGATTGTTTAAATATTTAGCTGATATTACTCACATAAACAAATATAGACTAATGAAGAAAATTTTTTTTTTTAATTATCTCGTATATACGTCAGTGAATGGAGCCAATTCGTGATTCCGAAGTGTGAAGTGTATAAGACCACCATGAAATCCTATATTATAAGGTTGAACAAATGTTGTAAATTAAATGTAAATTTCTATATTTGATTTTTTTTTTTTTTAAGATCTTTTTATTGAGAAATAATACATTTTGCCACACTTAAGTGCACTGAGTACTAAATCTGAGTGAGGCACATTCATACCATATATAAAATACAATAAAAAATATACATCTATATAACAATGAGAAAAATTGTAATAAACCATGGAAATGTAATTTAGAGTTAAAATTACATAAAATACAAGAATTAAATAAATTATAAGTAAAATAAATAAAAAAATAAAAAAAAAAGGTTAAAAAGGTTAAACATTCATACTTAATTACAATATTTACAATCAGGCAAGAGATCTCCGAATCCAGCCCATTCTCCCAAGTGTGAAGGACAAAGCGAGACACTCAGAGATCCCAGCGCTTCTCTCTCTCAGCCGCTCAGCCGGCATTACCAGTCCGGTGGGGACTGAGAGAGGGCACTAAAGCCACAACACTCATGACTTGAGTGGGGAAACTGGCCATTGCCAGAACTCCAGTGACGTCTTTATAAAAGATCTCGAGGCCACTGCCGTTTCAACCTTCGAAAAGGATTGTAGGGATGACTGGAGCTAGATAAGGATTGTATATTTGAAAAATTAAGTACACAGTTTACCAGTTATACATTCCTGTAGTTTACTTATATCAGCTAGTAAAGGAATGAGGATTCAATTTCAGAAGGTTTAGTTTTTAATTCTTTTTTTTTAATAACGGTAATTAAGGAAACAATAGCGCTTTTATTGATAATTATTTTTTCTTGGCAGGTAATTACATTTAAAAAAATTTATTTTATTTTATTTATGATATTTACAACTGTATTACAAATAAAAATACATTCAGTAAATGCGAACACAACAATATATTAACATGAAACCACTTTTTGAGAAACTACCCACTGGTAGCACTCTAAAAAAGGCCATCTTCTTGGATTTAGAAGTTAAAGTGGATAATGCAGATAGCTTTATAATTTAAAAACACTGCCAAATTACTACACAGTGGTTCATTATTTCCAGTTATATATCAAATTACACACTTCTTTATTTGTCACATAGAGGAAAATAAATAAAAGGTGATTCATAGCAAGACTTTCCAAAAATAAAAAACAAAATAAAGGATATGTGCGTTGCAGCAGAACGTTTGTAAAATATTTCACCAAATCGTTTGATTTCAACAATTTTTATTTTTTAGATATTTTTCTCGATTATAGATATTAGATATTTATATTTTAGATATTTTTTTAGAAAAAATCGTTAAACTTTTAAATAATCATATACAGCATCGACAAAAGTGGATATACTTTTCATAACAAATCTCAAAACAATCGGTCCAGTAGTCTCAGAGAAAATCCGCGGAAAGTGGTTGATAGAGGGAAAACCTATTTTTAGAAAGAAATAGAAAAATAATTTTCTTTCCATCAATAACAAATAGATTAGTTATCTATGATAGTTCGCCAATTCAATCATTGTCAATAATTTTCTATTTTTGGGGAGAGGGGACGAGGGGAGGGGTTCTCAGCCCGAAAGTCTTCCCCTTGAATTCGATAGGGGTATCAACTGTTCACATTCTCACTAATCTTCGATTTCTTTAATTATTTATTTACTTACATTGCTTTAGTTCAGTCTTAATTCTATAGCAAGGGAGTCGGCTTCAATTCATTATACATTCCAACCTAACACTTCATATTACAATCTTCTAATTCATATATATATATATATATATATATATATATGGAATAGTATTATGGACAAAGGTATGGATAGGTATTATATGAATACATCTCGCACATTTTTTCTGTTCATTAATGTATTCCTTTTTTTACTCTATTTAATTTAATTAACACATTTTTATGTTATGATTGGTATTTTTTTTTTGGTATGTTTAATTTTTTTATCTTCTTTCTTCCCTACTAATCAGCTATTTAATGTAACCTTTCTCTTCATAAACGCAACTTTCCATTTCCTTCAGTTTGTATCTGTGGAGAATTGAGATGTCGCTTGTATTTTTTTTTTTTCGTATTCAGTTCGATTTTGTTTTTTCTGTCCTCATGATGCCTGAATTGGCGATTAACTGTTGGTTAACTGTTCACCTCAGACTCGTGGCTTTATAGATTAGATTTTCCATTTATATCTTATAGTATTAAATATTGTATTATGAAAACAATATACTACCGCTGAATTGAATATATCTCATACATATTATACCTTATTCAGGTACAACACCATGTATACTTTGCCCATCTAGTGTTGTTCGAGAACAGGAATAGACTTTAAGTGAGGACCTTTAAAGTATCTCCAAGGTACGCATCCATATGTAAGTAGATAGTACTTACTATACCTAAGTGCTGAGTTACTTTAAAAAACTCAATTTAAAAAATATAAATGTATTCCTTATTTTAATTTTTCTTTATTACATTTTTGTTGTTGTTAGTTGGGGTTTTAAGGCGTAAAACCTTGAAGTCATCAACGCCTGTTGATTTTATTAATATTGAGATAAATATTTGAGCGATATGTTTTCTTAATGAAATTTACGCTTCAGAATACTTCTTTTTGTGGATTACCTCTCCCGTTACAACCATTAAAGATAATTAATTACGGATAAATGCAATGAGGAAAACGGGTGAAGCTCGGTTATGAGATGGAACTGATGGATGACCCAAAGCTTGCGCACAAGAGCCAACGATTTTTCAACAGAAAACACTTAATTTGCCCATACCAATTATATAATAATAATTAGGCTTATCCGACGTAAAAGATCGATGCTCAAATAATAAACACCGTTGCTAACACACTCCCTTACGCGGAACCCCGTCAAAACCCTAATTAAAAATATCGGACCAAAAAAAATCCTCCCACCTATATATGGTTCTTTCCATCGCATATTTACAGCTTCATTGCCTCAATTACTGATTTAAATATCACGATGCTATCAATAAATTTTCCCGCGATTCTGGATGGTTTAGCCAATTTAGTAGTGGTCTAGGTCTCTAAAAAAAAAATGAAACTGATATCCTGAATTAAATCAAAACCATTAGAGCCGTTGAGTAGAGAAAATGTTGCTGTAACATCCCTGGCTTATAAAAACCTCAAATCCCCAATGTCATCAGTTTCGTATGACTTTTCGTTTTTGAGTTCGTTCCACAACTATCAATTATTGTTGCCCAAAATCAAGGCCAAGGCCGCCTAACTGTTGCAAGACCAAGACCAGGGCTGGTAAAAAAAAATCGATTTTTAAATAAAAAATTAAGCGAAATAGTTACTAATACTTGACAATCTTAGTCACTATATTTTAATAATTGGTGTAACCAATATCCTTTTGCATTTAACTCCTCTAATTTTCCATTCGGGCTTAGTTAGGTTTCTCCTATCTAAAAAATTACAGTAGTATCTATATAGTAATAAGCTAATAAGTAACTGCAAGACTGTTGCGAAACTCTTGCGCAAGGCTAAGACCATGACCAAGACTGAGTTTGCAGGACCAAGACTCGTCTCGGTCTCGCGTTTGGGCAACACTACTATCAGTGCATTTCTGTTAACGTGTTTGCAAATTTTCTCTACCCTCGGAATAGAATTTCCCATCTTTAGAATTTATAAATTCCAAAAACGCATTTTTTAATTCAATTTGTCCATTAAATTGTTTGTCACTTAAGTAGTGGTCTGGGTATCTAAAAAAATGATAATCCGTAGGCGAGAGGTCCGAAGAGTAGGGCGGATGTTGCAGAGTTTCATATCCAAGCTCCAACAGTTCTATGAAGTCAGACTTAGACATGTGGCCGGGCGTTGTCATGCAACAAAATGAGCACCTTCCAATCGATCAAAGATGGCTTCATTATTGCCAATTTCTGATGCATTGCATTAATTTGGTTAGAATACAATTCGGCATTGATAGTTTCTCCAGGATTTAAGAAGCTTTCTCATACAAGACTGAAACGACAAGAAACCGCTTGACGTTTCCGACCAATCCAACACTTACTAGACAAACGCTCTAAGCTTCCAATCAATTACAGACGACTCATATATATGACAATAATAAGACCTATTTGGACTGACGGAATTGAGCTTTGGGGCTCCACTAAACTACCGAATCCTTCTCGTATCCAATCCTTACAATCCAAAATCCTCAACGCTCCTTACTTTGTCACAAATAAAATCATCCATAAAGACCTTAATGTTCCATATGTTTCCGATTTGGCCCAATCCAGATACCTATCCTTCCATATCAAACTGTAGAACCATCCGAATCCTCTCGTTTCAAACCTTGCTTCCTCCTCGATCCCTGATAACCCTCCGAGGCGTCTGAAAAGAAGATGGCCTCGGGACCTTCTAATATAGAACTTTAATTTGAGTTCTAATAATGGGTAGTTTCTCTTCGTGTTGTACATGTCATGTTACCAATGTCACATTTACTTGTTGTATTTTTAATGTAATACAGTTGTAAATTTAATAAAAAAAAAAAATAAAAAAGAAGCTGTAGTGTATCAAACCAAACGAAGCCCACCAAACAGGAACTATCACCTTTTTTTGATGAGTTCGCGTTCTGATTCTCCTTTATCGGGCCACTGTCCAGAAAGTCTACTGTTATTGTAAAGTATGCCTACTGCATGTATCATATGTTTTACCACTGTACATAGTTTTAAGTGTCTTGGCATAGTTTCAAGTGTTTAGTATATAGATTTTTTTAATTTTGTGTATAGTACGTTTAACTAACATTTTCTTTACTTATTTCTCTTTTTATTTTTTAAGTTTTTTTTTATTTGAGCCAGGTATAATATTTTAATTTTTTACTTTTTTGTTATTCTGAAGGGTCTTTGTCCCAGAATAAAATTATTTTCTATTCTATTCTAAAGTCCAAAAAGAAGAAATAGAGCTGCATGCTGATAACTCGAAAGAAATATCCCAAGATTAGAAGAAATGAAGAATGAGGTGGCAATAGGTCTGTACTACCAGTAGAAATTAAAAAAAAAAAAAAATATATATATATATATATATATATATATATATATATATATATATATATATATATATGTATTATAAATGGAAAATAAAAACATATATATACACCGTAGCATTTCCTATACAGTGGACTAGTAAAGATATGATTCCTTTTTATATAAATGCTTCATGTAACAAAAGCTGAGTGGGCTAATGACAGGTTTAGTAAACATAAACCCCAGGTGGAGATTCTCCCAAGAGTCAGAGCTACTAATACAATAACGAGGGTAGGTACAGCTGTATCAGGGCCCGATGACAAATCACCAACTGACGACAACTTCTCCTGTTCCAACGATTAATGGACAGTGGTTGGAGTAAACCTCTTTTGATTTTATTACGCGTCCAACAGCCCAGTTTGATGGATATCTAACGGCCCCATTTTTTTTTTTTTTTCGCAATATCTCTGGCGCTGATTTTCACCAAGGACTTGAGGATGATTTATTCGTCGAAGCAACCAAGGATCGGATGGTTTTAGTTCCAAACTGACAATTCATTTAAAAGGGTGTCGATTTTTATTAATCATCGTAAAGCTGATAATTACTTAATAACAAAAATAAATCCGTTGCCAACACCATTAATATTCTTTATCTGCGGACTTGACTCCGTCCAAAATCTCATGCGTGGAATATCTTGAATAAATACATTCCGTGCCCATCCCAATAAGATGTATTGCATAAGATAAGATGTATGCGCAGCAATTTGATCAGTCAAATAAAATTTGAACAGATCTGCTTTGTTGCCAGATCGGCTTCTTTCTGAAATTTCTTCCCTTTAAAAATCCGACATGCTACCTCCTTATCCACCTTTTTTTTAGAATGGATTATTTGTTTATTGATAAATATTACAATCTGTTTCAATAAAGGACATTTATAATGGAGTTCTGAGAGCACATTCACAACAT
This sequence comes from Nezara viridula, assembly GCA_928085145.1. Classification (NCBI taxonomy): domain Eukaryota; kingdom Metazoa; phylum Arthropoda; class Insecta; order Hemiptera; family Pentatomidae; genus Nezara; species Nezara viridula. The sequence continues at coordinate 101,289,675 of OV725078.1, read as the reverse complement.
ATTTACAAATTAAAAAAAAATAAATAAATAAGCTAATTTCAAATAATATAAAGCTATAAAAGAACAAAATAAAATATCATAGTGAAGGAAGAAAATATAAATAATAGTAATAATAGAATAAAAATAAATGAATAAAATAGAATTAAAATTATCTTTAAAAAAAAAAGTAATGAAAATAAACATCTTAGATGCAGGCATACCTATTAACACTATAAACAGTGGGCCATGGGAACTCTGAACCATACTTATCCCCCCACATGTGGAGGGAAAGCGAGGCTTCAGGAGATCCTTGCGCTTCTTCCTCAACCATTTCAATGGTGTATCCACCTTTAAAACTCTTCTATTCTACAACAGTTAGAAACCGCTGACCACATATTAAGTAATAGTTTAAAAAACAGTAGTTTTTATTTATTTTTTCTTACATATTACCTATGACCTTGTAGAGAAAAGTACAATAAAACTGTACAGCTGCTCAACTGTTTTGACTGCTACAACACCCAGCATACTGATCAGTCCCAATTGACAATGTTTAATAAGATCGAAATAGAAATAGAAATAGAAAAATCATCTTTATTCTGGGACTAGGTCCCTTTAGAATAACAGTATTGTTCATATAAATTAACCATAAATCTGGCCAAAAGACTTATTACAATGAATAATAACAAAATATTAGTAAAAGATTAAGTATTAATTAAGCTCCTAGGATAAATTAATGAGAAAAGTTGGGTAATAGGGGTTCAGTACTACAATATTGGAGCTAAAACAATAATCACTGAATGAAATTAGAAAGGAACTCAAAATCAATTTTATAGGCAAAGAATTGTAGTTATGGAATATAAAAATTTAAAAAAATAATAATAACTGTTAATATGTAAAAAAAAAAAAAAAAAAAAAAAAAAAAAAAAAAAAAAAAAAAAAAAAAAAAAAAAAAAAGAATGATATACATTTGTTCCCTAACATATTTAAGTGAGTATGCGTATAGATTAGGAGAAGAAAAAATAAAATAAATTATACATATACATACACATAGCGAGAAGTGTGTTGAAGATAATTAGAAAATAAAATACATTTCACCGAAATACAATTTCCTGAATAAAAAAATTAGAAATTAAGAAAAACAAATTTTATCTACTCACAATGCTTAGTGAGTGGTGATGAAAATTCTCGTTCAACACAGAATAAAACAATAAAAAATAAGAGGAAAAAAAATAATGTCTAAAGAAAATTAAAGCCTTATAATGGAACACAATGGATAGAGTTTTGCAGGATTATCATTCAAAGTAAAGAATATCAATATATTTATAAATTATTTTATTTATTATTTCCGCATAGTGTTGACCAATGGGTCTTGAGTCTGGTTTGAAATTAAATGTGTAATCTATATTTTCTGTAATGTATAAAGCCTCTAAAATCTTCCTTCTGGCTGCATTATTTTCTTTTTGTAGAATTTGAACTTTTTCAAAATAAAAATTATGCATCTTACTGAATGCATGTTCCACCAATGCTGTCTTCTTATGGTTTATTTATTTATGTTCTTTACATCATTCTGATGCTGGTACATTCTATCATTTATATACTGATTGGTTTCTCATATGCATATCCCTGGAAAATTTAAACACGGAACCTTATTGACCAATCCTGCTTGATATTTCTTTCCCATTTTATCTTTCAAATTACTATAATGGTTTTTAATTTTATTCTTTGGTCTAAAACTCAATGCATAATCTCCCCCATCATAATCATCAAAGGACTTTCTTAGATATAAATAAATAAGTTTTATTTGTTTTTGGGCGGATTCATACTAATCAAGTTGAGTACATATACATGAAATCAAATTAAATACATTAATAGTAAGAACCAGTAAAACAAAAGAATTAAGTTTGATACAATTATAAACCATACACACTATCTTGAATAAACTAATATATAATGTCAAGTCCTATTATTATTATCATATAATCTTAACCTTAAACTCAATGATAAAACTATCCGTTCTTGAATAAACCTAAAAAGATTCCTTAATTTTAAACAATCTTCGACACACCAGTATAAATCATCGAGTTCATATTTGTTTTCTATATGTAATAATTTTACTGTTCTTTATCGCCAGAATTACCATTAATATATTTACTGTGAAGTATTTACTTCTAAAAGCTTCATATGTAGGATATCGCAACAAAAAATGGTTTAAATCTTCTGGTTCACGTGTATTACAAATGGATATTCACCACTCCTATTTTTATTTTTTTTTTATTTAGAAATATAACAATCTGTCACCTGGACAATAATTATAGTGATATATGAACAAATTCATACCATATATACAGAAAATATAAAATTAACAAAAGAAAAATAATAATCAAAAACTATGTACAATAAAAAATAAAATAACCTAAAGATAATTAAATTAAAAACATAAAAACACAGCCATACCTTATATACAATCAGGTAGGGAACCCCAAATCAGGCTTCTCCCCCCAACTATAGAAGGAAAAACAGGACTTCAAGAGATCCCTGCGCTACTCTCTCAAACGCGTCACAGCTTCTAAAGCCAGTAAAACAATCCATCTAGAAAACTATTTTGTAAACCATAAGAAGTAACTTTTAAGTTCTCATAGTCATAGTTGGATAATCATTTTGTGCTTTCTTATTGGCCCCTTAATTTTTAGATAATATTCACCATTAGTGAAGCTACTATTTTTTCTACAGTTTTGATTGAATTTTGAGTTCAATACAGATTGAATATCGGAGGAAAATTTATTACATTTTAACTTTTCAAGAACGTTTTTACATTACCCTTCAAATAAAGACTTTCTTATATCTTCTGATATTCCTTTAATGTAATTATAACAATGATAGTTCTTTTTGTTCATAATTTTTATGACCATATTCAAAGGTTTATTTCCAACTTAGGTTTCCTTGTAACCACGAACTAGCAGGAGGAGCCTTTAAGACGTTTCCATCAATTTATGTCTATGAAGCATTAGACTCGAAACACCCATTTGTAATTTATTTTAATAATAATTATAAACACTGTTATTTATCCATTTCATATTAGAATCGTTTGCATTATTTCCTTAGGGCTTTTTGACAAAAAGGTTTGAATGTATTGATTGGCTGAGTAGCCCTGTACAAATTATACGCTATAAATAATTTACCACGTAGAAAAAAAAGATAACAATCAAAAGACAAACGATCTCATGCAACCATTCTTCTGCCTCTTTGATAATAGACTTGAACGTTCGTTCAACCATTCTATGGCTGATTATAATATTAAATAATAACATGTTCGTTTTGTTATGATTAACAATTCCAAAATTAAGTTTGCATTTTGGAATAAGACATCAAGCAGATCATCTCCCCTCTCCCTTGTTGTACAGATCCAGCAACATCGTGCCTTCATAAGAATCCATTTCATAGGAGGAAGGCATTACAATAACGGCTAATGGGCCATTTGTTCTCAGTCCCTTTACTTAATTGGCCTTTTAATTGGAAGGGCACTGGGATGGAGAATAATGTTGTTCCCTAGTCGCTTTTCGGTCCGGAGAGATTTCAAAATTAATCTTTTCATTCTTTTACTTAGCGGCACCCTTTCCACTAATTTAATAGCGAGCCTTACCGCTGCTACTTCATTTATCTCCCGAGGAAAAAAAAACAAAAAAACAAATACAACCTTAAGTAATTATGTTGGTTTGTATTTTTGTTATTTTGAGATTCGTATTTAACAATTTTCATTAGGAAGAACTGATGTTTTAGCTGTTAGTAGCTGGTAACGGGTATTTCTCTCCAACGGAAACCCATTTAGAGGAAGTTGAAAACATATTTTCCTTATGTATTATCCTCACCCAAAGAACACTTTAAAAAAAATTAAAAAGTTAAGAAACCATATTTAATAGCTGTATGTATTGATAAAAATACTTAACAAAAATTTAAATATGTCGTTGCAATCTAGCACGGGTTTCATAAATGTAGAAGACGACAACCTTTTTATGAATTATAACTTGAAGTCACAAAAAGTAGGATATGCTCACCAGTGACGGACAAAGCTAAGAAACTTTTTTTTTTTTTTGGCCGCCGTAACTATTATAGTTATATACTCTATATAGTAAAGATACTTACCACGATCGTGAATTTTTTTAATCTGAGTTTTTAACGGAAATAAACATTTTGGGGTATCCTGAGTTCAAATATCCAAGTCCCGAAAAATGGTCTGTGTGTATGTTGCCAGTCTAGCTCAAAATCGGCTAACTGAAAGTGCCACTTTATATCAACGCTGAAACATATTTTTACAATTTTCTCAAAAACAGCTTAAACGATTCTGATTAAACTAGGTGTATCATTGTATAATGAAACAGTCTTTATTATCAATCAGGTCTTATCCCCATTGATGTCACTTTACAGTTACGTCAACAATGTTCAGTTACGTCTTCCTCTAAAGTACCTTTAATATGGAGCAATGATCTCTGTCACCTAGTTTGACTATTATTTTTACTATCTATGTATTTTTCTCTTCTCCTTAGGTTGTGCTTTTTCTTGCGGGTATATATGCTTATATTTTATATTTTTGTCTTTTTGTGTGCCAATATGAGAATGTACGTATAAATAGTTCCTTTTATTTATTTTACTTTTTTTTTTTCCATTACACCACAAGTATCCTAAGATTTTATTTTATCTTAGTGTCTGCATATTATTATATAAACCACTGTAGATATTATTACATTTTTATATTAAGTTAGTTTTCTATTAGATAGCCTATTGTTTATAAATTATGTAGTTATGTATATATAAATATGTAATTTTTCTTCTTTTTTTTTTTTTCATCACAATTAAGTAATTTTAAGAAGATTTTATGTTCATTTGTATATATATTTTATTTTTTATTTTTCACTGGTTGCATACTTTTTAAATAATGTATATAATATTAAAATTTTTATAAGTTAGTTTTTGGCCAGATTTGTACTTTACTTTGTATTAACTCATCATTGTTATTCTAAAGGGACTTAGTCCCAGAATAAAGTTTAATTTTCTATTCTATGGTTTATTTTAAATAATTAATCATCACACATTATTCAAAGTTACAAAGAATGTCTAAATATAACTTTTGAAAGAATTTGATAATTGAATAAAGGAGAAAAATATAAAAATGCTTATCCAGGTCGAAAATGAATCTCCGGAAATACTAGTCAGAAGGTTTACGTATAATATATCGTAGGCAAGCGGAGAATTTTTGAAAAAGCAATATCTAATATAGTTGTGAGAATTGTAAAAAAAATTGTAGTGATAAAATTGTAGTGAATTTCAGAAAAAGCAATATCTAATATAGTTGTAGAAGTTAACGGAGAGTGGCAACAAAATTATAAATAATAATTTTTGAAAACTAATAACATTTAACTTAAATCACAGGTTTTCAAGAAAATTAAATGAAATTCACTAACTTAATGTAACCTTTTAAAATATTTTTAAGTTAAATGGTGTGTGTGTCTGTATGTTAGCAGTCTAGCTCAAAATCGGCTAACTGAAAGTGCCACTTTATATCAGCGGTGAAACATATTTTTACAATTTTATCAAAAAGGGCTCTAACGATTTTGATTAAACTCGGTGTATCATTGTATACTTTAGTGGTCTTTAATATCATTTAGGTCTTATCCCCGTTGATGTCACTTTACAGGACTTAATTTCCCAATGTTCATATGCGTCTTCATTGAAGTATCTTTAATATGGTTTAGTTTAAATAATTCACTATCTCTCATTATTAAGAGTTACGAAAAAAATGCTAAATATAACTTTTGAAAATTGAATAAAGGAGAAAAAATTAAAAATGCTTATCCAAGTCGAAAATGAATCCCCGGAAATACTAGTCAGAAGGAAGGTATACTTATAATATATCGTTGGAAAGCGGAGAATTTTAGAAAAAATAACATCTAATATAGAAAGTTGTAGAATGTAAAGGAAAGTGGCAAAACAATTATAAATAATAATGTTTGAAATTTACTAACTAAATGTAAATTTTTAAAATATTTACAAGTTTGAAAAAAGTATTTAAAATCTATCTAATGAATGCAATGGCTATTACATCATTATTATATAATTAACCGATGATGTAATAAATAAAACTTTTGTTATTTTAATGGCGTTTACGATATCTTAGCTGTATTTTTTTAGCGTTACCTCAGTTAAAAATGCAATTCAAAAATACTGTAGTTTAATAACTCTAGATCTGCTATTATATTTAAATAATTAGGTATACATCGTCCGTTTATTCATAAAAATCATCATGTAACCTTTTAGAAAATTAAATTAGGGAATAATTTGATGAAATTTCTTTTTGTGATATTCCAACAGTATCCAACAACACTGTCTATGACAGACAATACAAACCTCTTCATTCCGTTTTAGTAAATAACAGTTTAATAACTAATAGTCGTACAATCTGTAATCAACGGACCGTGCAATCCATAATCAACCGATGATATTTGTTAGCTAATGATTTGTTAACTTTAGCTTAGTTAAAAATGTAATTCAAAAATTTTATAATAGCCCAACATGGCCAGAAAATAATTTCTATTAAGAGTTGAGCTGTAAGTTAAAGTTGTGTGTTGCGCGCGCCAGATTTTTCAACATGCATATAGGACTTTTAGCAATGACCAGAGTCACCGCTCAAGCCAATTTCAAAACTCTGCTCCCTCACTCAGACTCCACCGGATTTTAATACAAGTAAGTTGGGGATCTCCTGAGGTTATATTTCCCCTTCACAGATAGAGGAAAATCCTTGTTCTGAGTTTTCCGAATTTATTGTAAATAGTGTATATATGTACATAAGTAATGGTAAGTACAATACAAGCACGATAACTGGAGCGATCTGGTATAGGAATACTAACACATGAAGAAGAAAGAACAATGAAGAGCTGCATACAGAAACTGGTTAATCAATATCTCATGATATGAAGATAAGGGGGTTAAGATGGGCGGGTTATATATATATATATATATATATATATATATATATATATATATATATATATATATATATATATATATATATATATATATATATAGTTTTGTTCATAGTTTTAAGCGATCTGTTCATAGCTTTAGCTGTTTTGCTCATAGTTTTAAGTGTTTTTACATAGTTTTATCTGTATTGTATATAGCTTGTCCACCTAAGGTTTTCTTTACTTTTTAGTTTATTTTATTTATTGTTTCAAACTTTTAGGCCATTAGTATTCTCTTCTTTTTGTACAATTTAGTTATTCTAAAGGGACTTAGTCCCAGAATAAAGTGTTTTTTTTCTATCTATCTATATATGTATATATATTTTTTTTCCTACACCTGTTGACTTCGTCTTTTTAAGCCATAGGTCTTCTTCAGCAACTTGGGGCCGTTATAGGCGACAGTAGTAATCGTTTGTTCTCTCTTCTTCGAGATATCCAGGGAGCACGTGGTTTTACTTACAGGACGTGATCACATTTCACTCACTCTTCATCAGGAACTTTCCTACAGGACGGTAGGTAATCTTTTGCTTCAATCTTCCATCCAGTTTTTTTATGGGATGGCCCTATACCCAACCAACAACCTGGAGGACCAGGAGAATATATATATATATATATATATATATATATATATATATATATATATATATATATATATATATATATATATAATGATATGTGTGACTGTATGCATTTCTCAATATAAATGTTGTCCTATATTGCAGTTCTGATATACTACAGCGAGGCCTGGACCCTGACCAGTGTCCTGGCAAGAAGTATTGAAAGATTTTAGAGAAAAATCCTCCGCACGATAACTGGAGCGATCTGGTATAGGAATCCTAACACATGAAGAAGAAAGAACAATGAAGAGCTGCATACAGAAACTGGTTAATCAATATCTCATGATATGAAGGTAAGGGGGTTAAGATGGGCGGGTATATAGCTTAGAACAATCCATCTGGAAGCTTCTACACGACAATGAAAAACTAAATAGTAAGCAAAAGACCACGCGAAAGGCCAAAAACCTGGAGGATAGATCCGATCACCTAAGATGGTATAGAGCTGTATACAGATAACTGGAAAGAAACATTCCAAGATAGGCAAAAATGGAATAGGCTTGTTGAGGTGGCAAAAGATATACAAGGTACAAATAAAATAAAATTTATAAATATATACCTGTTATATTCCTTTTAAGTGTCCTATAGAATTTATATTTAATAGTTTTAATTCTTAAATATAAATTCTACAGAAATAAATAATTCAAGCTTTACAATTTTTTTTGATGATTTATTTTTCTCGAGAGTCCACTAAAGCATTCATAACTCAGAATGTTCTCTAAATTCAACGTTGATACCACCGTCAATAAGCTGAATTACTGCTCTGCAACGCATACCAACTTTTACATTTTATTCCTTTATAAGTTGGAAATAAAGTAAAACTTCTTAAAGTCTTTTATTTTATATCATTGGTTATAATTTGTTAGTTAAAGTTTGTGCTATTTCGTATAGCCTATAGCGCCCTGAATCCTAATGCCATTTGGAACGAATGCCGAGTCATGTGTTGTCGAAATCGGTGACCCTCCCCATGTTATTGCCGCACGAGTTTCCCCTTGTGTTTTGGAAGTAATCGCGGTCAAACTAGACTGAAAAAGATGAATAAAAAGTCAGTGGCGTAAATAAGGCATTGGGGCGCAAAGCCTAAGAGGGGGCACCCAGTGTTGAGTATACTAACAAAAAAAAAATAAAATAAACTTATCTATAATATTCGGTTAGTAAAAGAATTATTTTACTCTGTTCAGTATTTTTAGGAGGAAAAGTAGTACATAAACGGTAAGGGTAAAGTTGATACTTCTTCCTAGAGAGAGGAAAGGATCGCACAGATGCTTACTTTGGGAAGCAGACATACTTAAAAAGGGATTAAATCACAACAACATACCAGGTTTTGTGCATGTAATCGTACTTGAAATTTGGCATAAAGCTACAGTACGAGTAAAATATTGACAAAAAAATAACGTAGATAACGAAATGTGAAATGTGATTCGAGTACTTTTTTATGGAGAAATACAGCTGAGATTTGTATTTCGAATTTCGAAAAACACTTAGATACATCACTATCATAGCGTGTTAAATGGAGTTTCGTATGAAATTAATTGTAAATTGGGTCTTAAACAGGGCTTGAAAATGGCACTATAGCCGCAACGTAGCCAGGGTAAAAAATAAAATAAAATATGGTGAAATAACACAGCCATATTATTAAAATTTTTGCTCGGAACCTGAAAAAAAATATAATAACTTCAGCATGCCTCCAGTTATTCGCTCGAAAATGATCAGACATTTAGTGCTCTATAAGCTACAGGAAATGGCACAAACAAACTCCTTCTAAAATAATTAGAAATCGAAATACAAATTAAAAACCTTTGAGGTTTTTCTTTATCTATTCCATATGAAGGAATTAAAGTTATTGAGATGGTTTTGAAGAGCAATAATTTAGCTTTCTAATGTTTTTTATAACATGCTGATTTAGGAGAAAATCCTGAGGAGTTATAACTGCTATTGTAAACGCCATGAAAAAAAAATCTTTTTTAAAATCAAGTCCAAAAATTTATATACCTGTACCACAACAACCCATGAAGGGTCTTTGGGTTCAGTAGTATTCATCAGTACTATAGGGAAAGCACTGGTTCTCGGCCTACGGTTGTGCAAGGAGGTGATTTGACCGAGATCACGCTCAACCACCAGGTTTTTCCCCTTAATTAATTATTTTAATTAACGTTACCCACTTTATAGAGGCTGATTGTGCCTCAGGAGGATCTACCTACCCAGGGTCGCCCCACGGCCAATAAAACAGAATAAAAAAAATTTCTGCCATGAGCCGGCATTTGAACCAGGGTACGTTTTTTTTGTTTTTTTTTTTTGTTGAAAATATTACTATCTGTTTCAAAGGACATTTATAATAGTGTTCAGAGATCACATTCACATTCTATATACAATGATAATAATCTATATACCATAAATAAGTATAAAAAAACCTAAAAAATAAATAAATAAAAAAGAACACATACATACCTATATATACTATTTACAATCAGGCGAGAGAACTCCAAGCCAAACCACTTAAAGCGCCGGTTTTTGTAACATCTGAATTTGTTTAATACAATCACCAATATTAATTTTCTTATTTTACACAAGAAAACTAATCGATTGAAATATTAACTACCCATATAATCCACGCAGAGTAAAGACATGAAGTAATAATAAAGGAAGGAGATGTTCCGGGGTGGCGGTCATAAATAGGCTAAAGAGTGGTGAAATTCTATTTTATTAAAAGCTAAAGTTTCGAACCGGCTTTGCAGATCTTCTTCAGGGTTAGAACGGACAAGATACAAAAAGATAGAGAAATGTGGCAGTTACATAAAATTTATAAACAATGTGAATAAGCTTATTGAAATCATAAACAGTAAGTACATTAAAATATGAACTGAGTAAGCTAAGTAACAAGATCTTAAACTGAAGTAAGTAGATGCTAACAATTGTTGTAGTGTACATTTCTTTATCTTTTTGTATCTTGCCCGTTCTAGCCCTGAAGAAGACCTGCAAAGTCGGGTCGAAACGTTGGCTTTTAATAAAACAGTTTTACCACTATTTAGCCTATTTATGACCGCCACCCCGGACCATCTCCTTCCTTTATAATGCAACGGTCAACTATTAAATATCCAATAAAATAATAATATTTGAAAAAAAGTATTAATAAAATCCCTCGGACAAGAGCTTAATATCTTAGGAACAAGTATCACCCAAAATAGTTTATAATTTAAATCGGTATAAACTGTACGTTACCTCTTAGCTACGACACTGTACATAATGTAAAGTACATACATGGCATGTTTATGACAGATACAACGATAGATTTCATGAGAACTCCCTATAAATGGGCATTTATCCAATAACATATTTTATGAATGAGGGTACGATTTTAGGGTCGTTTCTCAATTCAATTTGCCCACCGAGAGATGGAAATAACCGTAGAGGAGAGAAGACAGGACTATATGAGAGGATGTATAATAAATGCGGACAAGAGGAGGGTGGGATAAAGAGCTTGTTGAAGGCTTGTAAAGCCGATAGAGCCAGCAACAGGTCGTCCTTTCTCCCACTCCCACTCCCTTCCATTCCCGCAATAATTGTAGTTGCTTGCTACCTTTAACCGCCCCTCAAACATTTACTTGCCAACTTACTTACTCTAATCTAAACAAGAAATCTTCATTTATATGCCGCTTACTACATGCTAGGAGATTTTCTTTGCGTATGCACTCTTTCTGGCAAAAATGCCGTGGTATTTCTTAATGCGGTCTTCATATCTGCTCACATGCATGCAAATACCAATTATTTATATATATTCTGCGTATCGATAGTGTTGGGGTCAGAGGTATTTCAAAATTAAAATACAAATCATTCCCCGGTGAGTTTCCTCAAAGGTGGGGAAAATTCGAGCAAAATTAAATGGTTGGAAAGAAGGGGGAAGAATAGTGGGTACTTTTTGCCTAGCGGGCCGCTGCTGACTGCTATCTACCAATGTTTATAACCTGAACATTGATAACTCCCATAACTCAGTGATAAGCCTTCTCATACTTCATATCTTCGTATTATTGTATTAAATTCGTATTATTGAAAGTGTAAACAGATTTATTTGACGACACATATATTAATGAAATAATAAAAAAACACTTTAAGAAGATATGTACATATAAAACAGCAAAATGAAATAATAAAAAAACACATTTAAAAGAACATATTTACATAGAAAAGAAAAAATATAAAACATAAAATCTGTTTTATAAAAAGATAAAACATTCATCTGTTTCTCGGCAAACTCCACCAAACATCCACTGCTGAGGTAAAACTCTCCCCACATGATTTTTTCGTTTAGAAAAAAGACTTTCGTCTACTTCAACCACTTTGCCAGGTCCTCCAATTTTTTTTCTTGGCCTGTATAACATGTCATGGGCACAAACCTCTCTTAGACATTTGTTCCACGTTACCATAGCTCCGTAGGATAGTTTCAGCTGCTCTTTGCCCCACTTCATCGTTGTCAAGCTATGGGACCACCCATAAATCAATTTTAAAGCTGTTAAAAACGAAATCCTCGAGCCCTCCAACCATGTTCCTTTCCTTATTGAAAGTTTCGTGTCATAAGTCCTACGAAAGCATCTCCATTTGGCCTTCCTAGTTAATTTCATTCGATGACCTCGTTCACACAATTTCACGTCGGCAAGTACCTCAACATTTTGAAAATATTGAATTGCCTGTTCTTCTGAAGGCGGCAAATCCCATATTCTAGGGAGATCCATAATATGATGAAAATAAACAGGAAAAAAAATGAAAAATCAACACAAAGGGGCCAAAAACTAAAAGAAAATGTAAAATAAACACAAAAGGGCCAAAAAATAAAAATAATGAAAAATAAACACAAACGGGCCAATAGTAAAGAATTTAATAAGTGAACGTAATAAGGGAATAAATGAAAACTAAACATTGCAATAACTCAAAGGTTTGGCGGGATAAGAAGAGGGAGGTAATGTGACGTGACGTTAGATAAGATAGATAAGAAGTGAGGTTTCAATCCGGCCCAAGAAGAAAGAAGAAAAAAATGTATGCACAAGAAAATATTAAAAATTAGAAATATTCAATAGATCAAAAACTTGGAAAATAAAAAATCCCCTTTTAAACGTTTACAATTTATTATAGTTGAAAAAAGAAGTACAAAATTCAAAACAAACAAACGAAAAAAAATTATTAAAATGCACTGAAATAAAATCCAACATAAACTACAATATTCAGTGAAAAATAAAAAAAAATGTCCATCGAAAACATAAAAAAAAAACAACTAGAATTAAGCTACAAAAGAAACTAAAATTAGAGAAAATCGTCCAATGAAAATAAATTAGCTCAGAAAAAATATTTATCCAAATTATATATGTCAGTGGTAACGGTGAGAATAAAACAAAAAACGAGCAAAGTTGGAGGTTCTGCTTCTAACGAGCTTACCTTCACGATGTCTAACAGTCGACGGTGAGGAAGTATCAAATCGATAGGCCTATCGATCTCGATCGACGACTGCCGAAGGGTCAAACAGCTGTCATCAAAAAATGGCGCTAGGCTGTTGAGGTGAGGTGAACCTGGAGCTGGTAGGGGTAGACGTCCACTACATGGATCCAATGTCAACAAAGGCTAGCTCCAGACTCACTTTAGACCGCATCCCGACAGTATCATGGCATTATTTTGATGTCTTAATCCTTAAGACTGGGTATTACTGCTGGTGCATATAAATAAGCGATAAACATCGCGAATAACACCCAATATTTAAACAATATACACTTCTGGGACAATTGTTACTCCAACATTTACAAAGAAAAAGATAGATAAACATCTATAAATCAACATTAAAAAAGGGTAGGTGAGAAAAAATAATAATGCAAAAAAAAATAAAGATATATGCGTATGCGGCGTTAACAGATAGTTTTAAAATATATCGAATTATTAATGTGATACATCCATAAAACAGATTGCTATATCGGACTTATGTATAACTTAAATATTTGAAAAAGTAAGGGATATAAATATCGAACAACAATATACATATTTCGGGTCTTGATATTTTAATCATTAGAAAAAAGGTTAGCATTGAATTTGAGTCGTACAAGAAGAGGCTACGAACGTGGGGTCAACGATTTCAATGAAACTTTTTTTGGTGATACTAGGTCGAAAGATATTTGGCCCATGTCCGAGCGTTTTTGCCAATGCGCCCTAGTAGCTGAAAAAAAATATATTTTAAAAATTCTTATTATTTTTTTTATATTACAGTTTTCTTACTTTGCTTTGCAAGCATTTTATGTTATTATATATCAATCAACTTTTTTTTAAGAAAAGTCATTTCTCAGATGTCAGAAGGCTAGGCGAAAGCACTGAACATTGGTTTCAGAAATGCCGAAAAACTTATACAAAAGAAAGACCACCATTTGAAGAAAAACCCATTTTTAGAAAAAGTTGATCGGGGGGTGCGGTCAAATAAATACTAAATTATAGAAATAGTATTATTTAATTATAATCCCGACGTTTCGACCCACCTTGAAGGTCTTCATTAGGGCTTCAAAAGATAGAAAATATAAAAGATACAAGGTGAAAATGAAATAAATGAATAATAAGTAGATATTAAATAAGAAAAAGTTGTCTGATAAAGAAATAATAAAATTATATCAAAGATATAGTGGGTGACAATGTAGTTAAAATATCAAGTATTATATATACAGAAAATACAAATAAAAATAGAAAAAAAGTATGAATAAAATAGAAAACAAAGGAGAAAATACTATGTAAGTTTATTACAACAGTTTATTACAGTCTGTTTAATCTTAACTTACATACTATATTCTCCTTTGTTTTATATTTTTATTTTTGTTTGTAGCTTCTATATATATAATAATTGATATTCTAACTACATTGTCACCCACTATATCTCTGATATCATCTTATTATTTCTTTATCAGACAACTTTTTCTTATTTAATATCTACTTATTATTCATTTATTTTATTTTCACTTTGTATCTTTTATATTTTCTATATTTAGTAGCCCTGATAAAGACCTGCAAGGTGGGTCGAAACGTCGGGATTATAATTAAATAATACCATTTTCTATAATTTAGTATTTATTTGACCGCACACACCGATCAACTCTTTCTCATATTACATCACGGTTAACCATCTCTACATCATTGAAAACCCATTTTTATGTCAGGAGTGGTTTAAATTTAAACATAGTTTACTCACACCATGGTTAACGTTGTATCAATTAACCCCTTTGTTCCTAGGAGCCAATCCAATGTCTACGTATGAAAACATTACTTAGGCAACTTAATGCTTTTATACAGAACTTTAAATGACTTCTGTAACTCACTGGTCAATAAAATTCTTGCCTTTGATCGAATGTTCTGACCCCCGACCTAACAATTAGATTTGTATTAATATGATCTTTTTACACAACTAGAGGTGGGTCTCAACTTATTCTACAAAAAAATATGAATGTCTCAATTAATACAGCCTTAAAGCTCATTAAAAAGTTTTTCTAAAAGTGGGGTATCTGTTACTATTCGTTTGTTAATAAATTTTTAGAATCACCGAATCAAAGAAACTTTTAATAATAATCCGAACGACCAAAAATGTCAAAAGGAACCCAACTCGAAACGTTATCATGCTACTAAAAACAAAAGCAATTTCATGTTATTGGTCAATATTTTTTAAAAGTGGAAATTCTACACATATAAACTCTTATAATATCTGAATAACAAAAAATGTACAGGGACATTTTTATAGAAATTTTAAATTACATTAATATTGTACTGAATATTCTTTGTAATAAACTTTATAGAGTTTTTAAGATATTCACAAAAAAAAATTTTAATTGTACGTTTTCTGTCCTTCTCTCTCTCCCCTATCAAATCCCGAAGCAAAAAACTTTAGGATTTTTTAAAAATTATTATGGGGATCGGTATCGGATCAAGGATTAAATTTTGGAGAGCTTCAGCCCTTAAGCTTCTTTATCTATACTGCGCAAAAATGAATAGGTATATTGTTAGTTATGTACGATTTATTTTCCCTAGAATTTTATTTTATTTTTATCATAAAATACATTGAAAATTAATATAAATATGATTGTATTTGACCTCGGTGAATTTTATTAAAGGTATTTAAAAAAAATATATATAAAATTAAAAGTTTATATGATCTTGGTTTTAGGATTGCGAATTGTAAAATTTCATAATTTGTGTAATATCGTGTGTTACAAATCTATTGAGCACACTTTTAATAATGTTGACACTGATTTTACTTCATACCATAAACATGGTAATATTGCTATATATATATATATATATATATATATATATATATATATATATATATATAAATAAATTTTCTGCCACAAGCCGGGGTTCGAAACTGGCACCTTTATATATATGTATATATATATATATATATATATATATTACCATGTTTATGGTATGAAGTAAAATCAGTGACAACATTATTAAAAGTGTGCTCAATAGATTCGTAACACACGATATTACACAAATTATGAAATTTGTGATGATATATATATATATATATATATATATATATATATATATATATATATATATATATATATATATATATATATATATATATATATATATAAACCTGTACCACTACAACCCATGAAGGGTCTTTAGTTTATTTATATAAAGTGTCACATAAAGGGTCATGGGTTCAGTACTATTTTAGGAAAAGCACTGCTTCTAGGTCAACGGTTGTACAAGGAGGTGATGTGACCGATATCACGCTCAACCACCAGGTTTTCCCCCTTAATTAATTATTTAATTAAGGGTACCCACTTTATAGAGGCTGGGTGTGCCCCAGGAGGATCTCCCAACCCAGGGTCGCTCCACGGCCAATGAAACAGATAAATAAATTGTCTGCCACAAGCCGGGGTTCAAAACTGGCACCTTTATATATATGTGTGTGTGTGTGTGTGTGTGTGTGTGTGTGTGTGTGTGTGTGTGTGTGTGTGTGTGTATGTGTGTTACATAATTACTTGGGAAGAAAAAGAAAGAAACGGATTATCTAAATGAAAAGGTATTTAAGTGATTCTTGCAATCCTGTACAAAATTTAATTACACGAATAATAATATATTTTTAATATTTTTTCCATGGATATATTTATTAGCTATATACGCATAATAATTTAAAAAATATAAAATATTGTTGTTGTAAAAGTATTTAGCTTAGATCGCTCACATATGCGGTCAAATAAAAATAATCATATTTTTCCATTTTCAGGGGGAGGGGAGGGAGCTCCAGTTCGAAAGCTCTGCCCCTGTTGATCCATCAGCGAAGGGGCTGATAAGCAACAATTTCTGACAAGTTTCGTCTTTTTTTTTTTTTTCATAATTTGGGTAAATCTTTAATTTTACTGTACTGTTTGATATTAAGTTATATTTATAGTTAACTTAATGTTATTAATTAAGCAATGTACATTAATTTATTTAAAATGAAGTTATTCTGAAAGTAGGGAATGAATGGATGTTGTGTGATCCACACCCCACAACATATTTTTTTTTATTTTTTGCTCTCTCTATTAAAAAAAATTGTGTATTTCAATTTATTTTTTTCAAATAAATATACTTTAAACGGTATAGCGTATATAATATAAGATATATTTTAATATTTTCAACGGCAGTAGACATATCTTTAAAGTGATATACAGTAAGAATTTCCATGGAAGGAGACTTTGAATTCAGAAGGCTCTAGGTCAGTGGGGATAATGAGGGATTTGTGGGGGATGGGTGGGGAGGGGTAGGATTCAGTAATTACTGGCAACAGCCCCTGCTGTGCAATGGGATGGCCAACCACAAATCCCTCACCGACCGCCGCTTACATCGTTCATCGTCAGTGGCAAAGCTACTTAGCACTTCATCGCCCGCACGGGAGTCCCGAGCCTTTGATCAAGGGGAAGGATATTATTGACGAGCAAGTCACACAAATCTTTTCATATCCTGCATAAAAACATTAAGTTCTCTAAGTAATGTTTTGATATTTAGATATTCGATGGTAACGTAGGAACAAAAAGGTTAAGTGACAAAATGTTAAACATCGTTTGGGTAAACGATGGTTTAAGTTGAACATGAAACGACTAGAAGCCACCCGACGTTTTCTACAACTGTAGCACTTACTAGACAAAAGCTCTAAGCTTTCAATGAATTACAAACGACTTATATATATGACAATAATAACACCTATTTGGACTTACGGAATTGAACTTTGGGGCTCCACTAAACCATCGAATTCCTCTCGCATCCAATCCTTACAATTCAAAATCCTCAACGCTCCTTACTTTGTCACAAATAAAATCATCCATAAAGACCTTAATGTTCCATATGTTTCCGATTTGGCCCAATCCAGATACTTATCCTTCCATATCAAACTGTAGAACCATCCGAATCCTCTCGTTTCAAACCTTGCTTCCTCCTCGATCCCTAATAACCCTCCGAGGCGTCTGAAAAGAAGATGGCCTGACCTTCTAATATAGAACTTTAATTTGAGTTCTACTAATGGGTAGTTTCTCTTCATGTTGTACATGTCATGTTACCCATGTCACATTTACTTGTTATATTTTCTATGTAATACAGTAGTATATTTCATTAAAATAAAAAATAAAATAAAAAAAAAGTTGAACCAGTCCTTTAATCGAAATGTTTTTCTTCAAATAGCGGTCTTTCTTTTTATTTTATTTTATACGAATATTCCTGACGCATGCTAAGGAAGGTCTTGGAGAAGTATACAGCATGGGCTCTAGAAGGTGAGTAATTCGAATTGAAAATAAATTCTTTGTTCTGAAACAAACAAATTGGACTCTAAACAATAGAAAAATTCTCTTCCTTTTTGAAAAGCGCCAGTCAATATGGATTCGAAACGTGGATTTTTTTTTTCAAATTTTCATTGTATTGTATATATGGTATGAATGTGCCTCACTCAGCTTAAGTACTCATCCCCCTTAAGTGTAGCAAAATGTATTATATCTCAATGAAAAAATGTTTCTTTCGGTCTCGACAATCTCTTTCTTTAAGACACCAGGCGGTCATGACATTTTCCATATTCCGTAACCATCTCTTCCTAGGCCGTTCTCTTTTTCGCTTTTCTATTGGTTGATACTGTAAGATTAACTTTGGACATCGCTCCTCTGCCATTTTTCTAAATAGCCATACCATTTTAACCTTTTTTTTCGATGTTGTACATGATTGTATTTGCTTGCTGTCCTTACTGCCTAGTCGTTTTGTTGGGAACATGTTGAAATGAAATGAAATGAAAATATATATTATTATTCTGGGACAGTTGTCGATTGTGTAGTCTCCGCTGACTTTGAATACCACTGATGTTGTTCAGGGAAAAGCTCGAACGACCTTTATTTTTATAGTATCTTCTGGAGTCTTTCTCCACCTTTGGGGTACAAAGCTTGACTCATACTCCCCTGGGCGTATAGAATTAATATTCTCTTTTCCTTATTTACTTTTTATTTTAATTTTAATTATTTATATTTATTTCCGTTTTGTATGTACATATTGTATGGATGAATACTTTTAGCTCTAAAACTTAATGCCCTTCAATGCGACAAATTTTATTAATACTCAATAAGTCCATTAAAAAAAATTGTCTTGATAGCATTTTTAAAACTTACTCTTCCGTTAATCCAATGATGAACCACATATCTGGTATGGTATTTTAATTGGTATCACTTTCTTTTATAAATTTAGGGGCAATTTTTATTTAAATTAAAATTTGATGTAATTTAGATCTTATATTCTTATATTACGAGAAAGGGAAGAAGATTAAACAAGATTAGATTTGTATAATGCAAGAGATGGTTGTTGGATGCACATATCCTCAAGTGTGTGATAGATGTCCGACGGGACACACATACCCCGAATACTATAGCGATTCCCATCGTTGCTTGTCGAGATCGTAGTAGCGCAAGAGTAATGGTCCAGGTTTGAGGTAACAGCACGGAGTCAAAACTTCGAAGTATGTAGTATCCCCTTCTTCCAGCTTCCTGTGTGTCCAATTTGTTTCATAATATTACCAGCCTGTCTTATTCTTTTTATTTATTATTCTCACACACACAAACACACACACACACACACACACACACACACACACACACACACACATATATATATAATATATATATATATATATATATATATATATATATATATATATATATATATATATGTGTGTGTGTGTGTTATCTATGTGTTACCTTGTATAGTTTACTGTTTAGTTACCTATTTTTTTTTCTTTTTTGAAGAAAAAGATTTATCAGTAAATATTACAATAAAAGCGATCTGTATTAAAATAATTAAAAAAATATAAACATATATATACTTTTTTAATTATTTTAATACAGATCGCTTTTATTGTAATATTTACTGATAAATCTTTTTCTTCAAAAAAAAAAAGGTAACTAAACAGTAAACTATACAAAATTACCTTTAAATTAAAGAAGAGCCTATCATTGTTTAAACCATTTATAAGATATTTTTAAGCTGCTCAACTTGGCAAATTTATGTTTTTCATAAATTCATAGAGTATTTCGGATAATATTTATCAACATCCAACTAAACTACAGATATATTTCCACTTTCAGAAAAACTTCTTTGTTCAATAAGCTTTAAATACGTAATAATTAGGTTGAATTTGATTAAGGAATAAGTTTAGATTCACCACTAGTTATATTGAAAAAAACTATGTGATTTGATTCTGTCTCCGAAAAGAACTCCTGTTTTCAGTAAAATTGAATAATTTATTTTCTGTTAAAAAGTAATAATAATCAATTATAAAAAAAATAGTCTTTTTATACTTTTCATTTTTTTTTTAATGAACCATTAAGTGGTTAAAGGTTTTGCTATGTATTGTAAAGACCGCCGGTGGAATAATTATTTTAAATGTATAAATAAACATCATAAGTGTTCACCACATCTGGCGGTACCTGACTGAGGGTAACCCATTAGGACAACCTTTTGTAAGTGGTAATAAAAACCCTTAAGGACCACCGACAAAGACCGACAACTAAGTGTTTAAAAAGGATCCCAAAAGACCTTTTCACACCTTCCACCAGAAATACCTAAGTCTGTACCTGCTGCTTTACCTTGGCCTGGGGGAGAGGGCGTGGTCATCCCTTAGGCGGAGAATATTCAGCCAATCAGGAAAAAGGCTACCAAAAGAGAGGGGATGAAAAAAGGTGGAAAATATAGAACTTGGACGAAGACACTTCTTCTTGGAACTCAGAGCTGAGAGGACTTCTCTGGGACTCAAGCGGGGAGTCGAGGGAGGAAGACGAAGACAGCCGGAGAGAGCAGATGGACGGACTAGACGCTGAAGGAGAGCAGAGACAGGGAATCCAGATATGACGGCTAGAAACACTAGAAACACTATGAAGGACCAGCTAAGTGGTAACAAGCATTTAGTTATACTAATGTAAATTTGTGTTGGCAACCATACATCATTAATTAATATAATCAATATAACACGTAACTTTAATCTAAATCAAGCATTCTCCTCTAGTATGATTCTCAACTATTCATTATGTATATAGGTTTAGTTATTATTTTGTATATAGATGTTTTTGGTTTTATTTAAGCTTGTAAATATAATAGTTAGTAAACCAACGTAGTACTTTTACATTCTACCTTGCATGCCACCAATTAGTAATAGAAACAAATAGTCAATTTATAAACATGATACCTTTAGAAAGGAAATCCGATAAAAATTATATGGTTCAATCTAGGATACCACAGTAGGGGGTCTGTGGTATCTAACATTTCAATACAAATATAAGTATTAAATCCATTTTAATACGAATAAATTGCGATTCCTGGAACCCCTTACTCGCCGTAGAAACGCGAGGCCAGGAACATAGCAGTTTATATATCAATTTACTGATTCAAGAATAATTTTAAATATAAAACAAACAAAATAAAAAAAAATACAGTTACTTAAAACCGGAACTTCTGTCTCCGAAAAGAACTCCGTGTTTTCATTAAAACTGACTTCAATAATTTATTTTCTGCTAAAAAAAAATAATAATCAATTATAAAAAAAATACATTTTTATACTTTTCATTTTTTTTTTTTTTTTTTTTTTTTTTAATGGATCAATAATAATGCATAAAGATTTATATTTCAATTTACTGATTCAAGAATAAATTTAAATTAAAAAAAAAAAAAAAAAAAAAAAGTTACTTAAAACTGGAACTTCTGTCTCAGAAAAGAACCCGCTTTTTAGGTAAAACTGACTTCAATAATTTACTTTCTGTTATAAAATAATCATAATAAATTATTATAAAAAATAGATTTTTATACTTTTCAATTTTTTTTTTTTTAATGAATCAGTTATCATTTAAGTGCAAAAAGGTTTATATATCAATTTACTGATTCAAGAATAATTTTAAATGTTACTTCTTATATTTATATTTATTTCTTTATTATGTATATATAGTATGAATGAGAACGTCTAGCCCTAATGCTTATAGCCCTCCAGCCCTCCAGCAGTGGCTGATTGTATTATTATTCAATAAACAGACTTAAAAAAAAAAATTTAAATTAAAAAAAAAAAAAAAAAAATTTAAATTAAGAACAAACAAAATATAAAAAAGTTACTTAAAACTGGATCTTTTGTCTCCGAAAAGAACCCGCTTTTTAGGTAAAACTGACTTGAATAATTTATTTTCTGTTAAAAAATAATCATAATCAATTATAAAAAGAATAGTCTTTTTATACTTTTCATTTTTTTTTTTTTTTTTTTTTTTTACAGAATCAGTTATCATTTAAGTGCATAAAAGTTTATATATCAATTTACTGATTCAAGAATAATTTTAAATGTTACTTCTTATATTTATATTTATTTCTTTATTATGTATATATAGTATGAATGAGAACGTCTAGCCCTAAGGCTTATAGCCCTCCAGCCCTCCAGCAGTGGCTGATTGTATTATTATTCAATAAACAGACTTAAAAAAAAAAAAAAAATTAAAAAAAAAAAAAAAAGAAATTAAATTAAGAACAAACAAAATAAAAAAAAGTTACTTAAAACTGGATCTTTTGTCTCCGAAAAGAACCCGCTTTTTAGGTAAAACTGACTTGAATAATTTATTTTCTGTTAAAAAATAATCATAATCAATTATAAAAAGAATAGTCTTTTTATACTTTTCATTTTTTTTTTTTTTTTTTTTTTTTACAGAATCAGTTATCATTTAAGTGCATAAAAGTTTATATATCAATTTACTGATTCAAGAATAATTTTAAATGTTACTTCTTATATTTATATTTATTTCTTTATTATGTATATATAGTATGAATGAGAACGTCTAGCCCTAAGGCTTATAGCCCTCCAGCCCTCCAGCAGTGGCTGATTGTATTATTATTCAATAAACAGACTTAAAAAAAAAAAAAAAAATTAAAAAAAAAAAAAAAAGAAATTAAATTAAGAACAAACAAAATAAAAAAAAGTTACTTAAAACTGGATCTTTTGTCTCCGAAAAGAATCCGCTTTTTAGGTAAAACTGACTTGAATAATTTATTTTCTGTTAAAAAATAATCATAATCAATTATAAAAAGAATAGTCTTTTTATACTTTTCATTTTTTTTTTTTTTTTTTACAGAATCAGTTATCATTTAAGTGCATAAAAGTTTATAAATCAATTTACAGATTCAACCATCAGATCATTTTAAATTTTAAAAAAAAAACAGTTGCTTAAAACTGGAACTTCTGTCTTCGAAAAGAACTCGTGTTTTCAGTAAAACTGACTTCAATAATTTATTTTCTGCTAAAAAATAATCATAATCAATTATTAAAAAAAAAAATAGATTTTTATACTTTTCAATTTTTTTTAATGAAACAGTTATTATTTGAGTGCATAAAAATGTATACATCAATTTACTGATTCAAAAATAATTTTAAATTAAAAACAAACAAAATTTTAAAAAACAGTTACTTAAAACCAGAACTTCTGTCTCCGAAAAGAACTCGTGTTTTCATTAAAACTGACTTCAATAATTTATTTTCTGCTAAAAAAAAATCATAATCAATTATAAAAAAATAGTCTTTTTATACATTTCATTTCTTTTTCTTAATGAACCAGTAATCATTTAAGTGTATAAGGGTTTATATATCAATTTACTGATTCAAGAATAATTTTAAATATAAAACAAACAAAAAAAACAAAAAAAAAAAAACAGTTACTTAAAACCGGAACTTCTGTCTCCGAAAAGAACTCGTGTTTTCATTAAAACTGACTTCAATAATTTATTTTCTGCTAAAAAAAAATCATAATCAATTATAAAAAAAATAGATTTTTATACTTTTCAATTTTTTTTTTAATGAATCTTTTATCATTAAAGTGCAAAAAGGTTTATATAACAATTTACTGATTCAAGAATAATTTTAAATATAAAAACGAACAAAATAAACAAAAACAGTTACTTAAAACTGGAACTTCTGTCTCCGAAAATAATCCGCTTTTTAGGTAAAACTGACTTCAATAATTTATTTTCTGTTAAAAAATAATCATAATCAATTATAAAAAGAATAGTCTTTTTATACTTTTCATTTTTTTTTTTTTTTTTTACAGAATCAGTTATCATTTAAGTGCATAAAAGTTTATAAATCAATTTACAGATTCAACCATCAGATCATTTTAAATTAAAAAAAAAAAACAGTTGCTTAAAACTGGAACTTCTGTCTTCGAAAAGAACTCGTGTTTTCAGTAAAACTGACTTCAATAATTTATTTTCTGCTAAAAAATAATCATAATCAATTATTAAAAAAAAAAATAGATTTTTATACTTTTCAATTTTTTTTAATGAAACAGTTATTATTTGAGTGCATAAAAATGTATACATCAATTTACTGATTCAAAAATAATTTTAAATTAAAAACAAACAAAATTTTAAAAAACAGTTACTTAAAACCAGAACTTCTGTCTCCGAAAAGAACTCGTGTTTTCATTAAAACTGACTTCAATAATTTATTTTCTGCTAAAAAAAAATCATAATCAATTATAAAAAAATAGTCTTTTTATACATTTCATTTCTTTTTCTTAATGAACCAGTAATCATTTAAGTGTATAAGGGTTTATATATCAATTTACTGATTCAAGAATAATTTTAAATATAAAACAAACAAAAAAAACAAAAAAAAAAAAACAGTTACTTAAAACCGGAACTTCTGTCTCGGAAAAGAACTCGTGTTTTCATTAAAACTGACTTCAATAATTTATTTTCTGCTAAAAAAAAATCATAATCAATTATAAAAAAAATAGATTTTTATACTTTTCAATTTTTTTTTTAATGAATCTTTTATCATTAAAGTGCAAAAAGGTTTATATAACAATTTACTGATTCAAGAATAATTTTAAATATAAAAACGAACAAAATAAACAAAAACAGTTACTTAAAACTGGAACTTCTGTCTCCGAAAATAATCCGCTTTTTAGGTAAAACTGACTTCAATAATTTATTTTCTGTTAAAAAATAATCATAATCAATTATAAAAAGAATAGTCTTTTTATACTTTTCATTTTTTTTTTTTTTTTTTTTTTTTTTTTTTTTTTTTTTTTTTTTTTTTTTTTTTTTTTTTTTTTTTTTTTTTTTTTTTTTTTTTTACAGAATCAGTTATCATTTAAGTGCATAAAGGTTTAAAAATCAATTTACTGATTCAAAAATCATTTTTAATTAAAAACAAACAAAATAAAAAAAGTAACAGTTACTTAAAACTGGAATTTAAAAAGAGACAAGTAGTTCTTTATTCTTAAAGTGAGCGCTCTATCATGGTGTTTGTAAGTGAAGACGGCTAAATTAACGACGAAGCCTGATTGGTCGTTACTATCAGAGGGAGTAGAAAGTTTTCCAGTAAAGGGTAGATTTTACCTCGGTGATGAAAAGCCGAGTTTAAACAGCCTGGAGAAATGTTTAATTACCCCATGAACACGGAGGGATGGTGGGGGGTGGGGAGGAGGGTGTAATATCACTTACTCAAGAGAGACATCCTATTAGGAAATGAGTCGCTATTGGCTTTCTACCGAATTAGCTTCCAGTTTTGAACCTATTTGTGCCTATTGGCATTAAGCCGTTTGATCCAATGCCTATTATCACCTCCACGCCTCACATAGTGGTTTCTAAATTGAATCACACAACCTCTTGGATCATTCTATTCCCGATACCTTGTGAGCTAATGAAACATTCGAATAACTTTGAATCTTTATTGGAATATCGGAGATGTAGGATTCGTACATGGATTTTGTTCTAACCGTATGATAAAAACTGCACATGAGAACTACTTTTAATATTATTTATTATAAAAAAAAATTCATGTTTAGTAAAAAAATATATTCATCGATTTTGTCATATTATTAAAATTATAACAATTGGCGCATGATGATCTGGTACTCTTAAGCGAAGACATGGAAACTATAAAACTAAATACGACAACGTTAATGAAAGCCGGTAAAGAACTTTTTTTTTTTTATTGAATTATAATACAATCAGCCACTGTTGGAGGGCTATAAGTATTAAGGCTAGAAGTTCTCATTCATACAGTGTATACAAGTAATACAGAAGTAACTATAAATATAAAAAGTAAATAAATAATACTTATAAAAAAATGTAAATCAATAGGAAAAAAAATAAAATAAAATAAAAACTTCTAAACACATTCATAATTATATACAATATATACATTCGCCTAGGAATCTCCGAGCCAGGCTTTTCTCCCCACTGTGGAAAACAAAGCAGGACTCCAGAGATCCCAGTGCCACTTTTCCAGCCGCATCACTAGTATTAAAAGCCAGTGGAGGCTGAAGGAGGGCACTAGGGTAAAGAACTAGGGCTCGAAATAAACGCGGATAAAACAAAATATGAGGTTAGCTGCGAGAATGGCGATACTACTGGTGATATCGATATAGATGGTAATACGTAATACGTTTGAACAGGTAGAGAAATTTAGGTATCTGGGTTCTACGATAACTAGAAAAAACGAAATTGAAGAAGAGATTAAGGTTAGACTGAAGGCGGGAAATACATGTTATTCTTCTGTGACAAAACTACTTAGCTCGCGCCTCTTGTCCTGGAAGTTAAAAATTAGAATCTCTAAAACCATTATCTTACCTACTGTTTATGGATGCGAAACTTGGCCGCTTACATTAAGGGATGAGCAGCGTCTTAAGGTTTTTGAAAATAAAGTATTGCGTAGAATATTCGGACCGAAGATGGATGAATTAACCGGAGAGTTCAGATGGTTACACAAAGCCGAATTGCGTGAACTATATCCGGGTAATATAATTGAGGTAATTTCATAGCGGCGAATCAAATGGGCTTGTAAAATTGTTGGGCGGTAATATTTGCTGTACCGAATGGTAAACGTCCGAGGGGTAACTATTCGCGATTTTGTTTTATCATCATCCAACTGTAACAATACCCCATTTTTACAAAAACTCCATATTTTAATAAGCTTTAAATATGTATTAATTGAGTTGAGGTTTATTGGGAAAAATGTTGGGATTGAGCTCAAGATGATATTTTTTATCGTGTCAAGTAAAAGTACCCCTGTTTTCAGCAAAAATGACTATAATTAACTGTTGCAAAACTTTTATTTCTTATTTTTTCATGATCTGAGATATATTATAATAAACCAAATTGCCTAAACACACATTTTATGTATAAACAAAATTAATTTGAAAAATGTAGATTTTTCGTATATTTTCCGCAAAAATTGGTTATAAACTGTTATCACCTATATCTCTATTACGTATTTATATGTGACAAAATAAATGTTCCTGATAACAATATTTACGTTTCCATTAAAATAATTCAAGCAATCAGCAGGTTTTTTTTTATTTAAAAGTAAATTTTAGGACCAGTAACTTTTAGTTTGTCATTTATAAATATATTTTGCTTAACTATACATGATATAAATGGTATGAAAAAGTATTGCGATCGAGCAAAATGTCGAATCCGAGTGCTTAGGTAAGGATATAAATAAAGTATTTATTTTATTTAAATTGAAAAAATCAAGCAACACTGCTACTATCTCTTGGCAGGCGATGGAAGCAGAGTCCAGATAATCAGATCACAGATTCATTCATTGTTCGTTCACTCGAGATTCTTGTTGGATCCAGCACTTAAATTTAGCAGTTCTTTTTTTTTTTTTTTGGATTTGCAAAAAAATAACATGGAGTAGAAAATTAAAACGGCCCAACAAAGGCCAGGACCTTGAAAGATATGAACCGGGAGAAATAGAAACGTGAAACCACAAAAAAACGAAGCAAGTGAAAGCAAGAGATTTATCCGCCAACCCACCTACCCAAACACAACTCAATGGTTTTATTAAACTCAAATCAAATTAATTAATTAACCCATTAACACATGTTGTAATGTTCGTCCTCAACAACTCCAACATTATAATCTAAATTAAAATATAGCAATCAATTTTCCACCTCATACTTTTGTTTATAATCAACTAAATATCCTTTAGCCATAAAGTTCAATGTATGGAATAGATTCAGCCCAAAGAAACAGTAATAATAGCCAACCTATTATGGCAGAATCCCTGATAGATATAGAAGGGACTGACATAATAAATAAAACGGTAATACACGTTTTGAAGTCCCCTGAATACAAAAAACTAAGTTCCGAAAAACTTCAACTACCGAAAAATCAACTGAAAAACAATTCATATAGTCGAATTATACAAATTTTCAACAATTTTTAAAAGCGGCACCAACAATTTCAATTTTTTTTTTTTTTGGACTTATTTATTGAAAAACATTACAATCTGTCTCAAGGACAAGTTTTAATTTTGATTAAATTCGTTATATCAGTATAATGTTGATATATACAATCTGTTTCAAAGGACATTTAAAATAGTGTTGAGAGATCACATTCACACTCTATGTACAATAAATAAAAATAAATTATATAGAAAAATAATATATATACAATAAATAAGAATAAAATAACAGAAAAATAAATAAATAAAAAAGAACACATACATAGCTATATACACTACTTAGAAGCCGAAAGCCGAGCCAGAGTTGTCCCTCCAACTGTGAAGCGAAAAGCATGACTCGAGGAGATCCCTGCACTTCTCTCTCAACCGCGTCACTAGGGCTAAACCCAGTGGAGCTTTGTTGATATATATATATATATATATATATATATATATATATATATATATATATATATATATATATATATATAATAGGTTAATATCAATGTAAAATCAAGAGATATTTAATATCAGTTAGTTATTATCTTCATTGAAATATTCTGGTATGGCTTGATTGCTGAATGTTCGAAAATTTTCCTTCCACTATATTTTCTTGCTCTAATATTTTATATTTTCTTCTTTAAAACAATTTAAGCGAAAATAGAATTATAAAATTACATTTGCTGCGGAATGTTTTATATTTTCACCTTGTCCTCTTGTTAGAAACTTTTAATTCCAAAAATTTGTCCCTATCAAACCCCCTTCTGGGAACCCCTGCTTCAAAGTTTTAACTATTTCGTATTGTTAAAATAGATAATAAATAGGTAAATATAAAATAAGAAAGTATTTGATAACTTATTAAAAGAGAAACGAGGGTTAGCAAAATGGGACCGTAAACTAACGAAGCCGGTTCTTTGAACAACCGAGGGAACTCGAGCATGGACGGAATTATACGATTTCTTCCGAACATGTACAATATGCAATATCTTAGGAAAGGTACGCCCAGACTCCAATAATATAAGTAATGCAGTTATAATTAAATAAATAATTAAAGCATACTATGGTAGAAGGAAATGATCTGTGATTAAATATGCATACAATTATCAGAAATGAAAATATATGATAATTAATGATTTTGAAGAAATATGTTGTACCTTCCATAATTTTTACTTTCTTTCCTTGGTACATGGGAAGCGGGGTAACTCAGTGAGTTAGACACTGGGATGCTAAGCTCAAAGTCGCGGGTTTGAATCCGGCTGATGTAAAGTAATTTTTATCAACTGTGGATCGAACTCGGGGTCGGAAAACCCTCCTGAGGCAAGCCCAGCATCTATAAAATGGGTAATAGTAATCAGATAATTAATTAAGGGAGGAAACCTGGAAGTTGAGCGTGATCCTGACCCGATCGTCTCTCTGCTCAACCTTAAAACATTTTTTTTCTCTTTTATTCTTTTTTCTCCTCTTTACATAAAAATACCTATTTCTTCTCAAAGTAGCGCTCCGTAACAGATTTATTTTAGTTGTAAATAAATTTTATTTTGAAATTAAATCTATTCCTTATGAGTTGTAGTGGTACAGGTTTTTTCTCCTCTTTACATAAAAATACCTATTTCTTATCAAAGTAGCGCTCCGTACCATATCTTCTTTAGTTGTAAATAAAGTTTATTTTGTCATTACCAGGTATCTTGTTGATACTGGTTCTCACTTTTAAAAATATGTTTCAATGACGTTGTAATAAAAACCAGCTTTTGACGTTTTGATAATATAGAGGTGAATTTAGCTCAACTTGATTGCACCCAATTAGGCTTGAGTCGGGATGTGACTTCATCTTGAGTGAACGATCATACGGGGGTTGACATGTGATAGATTCAGTCAATTAGACACATCAACCTCTGTCATCTAGCCCAACCTAGCGTAGAAGCCCTGAGGGGGGGGGAGAGGAGGGAGGGGGGGAGGGAGAAAGGGCAGGGGGTAGGAAAGGGAGGAGAGGGGATAGATAGAGGGGAGGTGTAGTCGTGTTTTTTTTTTCTTCAAAAGCAAGTAGACCTTTTTCATTATTAATTTTTTTCTGTAAATTTTATTTTACAGAGGCGGTTTGTTTGATTGGAACAATATGATATCAGGAAGTTGACATCTATCGCAATGTACTTTTAGGAAAACGAATTTCCTCTTATTTCAATATTCGTTTTTTTGATGAATTACTGATTTATTCGTTTCCGTATTCCCCAGGTCAATGTAAAGTGAGCTTTTGTTGTTTATTAAATGAATCGAGAAAGAAAAGCAGTGGGTGGAAAAGCGGAAAATTTTGGTGTCAAATTGCTTTAATTAATTTTAGAAACTCCTGAAGCCTCACTTTTCCCTTCACAGGTGGTGGGACAACCCTGGTTTCGGAGGCTTGGCTGTTTATAAATAGTATATACTGATATTCTAATGCATGAGATGTTTATTTTCCTTTATTTCTTTTTCTTTAGTTTTACCAAAAACTAAAACAAAGTTCCATCTTTTATTTTTAATTTTTAATAATTTAAT
This sequence comes from Nezara viridula, assembly GCA_928085145.1. Classification (NCBI taxonomy): domain Eukaryota; kingdom Metazoa; phylum Arthropoda; class Insecta; order Hemiptera; family Pentatomidae; genus Nezara; species Nezara viridula. The sequence continues at coordinate 101,258,812 of OV725078.1, read as the reverse complement.
TTCGGTTGGTTGGTTGTGTAGTAACCTGTTGGTCATCAACACCTTTGATTAAAATTATATATTATTATATCTTTTGGTTATAAATACTAAGAATTGGATAAAATAAAAAAAATGTAAAATGCAAGTTAAGATTAAAATTTGTTTATTGTTATTAAAGTTTAGTTATTTAAAGTTCGCAAGTTAGGTAAAAAGGGAAAAAATAAATTTAAAAAATGGTAAGAGAAAAAAAAGAGGTGGGGAGTTCTGCGTGAGAGGTTCAGACATTTTTAAAGATCCCTTCTTCGGAGAGAAAACATATGATTTTTCCAAGGATTTTTTCATCATTTCCCAAAGCAGCCGATGTATTTGCTGGTATTCACTATCGAAGATATGGACCACTGTCATTCTCTCTCAACACTTCCGAAAAATGGGCGGGTTTTCTTTCGTAATTAATTGAAGGTGCGTAAGCCTGGTACGACCTATTCTTAGTTGCGTAAGGACAACTTCCTCTCTGCGTTTACTGCGACTGGAACTGCTTCAATTCCTTTTTTATCGCCTTTAATTTATTTGGAGGGAAATTGTCCCAATAGCCAATTTCGGAACGACTGGAATTTTCACTACCTATTGTTTTCTATTATTTCAGAACTAGAACTGTTTCCTTAGCAAATTTTCAGGTAAAAGATTAAAATACAGAACTCAAATAAAAAAAAAAAAAACTTTTATTTATGTTTTGTCGATTTTGTCAAAACATCTATCTAAAAAGAATTATTTTTATTTTTAGCTTTCCAAACAAAGGACACATCAGAAGCAAGTAATTGATTTAAGATAAATTATGACTCTAATATAAGGCCAATTACTTAGCTATTTTTAAGAGCTTAAATGAATAAAAGTTTAACTTTGGCCATGAACCCAGGAAATCTTGAAAAAAAAAAGATTTATCGAACTATTAAAATGCAACTTCTTAAAAAATTTACATAAAAGACTTAACCCCTGGTTCTTACTTGTATTATATTGTTATTATTTGATTTTATTATATTATTATTATTATTAATTTATCTAACAATAAAATTTTTGTAAATATGGTTTGAATGTGATCTGTGATAACTGTTATAATTGTCCCTATATGAGACGGAATATTTAATGTTTTTCAATAAAAGAGGTATAAAAAAAAATAGAATATCAATAACAAACATTTATTCATTTATTCTTGTATTTTTTCATTTTCGAATTTATTATTCAAACATTAATGGAATTCAAAATAGCATGTTTTGATAAAAAAAAAAAAACAATTAAATTCTTATGAGATAAAATATTAGATGGATCTAACTACAGAAAATTTTATTCGTATATTACACAAATTACAGAGGTGAATTAATGTATTTAATTTAGTGAGAAAGTTAAATTAAGGATAAAATATATTTATGTCTTTATTCAGTTATATACACATATATATTATGTACCCGTTATCATTGGTGATAAATATTCAGGACGCAGTCATTACATAGTTTTTATTAGTGCCGACGTTTCAATCCATATTTGAAGGTCATCATCAGGGCGTGGTTTGAGGATTGAAGGTATTCAAGTATTCTTTCAGTACTTGAATATCTCCAGTGCTCGAAGTTCGAGCCTCGAACCACGCCCTGATGATAAACCACATGTTTGGGCTGAAACGTCGGCACTAATAAAAACTTTATAATGACTGGGTCCTGAATATTTATCACCCATGATATATACAACAGTCGACTAACTTCCTTCAATATACCAGGTATGTGTGTGTGTGTATTTTCATATATATATATATATTTAGAATGAAATGCCATTTAAAATATAAGTTTGATTTTCTGTTAATTATGCAGATATTAATCTAATAATAAATTTCATATATTGAAAATGGAAATTTTAAAATGAAAATATTGTTTATGTCAATACATAGATTAAATTAAGCGAACATTCTACCAAACATAATATCATTGTCGAAAATTCGTTAGGCGATATTAAAATATATTATGTATCTTATATATAAACAAACGTTTCTATATATCTATTTCTGTTATTTAATTTATTTATATTTATTTTTTCTGTGAATTATCTTACTGTTATAATATTCCTTAATTGAGACAGGAATGTAAAAAGAGGTTGAACAAAATTAATAATATCAATAATAAACATTTAGTTCGTTTAATGCTTGTAATGAATAAATTCAGAAATAAATGTTAATCATATACACATATTAAAAAAAATTAAATAAAATAAAAAAATTATAAGGAAGTGAAATATTTTTTACAGAATAATACAGACAGTGAAAAAGACTTTTCAAGCTCTGGAATTTAATTTTATAAGGACTGGTAATACCACTCACGTGGCTGATAAAAAAATGCCGGGAACTCAAGTCCTGCTTTTCCCTCCAGAAGTTGTAGGAAAGGCTTGGCACGGAGCTCCCTGGACGAGTGATTATTAATATTTTATATACGTATGATTATATTTAAGTTGTTATTTTGATCAGTTTAATTTTTTAGTGCGTGTGTGCGTATGCGTTGGTGTGTGCGCGTCTTTTATATTATGATTCTGCTTTTATTTCATACATAGTTTATTTTTAAACTATATTATTTTTATAGTTTATTTTTATTTATTGTAAATATGGTATAAATGAACGATCAATGTTACTAATGTCGTAAATTATGACAAAATGGCTCCAATAAAAATAAATAAGTTAAAAAAATGTTACTGGTTTATTTTATTTTATTTCCTTAAATCAATAATGATAAAGTTTACTTATTGAGTCATTTGTTCCCAACCAATGAAATATAATTTTGCTAATATGTGTTTAGATTACTATTTATTTTTATTTTTATTTTTCTGCACTTTATGTTCTTTTAGTACGTATCAATATGTATCCATCGAATTAGTCATCACCAAAAAAAAAATAAATTGCAACATATTTTGCAATTTACCGAGGTTTGTGTTAAATTCTTTTTCTCTTAATGATATCAGTTCAAACAAAAACTATATTGAAATGAAATGTACATTTGAAATCCACTGTAATAAAAAAACCAATGTAAATGATAACGTCTCAGAAAGCAAGGTTTTGTTTGTTGCGATAACGTTCAGGTACAAATTAAACCTGACTAGATAATAATCAGTACAGATAAGAGGTAAAAATTCCGTAACACGTAATTTTCGTAAAATCACTAAAACCTTCCCTCGCCAACTTCAAGAAACGATTTTAGGCCATTAAACATTGCGATGTTGATGGGAGTAAGACTATTGCTGCCAACCTGTGCGAGAGCCAGTAAGGCAACTGAACTCTTCGTCGCATTACAAATTCTAAAACCGTGCCTGTTCCCCTCTCCCCCCCCCCTTGCGCAGCCTTGTTAGTCGGATAGTTGGCAGCCATCTTTTCTACTGCCTCATCAGCCTTCTGTTCTTACATCTTCACTCTCGTCGATAATATTATAGCCTTCGATATAATATTACTTAAAAATAAGTCTTGTCCGGGTATGCTGATTGAATCGTTATAGTCATATATCTCTGGATATATGCCTTTTTACTAACAATTTTGTTTTTTATAAGAATATTCGAGCATATAGTAAATATAATAAAGAACTGGTACAACACGTGGAAAGTTTTGAGTTCACTACGTTTAAATTACTGTTTCTTGGTCAACGGTTGTACAAAGGAGTGATTTGAACAAGATCACCCTCAAACACTTGATTTTTCTCCTTAATCAATTATCGGCTATGCATTAACTTGGCTGGACATGCCTCAAGACGGTCTCCAAGCTCAGGGTCGATCCACGGATGATGAAATAGAACAAATAATTACCTCCCACAGCCAAACTCGAACTCGCAACATGGAGCATAGGAGCACAGATATAATCCGCTCCACTGCCCTTAACTTCATTCATTCTTAAGCATTAGCATGCTCTCCAGCCAATGTGTCTCTTGGTAGCGGAGGGATTCCTTGTAAATAAGGGATTTCCTGTGCGTTTAGTACAACTAGATCGTGTATGCCGTCCTTCGCCATCTCAGATCTTCTTCACTGCTTGAGAGAGAAAGAGAAAAAAGAACGAAAGAAGAGCGAAATATATACTAATTACGGTCTTCTAACGATTTACCGGGTTTCGGCAACAGTTATGCGACGGTGAACTAAAATAATAAAAAAAATGAAAGGGTTTGAGATACGACACTCACGGCTTCAGAAACAACCCTGTTTTATTCGTAAAATAGTCCTCTTTATATACATACGGGATTTCCTTAAATATATATATTTAAGGAAATCAAAACTCCATTCAAAGGGAATTGAAAAATATATGTTTAGGGTTCCATTTCTAGTGTTTGCATTGTGGTATTTCATTGAATCATTTCATATTCTCAATAAAGGACTTGAAAGTCGGCATAACTTATTCCAGGTACTATACAAATGTTCAAGTGTTTATTAAGAGGTTAAAATTAAGTTGTTAAGGTTAAGTTGTTGAGGTTAAAATTACGCTTACTAAAAAAAATAATAAATGAAAATAAATATTGCGTGATGAAATGTTAGATCAAAAATTTTGTTCACAAAAGAAAAAAAGGACACACACAAAGCAAAAAAAAAAAAGAAGATTAAGCCTGATTTGAGTGACAGTACGGATTGAAACTGCCATGCTCTTTTAAGTCATTGTATTTAATAGAAAACGGCGAACAACAATAACAATGTTTTCTTCTAAAACATCTAAGAGAAGAAGCGGTTAAACAACTTACTTAAACAAAAATTAATAAATATATTTTTTAAATACTGTAAGTATGTTCTTCGTTAATAAACGTTTATACATTTTTTTTTTAGTTTCAATCTCGAATTATAAGTATTTTTCTAGAACACTCTCTCTCCTCTGCAGCCATAATTTCGATTTAAAGAAATATTATTTATATCTTCTATTACTGAAACACCTCTTAGAGATACATTATTATACATAAATTCTCCTTTTAGAAAAACAATTTTTTCTATATTTAAATTAGAATTTTCACGCTCGAATATTCAATCTAGGATTAAAATCTAAGCGTCAAAAATCTCAATATAAAATTAAGTGTAAATTCAGGAATCGATGAGTTCCTTAAACCAATATATCAAGCAATGCATGGGAAAATCTAAACCTTTAATAGACCATGAATTAAAAACTTCTGCCTGGGACAGCTAGTAATGCGGGCATGGTATATCTCGGTGGGCCGTCTAAGCAATCGAGTGGGAGGGAAGTTGATACAAAGGAATTAATTATTTTGTTCAAAATTATTTCCGCATAGTTGTAAAAAGGGAATTTAATTTCAGGGATGTTTTAGTACCCAATTAAAAGGTAAATTTACAAGATATTTATATCGTAAACTAAAAAATTAAATATATAAGAGCTACTGCCGTTTTAACCGCCGAGGAGGATTGTAGGGATGATCGAGGCTGGGTGAGGATTGTGCTAGAGAATATTGATGAGGGATAAGATTTTAATGAAGGGTTGAAAATCTGGATGGGATGATGTCAAGGACAAGTCGGATGTAGATGTCATGATTTAAGATCTTGTTTGTTGACAAAGTATGGAGTATTGACTATTTTTCTAAGTACTTTGTATTAGAGAGCGGGGTGGTAGAGTGGGCTAACGCGTGTGCAAAGCACTGCGCGTTGCCTGCCAACCTGATAACCAAAGTTAGATGAAAAAATATTACGAGTTCGAATCCCGGTGCCCGGTGGGACTTTTAACTCGACATACTTCGGCCGGTCTCTCTCAAGGACCGGATAATACCAGTGTAGCCTAAAAGGCAAGGGAGAACAAAAAAAATAGTACTTTGGACTGGAAGGATTGGACGAGTCTGATATCTATTCAGTCAAATATATGTAGGTTAGTAAGATTTGTCGAAGGGATCCCGAGAAGTTGCCGTGTTTCCCACTACTAGGCCGAGTTAGGGTGGCTCTTTCCCTCCTTCAGACGACAATATTTCCTGGATATATTCCTTTACCAAATAATCTATAATCATCGTCCGTCCTACGCGATTCAATCTCTTTCAATTCAAGTCATCTATCCACTTCCTCTCCACAAGATCTAATCCTTCTGACCTTTATACCCCTTTCCACAAATCTGAATTATTTCAACACTCCTTTATTGTCCGCTCCACCAACTTTTGGAATTCCATCCCACTTAAAATCCGCCATGCACCATCCCTATCCATATTTAAAATCCTTTTATTCCAATTCTTCCTTACAATTCAATCAGACGCTAGTTAGTCATTTATCATGTCACAAATTTGCATTTTTCTCGATGTATAAATATATATTCTTTTTTGAGTATGGAAAAGATGTCCAGCCACGTTCGCTGAGAATTGTTTTTTTGGTCAGTTTGTCAATGTATAAGATTCTAAGTCGTTGAGCAGTATTTAATTGATTACTAATATTGAATACACTCTTTTATATGTGTATCATCTTTTATTTTCTCCAATCAATCTGCAGCTTAGGATATAGAATATATAACCATTTTATAATGTTTACAATACTATTATTGTTTTCATTTGAACACATTAAGGTACAGATGTAAATCATTTATAGTAAATATTTATCTGCTCTTTTATAATTATTTTTTTCATTAATTCAATAGTATGACAGCACGAGTAATTTATCGTTCATTTCAAATTTCATTTAGTATTCCATAGTTTATATTTATTTAATATATCTGTATAGTTATGTAAATACTTATGTTCTTACTTAGTTTTTAGTTATTTTTTTATTGTAATATGTATTTTGGTCAGATGGTATGTTAATTTGTATGTACAAAATTGTTATTCTTAAGGTATTTTGTCCCAGAATAAAAGTTGATTCTTCTATGTCTCCCACAGTTCGAGGACGTAGGTCCAAATAGGTTTCAGTATTGTCGTGTTAATTATAAAATTTAGTATTGGCGATTGAATCGTTGGAGTAATAATTTACTGAATTTCTTTCCTAAAATCGGATGGATTTTAACTTAGATGGTTAAAATAAAAAAAATTTAAAGTGTATAGCTCCAAAAGATTACGTCGATGGCCCTATTAGTCTTATGGAAAATAAAAATTATGATTGGCAGCCGTGCCACAGCGTTTTCCGCAGATTTTATTTTATATTTAAAAAAATAAAATAAAACAAACCTATAAGCAACCCCGTTCCGAAATGGTATTTCCCTGTAATAATTAATATAAATATTCATACCAAACTAAACATGGCGCTGCCAATGGCAACGTAATAGCATTAAAGTCCTCCCTGAAACTTAAAAAAAGACGGCAAATAAAATGTGAACTTTCTTTTTTGACATTATTCACTAGATTTAGATCAATGGATCAATAGATGGAATTTATTTGTTCCGATCAATCTTCAATGCAGGCTGAAATACCTTCTTAACTCCTGGTCTACTAAAAATAAGACAGCTACTACATGAATATTATCGTACTATTGCAACTAAGATACTAAATATTGGGATACCATCATAACGTTTAATATAGCATGATTCTATATCCCTAAAGTTATACTCTATCATAAGACTCCCGATTGCATCGCAAATAAAATTATATTTATGAAGTTCTCCAATGATGATCTCTTGTTAGTATCCTTGTTAGATGATCTCTACACATTCTCTTTTTACCACTATAGGAACTTATTCTAATGTTCATCGCCCTCTTTTTCTGCTTGAAACAAAGATTTTTGGTTTCGGCAACGCTTGTATTTATTTATGAGGAAGACCACATTCTATTTAAAAATGAATTAAAAGAATATTATATATATATAATATTATATATATTTCTGTTAGCGTTACAAACCTTGTAGATCTTTTTTCGGCTTAACAAGCCTGCTTCATCTCTGCCTGTGTTGGATTATTTCTTTCCAGTTATGTGTATGCAGCGCTGTTGCATCTTTGTTGAATCTGAGGACCAGTTTCTGTAGTTTTTTATTGATCCTTCCATAATTTGATCTAAATTGCGGCAAGCAGGAAAAAAACGAATTCTAAATAAAATAAAATATATTTGTGGTTTTGCGTTTTGAATAGACTATTTTGATAATACTATATTGTATGTACTAGGATGGCTGCATATATCGCATATACAGGACTTATACGTCGAATGCATTAAAGATAGTTACCTAATGTGATATAGCTGGGGATATACTTGTAAAATATGATTTTGAGAAAAATTAAACAAACCTTTTTTTTTTTATTTACATTTCAGTATTGATATATTTATTTATTTAATTTCAGTTTTTTCTCAGCTTTAGTACCAGTGATGCGGTTGAGAGAGTAGCGCAGGGTTCTCCTGGAGTTCCCTCGCCTGATTGTATATAGGTATGCATGTGTTTTTTTTTTTTTTTGCTTAGTTTTAATTTTCTTATTTTTTTTTAGGTTATTTTATTTTATTATCTATTGTCATTTAAAAGACATATATTTTTTAATATATATATATATATATATATATATATATATATATATATATATATATATGTCTGACCTACCGGAACACAACGACACAATACTGGCTATTTTTGCAGACGATACCGCAGTACTAAGCTCAGATAAAAACCCTGTTCGAGCATCTACCATCCCTCAAAATCATCTGAACGATATTGCAGATTGGGCAACAAGGTGGAAAATTAAGATGAATGAAAAAAAAAGTGCGCATGTAGTATTCACTCTTAACCATAAACTTTCCCCTGAAATATATTTTAATAACATTCAAATCCCAACATCAGATGTAATTAGGTATTTAGGTTTTTACCTGGACAAAAGACTTACTTGGAGGACTCACATCAGACAAAAACGAATAGAATTAAACAGACGATACGGTCTCTTATCCAGATTACTTGACAGACGTTCAATTATTATTATCTTTATTTAAATTATCTTTAAACAAACTAACCATTTATAAAGTCTTACTTGAACCTATTTGGACTAACTGTGGGGCTCTGCTAAAACTTCCAACATTAAAAAAGTCCAGTCCTTTCAGTCAAAAGTGTTGCGAAGGATAGTTGACGCACCTTTTTATGTCGCAAATGATACACTACATAAAGACTTAAACGTACCTACAATTTTAGATACTGCAAAAGAGAATTACAATAACTTTCACCAAAGATTGAAGTACAACATGAATCCTCTGACAGAAATCCTTCATCGTACAAGAAACCCGTACAGCCCACCACGGCGATTACGTAGGCGTTGGCCAAGAGACCTGCTGATCTGATTTATATCCCGGACGTGATGGGAAGCTGTGAAGCTGCTAAAAAATTTGCTTATTGCAAAGAAATTTGCAGATTGCAAATTTAATCTAATGTTCCACATTTTTGTTTGGTTAATAATGATAATAATAATAATATTATCTATCGTATATACTTTTGATTATTATTTTGTTTCTATTTATTTTATGTTTTTTGTACATATAGTGTGAATGTCATCCTACCTCACTATAACCAATGTCCAAGAGACAGATTGTTGTATTACTCAATAAAGAAATAAAAAAAAAATAAAAAAAACTTCAGTTTAAGGTGCCATGTGCAACAACAAAGATTAGAGCCACCGTTTTAATGTTACATAATTACATAATTTAAATCATTTTATACAGTTTGCTATCCTGCAGTTTATAACAAAATTGCAGCTAGTTCTTCTGGTTTTCATGTTACAAGGCTTGACGGTAGCTCCGGAGTCTTAGTGAAATTCTTGAAGGACATAAGGGCTGACAATTTTCAATGATGTGCACGATGGTCAATGGTGTGTTGCAGCCGCTGCATCTAGGATAAAGGCTTCACTTCAAGGAGGTGTCCTTGCGTCAAATTATGATAATTATGATTTGCTAGCGACGGTTCCCTGATATTTGAGGCAGTGGTTCTGTATTTTCATAAATGTTCTTCAGTTTGTTGGTCTTTGGGACCTTGGAACAAAAGTAGCGCCATGCTTCTTTGCAATGTTGATATATTATTATTATTATTATTATTGTGGCGCTACTGTTCTGCAAGAATCTGGGCTTCCTCTACTCCAGCCAACCTATCTCCAGGGTCTTGTGCTATTTCCCTCCATATTCGGACGTCCAGCCGCCTCAGATCGTCCTCAACATCCTCCAGCCCTCTGATTCGAGAATGCCCTCTACTTCTTTTCCCGTCTGGCTTCTCATGCAGCATCTTCTTTGGCACTCTTTGGTCTGGCATTCTTTCCACAAGACTTAACCATCAGATTCTGGCTCTTTTTATCAATACTACAATACCAGGTTCGCCATAGAGTTCCTGCAGGTCCTCATTCTTTCTTCTTCTCCAAATTCCATTCTCAAATATTCCGCCCCATATTCTTCTCAATACTCTTCCAGGAGTTGAGCGTACGTTCTGAGATTTGGTTAAGTCTCATACCCATACATAACTACTGGTCTTACTATGGTTTTGTATATTATAATTTTGATTCTTTTAGAGAGTGGTCTGAACTTCAAGTCTCTTTGCAGTGAGAAATAGCATCTATTCCCTGCTGCCATCCCGTGCGTTGATATAATATTGATATAAAATCATAGGATTTTAAATCAATATTGATATAAAATGATAGGAGCAATGAATTTTTGTTTGGATTTAATACGGGGGAGATTCATGGATGTTTCTTCATCGTATAGGGGTGGAACTAGTGGATGATACATCACCTACCTGTATACACATACCTACAGGTAGGCAGATCCAAATGAAGCAATCAAGTATTCCAAGACCCATAATATCAATCCCTGATAATTATCTCATTAGTTCCGTGTATCATTTGCCGTCAGTCCGCCATGTCGTTGAATAGATTTTCCTCTATATTCTGTTTTGTCAAGTTCGTGTTTCTATGCCACATTTTCCGGGTGGATTGTGCGTTAATAAGAATATGGTTCACAGTGGACAAACTTTGCATGTTAGGTAACTTGCCATCCACTAATGCAGACGTGCTCAACATTTTTCTACTAAAGGGCACACTTACAGCTTAATATTCTAACAGCAGCACCGATTTCTTTTTTTCCAAGAATTTTCATTGTTTAATATTATTAATAATAATATAAAAAATCTGGTGCACAACTTTCACTTGCCATCTTACATTCATTAGAAATTAATTTTTCTTAAAGTTAATAAACCTTAAGGATGTTGCTTTGATCTTAAATATAAATTCAATACAATATGTATAAATGTTTGTTTGTAACTGAAAAATCCCAACAGAGTCACAAAAATGCAGGTAAAAAATAAACTAACCCGTAAAAGCCCAATAAATCTTGACGTTTGTTTATCTTCTTATGCGTGATCAGCTATTTTTATGATAACATTCCTTTGATGTGAATTTTTATTTTTTTATTGTGTAATTATTCGTATTTGCTGTTATATTTATGTATTTTGGTTAGTAGTTACGTTTCTCATTGTTTTATTTTGCTCTATTTTTTATTACTCACCTTTTATCCAGTATGCGATTGGTTATCCTGGAAAGATGTGTATCTTGCGATGGTTTTCATTTCTTTCCTGACGATGTCGTGTTTGTTGAAACGTAGACAGATTATTTTACTCTTCTCATGCATTTTGGTGACTTCAGTCTGTGTGGTTGGAATCAATTTTTTATCTCTTGTTGAGTTTTTAACAGTTTATAATTATAAATAATAACAAATCGTTGCACTGTATGTTTTTTGTTTACCAAACTGAAAAAAATATTTTGGGTGATAAATAGTCAGGACGCAGTCATTTTTAATGTTTTTATAAAAACGATAAAAAATGTTAAAAATGACTGCGTCCTTCCTTTAATAATTAAAAAAAAATATATTGTTTTTCAATTTATTTTACATGGAAATTCCATTTAATTTTTATGTAAAGATATGTTTTCTTAACAATTTAAACTAATTAAAAATAATAAATAATATATAAAATATATATATATATATATATATATATATATATATATATATATATATATATATATATATAAAACTTCATTATAGTTAGGAGTAGTTATTCCCGAAACAATGAAAAAACATGCATTTATTTCTGTGTATTTAACCATAATTATTCAATAAAATAAAATTAAAAAGTCATACCGAAACCGATTAAAAGTAAAAGTAAAAATTTTATTTCATACACTGCTCTAAAGGTTTATTAATTTTTTATAATATTAACATCAACTGGAAGTAGGATGGTAACTAAAAGTTGATTTTTCGCAACATTTTTTTCTATTACTGGTTCTTTTTTTTCTATAAAGATTACCCACTCAACAAAAAAATTAACCGAATAATATTAAAGTTTAGTTTCACAGCTGCCCCTTTCCGTATTGTCTCCTGATCTCAATACTATCGATCACATGTGGGATATATGGAAGAGAAGGCTTGGTATGGAAGAATACCATAATCTACAGTTTCTCAAACTCCAGCTATTGATAGCCGAATTACCATGTTTATGGAATGAGATTCCTAGTGAAATCAATAAAAGTATTCTCAATACTTGCAGAGAGGTAAGGCATAACAGAAGACATTACAAAATTTATTAAATTTTATAATTCTTACAATTCCCAATCATACAACTAAAACAAGATTACAAAAACTAAACCACAAAAACTTTGAATGTTATTATTTTTTTAAAACAACTTTTATTAAACTTCCCGTGATCAAATACAATCTTATTTGCGTTATTTTTCAATGTATTTAATAATAAAAAATCAAGGCAAAATAAATCATACATAACTAAAAATATCCCTATTCATTTTTTGAACAGAATATTTTGATTTTTAGATCGGTATTATAATTTTTGGAGAGGTCTCGTTGGAAAAACTTTCTGTGATATCCCCCCTTTCTCAAAATGAAAAAAAAATGAAATAAATAAAACCGAAATTAAGAAAAGTTTTACAAACAGATGTTTATTCAGGGGCTTTGATATTGTGAAAAAGCGCGGAAGAGGAGGGATAGATGAGGAGCTAATGAAATGCCATGAAAAGGCCAAATAGTGCTTTGAAGGGCTCAATTTATCCAGAGTTCATTGTCCATCATTAGCCCACTAATTGCCTTCTCTGGCTGTCGTTCTTTATTCAGTTACTTGGAAACCGTATAATTGGAAAATTATAGAAAAACAACGTAATATTTCCCACATGAGCTAAACGGAATACATTTGTACGGATGATTGTTAACGAGAGACCTGAGGTACTTATATATGCACAATGGCAACCACCACACATTGGGACGAAACGCTCGATTCTCGAGGTATGGGCTTTTCGCTCATATAAGAAATGTTAATGGGGTTTAAACTATATGTAATTTGTCGTACTGAGTCAGATGGAAAAATATGTTTGGTGGTAGGAGTAACGTGATTTTTTATCAATTTTTATAGGAATATATATTTTTATAATTTTCTTTTCAAATTCCTGTACCAACCTAAACCAATTTTGAATCAGCCAAGTCTAGATAAAAAAAACAAATATGATAAACTTGAAACTTTCTTGCAACATGCAAGAATTTTCTTGTGTGACCACTCCCTTTAAAGCAGGTGTTCCCACCCTTTATTTAGTAGCGGATACATATATAAGTCATGTCTTATTATTTTTGAATTTTATATCTAAACTATTGTTAGATATTTAAATATTCATATATTTAAAAAAGGAAATGTAAAACATTTGAATTGAAAACTCGTCTATCTGCAGCATGTCACGTATTATGATGAATTAAAAAAAAAATTACAACATTCAAAGTAATATTTACAATTAATTATTAAAATAAATATTCAACATTTAATAGAAAACTTTTCGATCTGTAGCAGGAAACAGTAAAACTGTAGCCAAAGCGATGGCCGATAAAGGTTATGTTAGAGACAAGCGGGCACACGTTTGCTGGTGGGCGCGAGTGACGTCAAGCGGGATCGGTGGTGCTCGCGAGCACTAAGTTGGAAATCCTTGCTCTAAAGAATAGGAACTTTATCCCTAGCCTTGGGTACTTAACCTCCCAACGTTGTTCAAATCTCCTCCTAGGAACACTTAACACATCACACTTATTCAATGGAATCGTTTTTAAGAAGTATTCTATGAATTTTTTTTTTCTATGAAATCTGTTGAAGTAAATTATCATACCAATTAGTCCAGTCAATGAATGATTATAGAAGGAAATGGCGGGGACACAATTTTTGACTATGTTTGGACTAGTAAGGAGGTAAACATACTAAAAGTCCCCACTCCTAGGTGGTGAGCCAGATAAGGGGGGGGGGAGGCGCCTACGTCACTTTTTTCGAGTTTTCCCTTATATCAGGAAAACTATGCATCGCATCGACAAAGACGTTTTATGTGAAATTAAAGCTTCTAAAATTTGAAATATAAATAGCAGGAAAATTTAATTTTTCTCGGAATGAATTAGTACGACATTAATAATGAATATCTAATGGAGGATTTAATAAGGTAATAATCAATTGTCTATAATAAGTAAAGTTACGTACATGAAAGGTTTTGTAAGAAAAAGTATAAAAATCTATGTGTATTGAAAATGTTATGACATAGATCGTTAGATAATTTAATTATGTGAAATAAATTTTTTTTTTTGTAAATGTTAACTAATAATGACATTACAATTTTCCAGACTTGAAAATGGGCCTAGTGATGGTCGAAACGTAGTAATGAAATAGCTAATAAATAAAACGTTGGTGAATAATGGCCTAATTTATATAACAAATAAAACCACAAGACAGCACTTTTAGGAATGATAAGCAGTTGAAATATGATTGATTATGTATCTTTTTTTCGTTATCTCGCTTAGTTTCCGAGATATCCGTTTTCACTGTATTTAACAAGCTAACTCTTGATTGTTTCATTCTACTATTATGTCATGGGGAAGAAAGTTTTTAATAATTAAATTTTCTTCAAGAATATATATTATTTTACTAGTTTATCTTCTACGGTTCAAAGGTTAGATCAGTTATTACTTTAAATATCGATTCCGAGAATTTGCAGAAAAAAATAATCTTTATAATAAACGTTATTATTATATTCCTCTAACTCTCTATACATCTCTCTCTCTCTCTCTCTCTCTCTCTCTTTCTCTCTCTCTCTCTCTCTCTCTCTCTCTCTCTCTCTCTCTCTCTCTCTCTCTCTCTCTCTCTCTCTCTCTCTCTCTCTCTCTCTCTCTCTCTCTCTCTCCTCTCTCTCTCTCTCTCTCTCTCTCTCTCTCTCTCTCTCTCTCTCTCTCTCTCTCTATATATATATATATATATATATATATATATATATATCCTAGTGTTGCCCAAAATCGGTCTTGGTCTTTTCAAGACTTTGCAAGACCAAGACCAAGGCCGCCTAACTGTTGCAAGACCAAGAACAGGACTAGTAAAAAAGAAACGATTTCTTGAATAAAAATTAAGACAGAATACTAATACTAACTAAATACTATTACTAATACTTGACAATTTTAGTTACTATATGTAAATAATTGGTATGACCAATATAATTTTGCATTTAACTCCTCTAATTTTTCATTCGGGCTTAATTAGGTTTCTCCTATCTAAAAAATTACAGTAATAAGCTTATAAGTAACTGCAAGACTGTTGCGATACTCATGCGCAAGACCAAGACTCGTCTCGGTCTCTCATTTGGGCAACACTAATATATATACATATACATACATACAATAACATTTATTGTTTGTATGTATATGTATTGTAAAAATTAACTGTTTCCCTCCCCCACACATCTGGCTCAACACCTTTTGGACTTTTCGAGCATTCATTGACTAGACTGAATCCGGAAGAGGGAGAAAAGTTAATTATGGAGATAAAAAAAAATCTTGAAATAATTTTATCTTCTAGTTTGATTTTAGAATCGTGATTAAAGAATTTCACATACCTGAATTAATCACTAAAAAAAGTTTTGAATGACAAAAGAAAGTGTATTTCTGAGGGGATCTGTTGAAAACACGCTGCTTACTTTGTCCAACTGAGGGTTCCACACTTGAGGTAGGCTTCCTCACATCAAAGAAACATCATTTTTCCTTTTACTTTTTTTTTTAATTGTAACTTCTCTTCAAGGCATTATCAACCACAAAACAGGTTTTTTAAAATTTATTTAGGTGAAAAATATATACACATAAATTGTTTTGTGTTTATTAATAAATTATATGGTCACGTATGAATTCGTATTTTAACATTACTTTGGTGTAACGATATCAGAATTGAACAAAGGAAGTTTCAGTCATAAATAGCTTTGTTAATCGAGTGTTTTCATTATTTTAAAAATAAATTTTATTAACAAAATATAAATAAATTTAATACATTCAAGTGTTCTATTTAAGGTTTCAGTTCTACCTAGCAATCAAAGCGCTCCCGATCAATCCCCGCTGGTTTTAGTAACAGTGATGCGGTTCAGAGAGTACTGCAGAGATCTCCTGGAGTCCTGCTTTTCCCTCCATAGTAGGAGGGTCAAGCAAAAAATATAGGTATGTATGTATATTTCGCTTTGTTTTAATTTCCTTATTTTTAAATTATTTTATTATATTTATTGTATATACTTTTTGATTATTATTTATTGTTATTTTGTTTTTATTTATTTTATATTTTTTGTACATATAGTGTGAATGTTATCCTATCTCACTATAACCAATGTCAAAGTGACAGATTGTTGTCATATTCAATAAATTAATATATAGTAAACACTTTAAAAAAAGCACTAGTAATTATGGTTTGCTTGACATACAGGATTTAGTCATGATTATATATATATATATATATATATATATATATATATATTTTTTTTTTTTTTTTTTTCTTGTGGAAAAGAGAATAAAGCAATTTCAAGGGCAAGTTCCTAAGCTCAGCACTAAGCTCTTTGGTGAACATTAGAAATCCGTGCCTAAATTCATCGATGGATCTGTAAATGGTTGGTAATGATGGATACAATGGATAAAACATTATTATAACGTCAGTATTATTTTTTCAATTTATGTTACATATTTTTATTTACTTTCAATCTGTATTTATTCATGTATTGAAAATCAATAAACGAAAATATGTCTTATATTTTTTTTTTTATGTTTTGTAATCTTCCAGGAGTAATAACCTTCCACTTGAATCCAGCAGAGTGTTTATAAACCTAGCATAAATCGCTGTATATCGATGCTGGATTCAACCGATCAATGGGATCTACTCTATTACACATAGAGCAATTGCGATAATGAATTTCCATCAGAATACTTTGTACCGACGTTTTCAGAATTAAATATAATCGAAATTTTCAAGTCAATTTATTACTAGCCATATTTACACCAATTTTAAAAAAATTTGTTGTCACTCAATGACCACTCATCAAAATGACGACGTTTCGGCTCGTCGAGCCATTTTCAAGTCTAAAAAAATTTTTTCATTTACAATCATATATTAAATTTTAACATATTTCAAATTATAAAGATACTTATTATGTACCTAAAATACCCATCATGTACCTGTCAATTTCACTTATGCGAATTGCAAGCGTCTACAATATAATAAAATTCATTATTATTGTCATGTTCACCTTTAATTATTTAACAACATTATTATTACTCATCTTTACTATTCAATGATTCAAACTAAGTTAAATTTACCATGTTTCTGAGTCACCCACATGTCATCCATCTCATTTCTATTCAGTGACTGGTTATTCTTATAGGAGTAGGGGAAGACTATTTATTATGAACATATATAATGCTGTTACTCAATATTACATGTGGATCTATTTTAAGTAATATTAGCTGATTTATTTCAAATTTTGATTTTTTCAATAGAACTAGCATAAAAAGTATTCATATTATCCACGTCTGTATGATTATTTACTGAGTTTTTTAAGTTCTTAGTTATGTATATTGATTCTTTAATTCTACGTTTATTCGTATTTCTTTCATTATGTAGGATTTTGGCATTTTTGAAATCAAACTCATGTTTAGTTTGCATATTATGTTGTGCACATTATTACAAAATGAAAAATGGTCTACGGATGGGCGGATGTATGTCAATCAATCTTTCGGGCATATATCTGAACAATCTAATAGATAATGCTATAATTAAATGGGGAAAAAAACCGAAGCTTATTATAAAATACGTTGACGATATACTTGCAATAATAAATAAAAATGAATCTGTTAATTTTCTGGATAAACTAAATTATATATCAGATAAACTAAAATTCACAATGGAATTGGAGAATAACAACAAAATAAGATATCTTGATATGTATATTCACAGAAATGAAAGCGGCGATCTTAGCACGGCATGGTGCAAAAAAACAATAACTAGTGATAGAATCCTAAACTGGCACAGTAACCACAAGAAACATATAATAATTAACACAGCTAAAAATTTAATAAATAAGGCAAAATTAATAACAGATCAAAACCATATAAAAGAAATCAAAGCACAAATATATCAAATTCTATTAGAAAATTGGTACCCCATTCGATTAATTAATAAATTATGGTATGAAAATAAAAAGTTAATTATAGATGACAATAGTAACAAACAGATTATTGACATTAGCAATGATAGGAGTGAGAAAGTGAAGCAAAATATTAAAATTAATAAAGAACCGAATTTAATAACAAATTATTTTAAAACTGAAAATGCAATAAAACAAAAACCTTCCATGAACGATAAACATGACATTAAGACACAAATTGAAAAATGTAATGGGAACAAACAACAACCTAAAAAATATTTTAGCGTCTCATATATTAGAAACTTAACTGATAAAATTGAAAGAACATTTAAACAATACGATGTAAATGAAATTAAATTTGCAAGCAAACCAATTAATAAATTAGATACAATTTATTCGAAAACTAAAGATAAAGTACCTATCGATAAATTAACGAATATTATTTATAAAATAAATTGTAAGAATTGCGACAACAAAGCATATTTTGGACAAACATCCCAATGGTTTGAAAAAAGGCTTAAACAGCATAAACAAAATTGTAATTCAAAAAACACAAAAATTAAATTAGCTACTGGACTCTCACAACATAATATGCAAACTAAACATGAGTTTGATTTCAAAAATGCCAAAATCCTACATAATGAAAGAAATACGAATAAACGTAGAATTAAAGAATCAATATACATAACTAAGAACTTAAAAAACTCAGTAAATAATCATACAGACGTGGATAATATGAATACTTTTTATGCTAGTTCTATTGAAAAAATCAAAATTTGAAATAAATCAGCTAATATTACTTAAAATAGATCCACATGTAATATTGAGTAACAGCATTATATATGTTCATAATAAATAGTCTTCCCCTACTCCTATAAGAATAACCAGTCACTGAATAGAAATGAGATGGATGACATGTGGGTGACTCAGAAACATGGTAAATTTAACTTAGTTTGAATCATGTGAATAGTAAAGATGAGTAATAATAATGTTGTTAAATAATTAAAGGTGAACATGACAATAATAATGAATTTTATTATATTGTAGACGCTTGCAATTCGCATAAGTGAAATTGACAGGTACATGATGGGTATTTTAGGTACATAATAAGTATCTTTATAATTTGAAATATGTTAAAATTTAATATATGATTGTAAATGAAAAAATTTTTTTAGACTTGAAAATGGCTCGACGAGCCGAAACGTCGTCATTTTGATGAGTGGTCATTGAGTGACAACAAATTTTTTTAAAATTGGTGTAAATATGGCTAGTAATAAATTGACTTGAAAATAATAGTATGCACCGAAGAAGAATTGAGTAATATTGTGAATATAATCGAAATGTAATTCAACTGAAGACAAGATCAATATTGCAACTAAACGTCATAGATCGAATTATGAATATAATAAACGATTCATAAAAGAAGAAACTAACGCTGAATTGATATCGAGATTACTGAAAGAGATTTTTCGTACTCCGAGACGTTATTAGGAAGATAATTTTAGATCTGATCTTGTCCATTTATCTTTACATATGCCAGAGAAAACTAGCTAGCATGTTACATTGTAACTCAGGATTGTATTAGGTAAATGTTGAAACACAGAATGATATTCACGATTCTCGAACTGAATATAAATCGTTTAATTGCGAAAAGTCACTGAGTTCTTTTTTGACAGACCTGAACTTTTAAGATCGTTTTTGTGAATTTAGACCTCATTTATCGATGAAAGAAGTACACTAAAACGACACAAACCATTTTATTTATCAAATATACAATAATTGCAACAAGGACACAATTTTTTTATTTCACAATAGGAAAATTCATCAAAGTTCTTAGTGATTTTAGGTTACGAAATTTCGCTTCTTGACTTTTTGCAATAAACCTTAAAAAAAGAAATTTTACAGGTGTACATACGGGCTGAGATAAAAGTATTTAATTTTTAATATTAATTTTATTTTATCTTGTTTATAAATTACTTTGCTTTTATTCAATTAGTATTTATTTTTATATTATTTTGATTGCTGTTACATTTTTAATTAATATATATATTTTATATATTCATTTTATTATTATTATTATTTTAGTGGGCTCAATGAATATTTAGTGCGATAATATTGTCATTGATTGTGGTAGTTCGCATTATTATTAATATTTCATGTTCATATAAAAAAAAAGATAGTAACGTTAATAAAAATGTTAGAAAATAAATAAGTTGTTAAAGTATTCAGTTAAATTTTAAAGATAAATTAGGATTCGTTACTGGTAAGTTTTTTTTTTAATGAAGCTTTATTGGCAATAATAATATTGATAATTTACATCAATAAAAAAAAATGTTAGAAAATAAATAAGTTGTTAAAGTATTCAGTTAAATTTTAAAGATAAATTAGGATTCGTTACTGATAAGTTTTTTTTTTTAATGAAGCTTTATTGGCAATAATAATATTGATAATTTACATTAATAAAAAAAAATGTTAGAAAATAAATAAGTTGTTAAAGTATTCAGTTAAATTTTAAAGATAAATTAGGATTCGTTACTGATAAGTTTTTTTTTAATGAAGCTTTATTGGCAATAATAATATTGATAATTTACATTAATAAAAAAAAAATAAAAACAAGTGAAAACTTTATTCCTTCAGTAATGTTTATAAATTTTGTGATAGTTAATTAGAGGGAAATGTAGTTTTAGTTATTCTTAATTGATCTTATAGGTATTCTTATGTTAAGACAACATTATTATGGAAATTCTTTTGTTCATTTGCGTGATAGGGGGGGGGGGGAGAGACCCTTCCAAACTTTTTATGCCTCTACGCACAAGTTGCCCAATTCAGTAAACATATATCAGATTCGTTCCATGTACACACAGAGAGAGCAATAGCTGAAAATGCGTTTTTTGGACTCAGGACGCTGTGAAAGGTAATGATTTATTCAAAACGGCACCTTGAAAATTTTAATCGATTACAATACTTAGTAAAATTTATTAAAGGAAAATAAAAAACCATATATTTATATATCAATAAAAGGAATAGCTATTCATATTTGAATCGACTTCAAGAAAATTACGGAAGAGTTTATTTGCATATTTTGACGTCAACAGATAATTAGTGAAACGGTGAAGAACTGTTAATGGATTTTATTTTCGATACAGCAGCATTGGCTATATTTAGGGTGGGATCGCTATCAATACGTTGGGTTTTGACAGAAATATGTCAATCCAGGTGATGGAGGTTTTTGCAATATAAAGTATAATATAATACACTCCAAAGCTGGAAGGAAGTTAAGAGATTAAAATTTAAAACATTGCTCGTAATTATTATTATCGTAATTATTTGAATAAAAGAAATTATAATCATTCTTATAGCATAATTTTCTCGTTTATTTCATTCTGTCCTCAAACCGTTTCTTATTCCTTAAATATAGAATTTTTTTTTTATTTAATTTGGTGCCTTCTTATTTATTTTTCAACAAATAAAGATAGCGGTTAATATTACATTGCCTCAATGCGAGACCAAGACCGAGACGAGTCTTGGTCTTGCAAACTCAGTCTTGGTCTTGGTCTTGGTCTTGCGCAAGAGTCTCACAACAGTCTTGAAATTACCTATTAGCTTATTACTATACAGATATTACCGTATTTTTTAGATAGGAGAAACCTAATTAAGCCCGAATGAAAATTTAGAAGAGTTAGTTGCAGAAGTACATTGGTTATACCTATTCTTTACATATAGTAACTAAAATTATCAAGAATTAGTAATTATTTTGCCTTAATTTTTATTGAAAAAAATTGATATTTTTTACCCGGCGTGGTCTTGGTCTTGCAACAGTTAGGTGGTATTGTTCTTGGCAAGACCAAGACCGATTTTGGGCAACACTGGCGGTTACAATAATTAGGAAACACGAAAATTCGAAAAATTTGTATTCATTTATATTTATCCTTTAGTTCCAGATCGTTTTTTTTTTTTTTTTTTTTTTTTTTTTTTTTTGAATCCGCTTAGTGAGTCATACACGGGTCTATTAAAAATAAGTAAATTTTTAACGTTTGGCTAAATGGGGGTATACTTTCATACAAAAGTCACCCCTGACGATACATGATGCTTTGGACTAGTAAATGTTGTAGAATATATGAATAATAATACAACAAATAATGTTTACAATATATCAGGGTTTTAAATCGCTAATTATTTTTTTCAAAAAATCGTGAAACAATTATTATATTAGATTTTTAATTTTAAAATCATGCCTGATTTATAAATAAAAACTGAAATCTATCTTTGATTTTTATTTATTCAATTAAAAATGATGATCACTCACTGATTACATTGTGATAAAAAAAATTTTGATCAGAAAATAAAAATTACCAAAAGGTAATTTGTATGTAAAAACACAAATTAAATTAAATATGAATATATATGTATACGTTATTAATGTACACATTATTTAATATCATATTTCTGAAATCACTTTAATGGTGCACACCGGTACCTGCAGTATATATATAGATATATTTTTTTTTTTTGTAAGGCCAAATTTCTAATGAATTTCAGAAATAAGGATTTTCTGTTGCTAATAGTTGACAACAATATTCTCCACTTACTACTACAGACTCAAAATATATCATAGAGATTACAAAAACATTAGTAGTCAAATTATTATTATTATTGATGTAGAAGTGGAGAAGGAGTTGATCGGGGGGGGGGGGGGGCGGTCAAATAAATACTAAATTATAGAATTAGTATTATTTCATTATTATCGACCCACCTTTCTCCACTTTTTTCGACCCACAGACAACTTTTTCTTATTTAATATCTACTAATAATTCATTTATTTTATTTTCACCATGTACCTTTTATATTTTGTATCTTTTGTAGCCCTGATGAAGACCTGCAAGGTGGGTCGAAACGTCGGCATAATAATTAAATAATACTATTTCTGTAATTTAGTATTTATTTGACCGCCCCCCCCCCACGATCAACTCCTTCTCAAATTATTATTATTGTTGATTGTAAAAATATTATTTTTATCACTTATGATAAAAAATAAAAATCTCTCAACAAAAATCATAAAATGATTTTTAAAAATTTCATATAAAAATTTTGATCAGATTTGATTTTGATTTTTTTAATTATCGATTTCGAATCCTGCAATAAATAAAGAAAAGTTCATAATACATTTTACGGAAATCGTCTACAATATGTTCTTACCTATATACATACATAAATAGGTACTTCTTGTCTAAGCGGTCGTTTTGAAACCTCAGTTCTTTTCTGTCTTATCTAACGTCATGTTATCTTCTCACATAACCTCCCTCTTCTTATCCCGCCAAACCTTTCAGTTATTGCATTGTTTAGTTTTCAGTTATTCCCTTATTACGTTCACTTATTAAATTGTTTACTTTTGGCCCGTTTGTGTTTATTTTACATATTTTTTTAGTTTGTTACCCCTTGGTGTTTTTTTTTTTTTTCGTTTATTTTCGTCATATTATGGATCTTCTTAGAATTTGCCTTCCAAAATAAATAAGACAAAAGGAAGTGAATAATTAACTTAAAATAGTTTGTATATATGTTGTTTATAGTGTTGATATTTTTTCATTTCTATGTAAATATGTTCTTTTATTTTTTTTTTTTAATTTCATTTTGATGTTTTATATGTACATATCTTCTTAAAGTGTTTTTTTTTAATTATTTTTTTAATATATTTGTCGTCAAATAAAAGTATTTTTGTTGTTATTACATTTATTTTGTATCTGTTTACACTTTCAATAATACGAATTCAATCAATACGAAGATATGAAGTAAAAGAAGGCTTATCACTGCGTTATGGGAGTTATCAGTGTTCAGGTTATAAACATTGGCAGATAGCAGTCAGTAGCTGCCCCTTAGACAAGAAGTACCCATAAATAAATACGGTACATTAGAAAATATTTTTATTATAACACTTGGCGGTACCTATTTTTCTTTTTTTTTTAATATTAACTAGGTAGTCACCCATCATTGAAAAATATTCTAATTATATTACGTAGTTGATAAAAATAAAAATGCTCGATTAAGGCTTTTTTTATCACGAGCTCTTCAAATTCGAAACAGCTCCGGTAACCTCTAATGTAATTTCTGGAAGTTTGCTTACGAACACCCTCTTAGACCGGAGATCTGTTTGAAGTGGGAAAGACGAAATAGTCTCGAGGCTGAACAAGACCCAGCTACGTTTCATCTAAACTTTTTCACCGAGTCGGGGAGAGACAAAGGGAAAGAAACGGAGCGTAGGAGAAGAAACATACACAAGTTAATTTCAACTCTAAAGAAGCGGCACAACTTTGTAATATAATATTGACTTCTCCGGCCAACTTCACCCTACCGCCATACATATTCTAATTCCAATGTCAACACAATCCATGAAGTCTCCCTGGATCCATCCCTACCACCGCGGAGTCAACACAACCTTTCAGGAAATTCCAAACCTAATCCACCCCATAATTATCGGGTGTAGGAAGGCCACGAATTGGTAGTAGCTGAAAAATTAAAACTGGAAACCTGAAATATGAATATTAATACATGAAAACTCCCCCCCCCCCAATACAATAACTGAAATAAACTGTTTAAACTGCCCAGGAGTATATAAAGGAGACATTGGGCATGGCTCATGGCTGAGTGTATGAACATAAAAATGATTGCAAAAAACAAAGAAAATCAAAAGTATAGAAATAAAACAACATAAGCATAACACCATGCGGAGTAGTGTTGCCCAAATGCGAGAGTCTTAGTCTTGCAAACTCAGTCTTGGTCTAGGTCTTGATCTTGCGCAAGACTCTCGTAACAGTCTTGCAGTTACCTATTAGCTTATTACTAGAGAGATGCTACTGTAATTTTTTAGATATGAGAAACCTAACTAAGTCTGAATGAAAAATTAGAAGAGTTAAATCCAAAAGTATATTGGTTATACCAATTCCTTAGTAACTAAAATTGTCGAGTATTAGTAACCATTTTGTCTCAATTTTTATTCAAAAAATCAATTTTTTTTTTACCAGTCTTGGTCTTGTAACAGATAGGCGGTCTTGGTATTGGTCTTGCAAAGTGTAAGACCAAGACCGATTTTGGGCAGTACTAATGCAGAGTTCAAAAACATCCTTGATTTTGATGATATTGAAATAATACACAAAGAAATCTAATTCATGATGATAAATATACGAGGTTATTTATATAAATATACGAGATCGCCTAATGGATAGCTTTAGTTTCTGTACATACAGGTTGTAGCAGCGTGCCTGTTGATTTACATGTGCATTTTTATAATCGTTAGAACCGTTTACGAGATAATTGTAAAAAAAGGACATAATGTGTCCCTGTAAGCTGATTTTAACGGAGAATAGCCTAGTGAGCTTGCAATTGAAAAACAAATATCCTTAACATCCCAGGCATATCTACCTAACTTTTTTTTATTATTTATTTAATTAATTAATTTTATTTTATTGTGAATGTGATCTCTGAACACTATTATAAATGTCCTTAGAAGCTGATTATAATATTTTCAATAAACAAGTTAAATATTTAATGAAATTCACAACTATATAAGCAATAAAACTAATAAAAATGCACACATTAGTAATAATGACATGAACAGACTTGAAGAGATACTGCCCAGTTGTAGCACTCCCTATTTAATTCTAGGTGATCACGAAGCCATCTTCTTTTCAGACGCCTAGGGGGATTATCAGAAACCGAGGAAGGAGCAAGCCTGGAAACAAGAGGATTCGGATGGGACTGGAGTTTATCATGAAAGGATAGGTATCTGGCTCGGGCTAAATCAGCGACATATGGGATATTAAGGTCTTTATGAATGGGATTATTTGTGACAAAATATGGGGAATTTAGAATTTTACGAAGGATTCTACCTAACTTTTTTTTTTTTTTTTAATGAAATTTACAACTGTATTACCTGAAAAATACAACAAGTAAATGTGACATGTACAACATGAAGAGAAACTACCCATTGCTAGAAATCAAATTAAAGTTCTATATTAGAAGGTCCCGAGGCCATCTTCTTTTCAGACGCCTCGGAGGGCTATCAGGGATCTAGGAGGAAGCAAGGTTTGAAACGAGAGGATTCGTATGGTTCTGCAGTTTGTTATGGAAGGATATGTATCTGGATTTTGCCAAATCGGAAACATATGGAACATTAAGGTCTTTATGGATGATTTTATTTTTGACAAAGCAAGGAGCGTTGAGGATTTTACGAAGGATTTTGGATTGTAAGGATTGGATACGAGAGAAATTCGATGGTTTAGTGGAGCCCCAAAGCTCACTTCCTTAAGTCCAAATAGGTCTTACTATTGTCATATATATGAGTCGTTTGTAATTGATTAAAACCTTAGAACGTTTGTCTAGTAAGTGCTGCAGTAGTCGAAAACGTCGGGCGTTTTCTAGTCGTTTCATTCTGGTGTGGGGGTTCCACCTAACTTAAATGCTTAATTAGCTCTAACGTTTAGTTTTGAGTTGTGATTTTCAAATAAGTTGTATGCACAGAAAATTCTATGAGATCTATTTATTTGGACTAAGAATTTCCCATTCGAAAATCGTATTCGATATTAACATAAAGATAATTAACTGAAAAAATTAATGGATATTTTTAAATATAAACATATGGACATAAATAACACTAATGAAAACCTAAATATAAAGGCGAAATACCTGAGGTTTTTATATTTCTAAGTATGTTAATCAAGTACTCCTTGGGATAGAAGTGGTGAAGTGTTGAAATGGTTGTGGAGTTGGTTTGGAAGGCGATGAGGGTAAAGTGGCGGGTCTTAATTCAGCCTTTACAACCATTCATTATTTCGTTTACAATACCATTCTATTATTTACGATAGACCCATAAAATAGTTTAATAATTAGGCACTTTAATAATAACTTAAAATAATTTAGAAAATTTCAATTTTGAAGAATTCTTCAAATATAATATTTTTTAAATATTATTTATGATTTATATATATTATTTTTAATTTTATTTATTACTTAATTTTTTTTAATTATTCGAATCTATTATTTCAATATTGATTAGTTATCGTTATAATCTTTAAATTTACTTTATTTTAATTAGTAATATGTATTTCCCTTTTATATGTATGTATTGTATGAGTGTATTGTATGTATTGTATGTATTGTGAACACTTATTCACATAATACTTGTCGCACTTTTATTTGGCAGATTTTATTATCATTCTATAAACTTATTTTTTTAAAAATTGATGGAATTTCCTGTACTAAAATTATTGAAATACCCTCAAACCTCTTTATATTGAAACTCGATGTATCGAAAATATGGAACATTTTTAATATTATATAAGTATACCTGCATTTTTTTTTTTTTTTTTTTTTTTATAGGAAGAATAACAATACAATCTGACACAATCAAGGACATTGGGTATTAAGGCTCTAAGTGTGCAATCATACTATTATATACGAATTAAGAAAAAAGAAACAGAAGAAAACTTGCAAATAAACAATATATACAATAAAAGAATATCAAAAATATAAAATACTTGTAAAAAGAAAAAGAAGGAAAAATTACATATCTGTATGTAATTTGTTATTGTGAGTTGTTTAAATTTCTTTTTTGTTTATATATGTAGATATTTATTTTTTAATATTATTATTTTTGCCATTCCATTTAATTTATTTTTATTTATTGTACATATGGTGTGAATGAACTCCTGTATCGCTATAACTAGTGTCCTTAATTGTAATAAAATGTAGTAAAATTAGTTACCTTGAATTTTGATCAGAAAGCCACATACAAAATTTAACTGGCAGTTATATAAAATAAATAAATTAAATAACAAAGTCTTCCTCTGATAAAACGAAATTTTATGAATTTTTTTTGGATGAATTTATCATTCAATAATAACAAAAAGAAAAGCTTCTTCTTCAAATATTAACAATTTTTAATTTGTTAGCATCAATAATTCAAGTTTCATACAATGAACAAAATAAAAACTTTTTTTTTAATCTGTTTCCATTTAGAAATAATACATTGCGCAACACTTAAGTGTGATAGGTGGTCGTAAAGTGTGAACTGTGCCATTCATACTGTATATACAGTAAAAATAAATAATTAACAAAAAAAAAATATTAAAATGAAATGAAATGAAAATTAATAGAATTAAGTTAAATATATTTGTGTACTTAGTATTTACAAATAAATAGTAATAACAACAGTAAATCATAAAAAAAAAAATATTGCGACCTCCATTATCAATATTGAGCCTTATTACATCCCCATACCAGACTGAAACGACTAGAAACCGCCAGACGTTTTCGACTACAGCAGCACTTACTAGACAAACGCTCTAAACTTCCAACTATTTACAAAAGACTCATATATATTGCTATAATAAGGCCTATTTGGACTTACGGGATCGAGCTTTGGGGCTCAACTAAACCATCAAATTCCTCTCGTATCCAATCCCTACACTCCAAAATCCTTCGTAAAATCCTCAATTCTCCCTACTTTGTCACAAATAAAATCCATAACGACTTCAATGTACCATATGTTTCCGATTTGGCTCAATCCAGGTACCTATCCTTCCATAATAAACTTCCGAACCCTCTTGTTTCCAACCTTGCTTCCTCTTCTATCCCTGATAACCCTCCGAGGCATCTGAAAAGAAGATGGCCTCGGGACCTTCTAATATAGAAATATAATTGGAGTGCTACCAGTGGGTAGTTTCTCTTCATATTGCACGTGTCATGTTTCTTGTTTCAAATTTACTTGTTGTATTTATCATTTAGACAGTTGTAAATTTCAATAATAAAAAAAACAAAAAAAAAAAATCTTATTACGCTCTCTAATAATAAAAGGAGTTCTCACCAATGATCTATGTGGTTACTGTTTGGCCACAAATGTTTAGTGTTTTATTAAAATTTTGCTAAATGACGTCACCATACCTTAATTTTAATAACAGATTCCCTGCCACATCCTGAGCTGAAAAGTTTTAAGGTATCCTCCATTTGTCTTATGATCGATTCCATGAAATACTAACCACCTTAAGGGAATACATCCCAATCTATAGTCTTTTGAAACTCATCCCTTTGGTCCTTCTCGTATATATTATATACTTATACCTTAATCTCAAATCGGTTACTACTAAGGGCAACCTGTATCATGATTTATATCATGATTATTGCATGAGGGAAAAAAAAAAATGAATTATTTAACAGAACGTATTCGCTGAGGCAGTTGTGTATTATTGGCAGTATTGACGGAGGTCTGCCCACTGATTTCGATGGAGGCTTTGACAGCAAGATGGCCACTACCTGTCAGGTATTTCCTTTCACACTTTCTCCCTTCAGGCACAACAGTGGATTTGTGATGTAACGGGATACAAGACATCCCTACGTCTTTTTTCCAGTTAATATTTACATAAAAAAAAGAAGGTTGTTAATGCAGATTCGTTCACTTACATTATATTTATAAAATAAATACAGATTTCTAACAAAAACCTTTGAGTCTAAAAATCATATCAGCAAATAGCCAACAAGTCTATGCAGGAAAAATACAATACCTCTCGCATCAAGTAGGTAATACATTAAGAACTCACACAGGCGTATGTGTTAAGAGGATTTGAAGTGAAGTACTAAAGGCAAGAGATAGTACGCATTCATTTGAATATAAGATTTTTTTTTTATTTAGAATTATAACAATCTGTCACGTAGACAATAGTTTACAGTGATACATGAACCCATTCACACCACACATACAGAAAATATAAAATTAACAAAGGTAAAATAATAATAAAAAAACTGTACAATAAAAAAATAACCTAAAGATAAGTAAATTAAAAACATAAAAACGCAGTCATACCTATATACAATATATAAAATCAGGGAGGGAACCCCAAGCCAGGCTTCTCTCCCCAACTACAGAAGGAAAAACAGGACTTCAAGAGATCCCTGCGCTACTCTCTCAACAAAATTAGATTACTATGTTATGTTACCTAAGATTGTTCTTACTGTTTATTTTTTTTTTTTTTTATAATGCCAGACAATTTACATCTTTCGTACATTATAATTTTCCTAAGGGGACTAAACTTCCCAGGATGAAAAATTTATTTTTTCATCAACCCCCATACCAGACTGAAACGACTAGAAACCGCCCGACGTTTTCGACTACTGCAGCACTTACTAGACAAACGATCTAAGCTTTCAATCAATTATAAACGACTCGTATATATGACAATAATAAGACCTATTTGGACTTACGGAATTGAGCTTTGGGGCTCCACTAAACCATCGAATTCCTCTCGTATCCAATCCTTACTATCCAAAATCCTTCGTAAAATCCTCAACGCTCCTTACTTTGTCACAAATAAAATCATCCATAAAGACCTTAATGTTCCATATGTTTCCGATCTGGCCCAATCCAGATACCTTTCCTTCCATAACAAACTGCAGAATCATCCGAATCCTCTCGTTTCAAACCTTGCTTCCTCCTCGATCCCTGATAACCCTCCGAGGCGTCTGAAAAGAAGATGGCCTCGGGATCTTCTAATATAGAACTTTAATTTGAGTTCTACCAATGGGTAGTTTCTCTTCATGTTGTACATGCCATGTTACAAATTTCTCATTTACTTATTGTATTCTCTATGTAATACAGTTGTAAATTCCATTGAAATAATAAAAAAAAAAAAAAAAAAAAAAAATTTTTCATCTTGTTCTTTATCTATAACCTAGTTCAACATCCTAATGTTGATTAATCAAAATAGTTTTTGTATGACTCTGTAAGGACAAAATTAGAAGGATTTCATTTATTTAGCTACATCTCTCACAAATAACACAAGTAGCAAACTTAACGTTATTTATCCTAATATTTACGTTCTCGTGATAATAATTGAATAAATCAGCAGGTTTCTTTATTTGAATCGTAAATTCTTGAACTACAATCATTAAGCTTGTTACTTATTAATATAGATCAATTCCTATGACAGAGATCTGGGAGAAAAACACAGTTTCTTAGCGACTTTACGTGAAAAATCATTATTTTAATTTTTGTTTAAGAAATACTAATACTAAAATAAAAGTATTAAAATAACTTAATTAAAAAAAAAACATTCATAATACTCTTTCTCAGCCACTAATATGCTAATACAACGATTTTTTTTTTAATTAGAAATTATTTTATTTACATATATATATATATACAACACAAAGTCATAATAATGATTACATGCTTATGGCCACAATACCTTACATATGTTATTATTAAGTTGTGTGATTACTATTTTTTATGCTCAAATCTATTTTGTTAAGTAGGAAAAATCCAAAAACCTACCTAAGTTATAAAAATGAATAAATAAAAAAAAACTATGTACTGTCTTTAAAGTGTACAAACAGGATAAAACTAAGCACACATTCACATATTTTATATCTTATAAATTGTTATTCAATAATTGGTGTGGGAAGTATGTTGCTGCTTGTTCATCAAAATTTGTAATGTAATGAAGTTGGATTTTTTAGAAGACTGTTCGTTTGTCTGTTTGTGCGAGTACCGTTTCAGTGATTTCTTGTCATAATTCGCCTATTGTCTGGATCATGAGATTATCAAATAGTGCTGTAAGCTCAAAGAATCTTAGTGTTCGGAAATAAACGTATTGTTTTATTGTCGGTAGCTGTAATTCTGTTAACATAATGGCTATTTGTGTGTATCGTGGATAGCTATTTATGATTCTCATGCATATGCTTTGAATCATTTCAAGTTTTCTATAGTTAGTCATACAAGTATAACTCCATACTGGGGACGAATATGTGATTATGGGGCGGATAACTGCTTTATATAAGATCAGTTTATCTATTGAGAAACATAGGGACATTTTGCTAACAATATTTGTTGCTTTATTGCATTTGTTGTTTATATGCTGGATGAAATTTAGGGAATTATCAAGTTCAAGGAATAAATATTTCACTGTATTGGACCATGGTATCTATTTGTCTTTTATACTCTTATTAATTCCCATTAGATATCTACCAAAGAGTAATAATAATTTACCATAAAATAATTAATAATTAATCCCCGAAAAAAAATCCATAATCAATAAATTATAATAATTTCAAAATGATACATACATTTTAAAAATTATTTTCTTCAACAGGAAATTTTTCAGTTTCAAATATTTTTTTTTATAATTTCCATTATGAAGCCATCATGCGACAACGTTTCGGGCACTTTAGCTATTAATAATAATGTATTCATATTATTAATAAATGATAATTGCTGTGATCAGGTATTCTTTTGATTTGTTCAGAATAAGCCTCAATATAACTTTAACTTAAAAAACTAAGTTAATACATAAATACTTTAAGTTTTCCTTAAAGTACTACTTTGCCATGGTTTGAGATCTACAACTTACCAATTAAATGAAATTAATTTTACAAAAAATTAAGAAACCGTAAATATTCAAGGTGACGTTATAAGGATAGTGTAATATTTATATTTGAAACAAGATGGAGACCAAACTGGCCTAGCCACACTATCATCCTGTTGCTGACAGTTTGTTGTGATTAATTTTAGTTATCGTTGATTACTGGAAGGCTTTTACACAGCTCCCTCGATCCCGGCTTAATAGAATATAACGCAGCTTACTAATGCGTTCTGTCGCTTTAGTCACACCAAATTGTTGACAAGAAGTCATCTGTAAACCGACATTATTTTTTATTATTCATAAAAAAAAACATGTTTTATGGTTATGATCACTAGCATATTCGAGAGGTGGTGGGTGGGCAATCTGGGATGAAACCCTACCCCCAAAATTAGATTTTTTCATTTTATTTCATCGGTCCATATTTGTTTGTATGAGTGGTCTGAGCCAATTAATTAAACGATTGCTATATTCTTCTCTTTGTGAATTACAACGCATGTGCTTCACATAATAAATGTAAGCACGTGTCAAGGAAAAACATAAACATTTTATCCCTGAAAGCATTATTTTTCCTAAAATTATTGTTTAAAAAAAAATCATCCCCCTCCCCC
Source organism: Nezara viridula (assembly GCA_928085145.1). Classification (NCBI taxonomy): domain Eukaryota; kingdom Metazoa; phylum Arthropoda; class Insecta; order Hemiptera; family Pentatomidae; genus Nezara; species Nezara viridula. The sequence continues at coordinate 101,225,450 of OV725078.1, read as the reverse complement.
CCCCCAAAAAAAAATATTAAATCCTGAATTCATTAATATCCAGCTTTTGCTTTAAGTTATTTGTTCCTCTACTGTTATTTCAAATAAACCATCCCGTATATATATATATATATATATATATATATATATATATATATATATATATATATATATATATGGGATGGTTTATTTTAAATGGTTTCTATATATATATACACACATATATATGAATTGATGTAAATATCTGCCAAGAATTGAAAAGTGTAATTATTATTATTATTTATTATTTATTACGTTTCATCCTTAAAAGTGGTCGACTGCATTTGCTTCTTAAGAATATTTTGTCCAACGTTATATTTCCTATGAAACTCCCAAGGTTATCTTTTTTTGGTGGGGGCGATCTATATACATATACATGATTAAATGATCAAATGATGAAAAATGAGACTTTATTTTTATAAATTTTAATTTTGATAGATCATACTTGCTGACATTATCAATCAAAAAATATTTCTCTTATTAAAATTTTCTGAAGAAGTCATTCGGGGGTGCAGCCTTGCCCAAATGCGAGACCGAGACGAATCTCGGTCTTGCAAACTCAGTCTTGGCCATGGTCTTGGTCTTGCGCAAGAGTCTCGCATCAGTCTTGAAGTTACTTATTAGCTTATTACTACAGAGATATTACAGTAATTGACCGCGCCTTAATTAATTAAACCTGTACAACGGTAATCCATGGAGGAAATATTGGGTTCATTACTTTATTAACAAGTACTATTCCTTTTTTTTTTTTTTTGGTCAACAGTTGTACTTACTTTTAGAGTTGCTCGATCCTCGGGAAATGTAACGGAATAAATAATTACCCTGCAACAGCCGGACTGGAATTCGGGACCTAGAGAATAGGATCGTAATGCATAGCCCATCTCCTATTAAAGTATTTTTTTTAAAAACTCTAACATATCCCAGCTATGGGGAGTGAAAAAAAAATGTTTTGAGATGCATTATAAAATTCTGGAAGTTTGAGTAGAGAATGAAAAATAAATAACTGAGTAATAAACCGAACCATTAAATCTTTGAAAATTCCAAAAATTTAATTTATTGAAAAAACATATTTCAATGCATAAAACAGATGTTATGTTGTAAAGCTATAAATTATTAATAAATATTATTTTTTTAAGAGTGTTATTTTAGATTTTTTTCAGACTCTTCGATTTTATTTTATTTTTTAAATAATATTTCTTGGAGTGCTACCAATGGGTAGTTTCTCTTCATGGTATACATGTCATGTTACTTATTTCATATTAACTTGTTGTTTTTATCGTTTAATGCAGTTGTAAGTTTCAATAATAACAAAAGTTTTAATATTTCAGAAATAGTTAAAATCCTTTTTCCATATTGAATATTACCAAACGTTTATTGGAATTTCATGTTTCTGTGCCATATTGTCAAAAATTGGAAGGGGTGTGTTATGAAGTATGGCAAGGAGCGGGGTCCACATCATCTCATTGATATTTCAGAACGGTTTAGGGCAATCAGGACGCGACTGATTCGTTCTCAAAGCGAGCAGCTTCACACCTGTATCAGGGGAATCATTCAAAGCGTTCCCCTATCCATTACCATCCCCTCAATTTGTCTTTGTTTAAACATTTCTTTTTATTTTATGTATATATATATACAAAACCTGGATAAAACAAAATATATGGTTAGCTGCAAAAATGGCGATACTACTGGTGATATCGATATAGATGGTAATATGTTTGAACAGGAAAATAAATTTAGGTATCTAGGTTCTACGATAACTAGAAAAAACGAAACTGAAGAAGAGATTAAGGTTAGACTGAAGGCGGGGAATGCTTGTTATTTTTCTGTGACAGAACTACTTAGTTCGCGCCTCTTGTCCCGAAACTTAAAAATTAGAATCTATAAAACAATCATCTTGCCTACAGTTCTTTATGGATGCGAAACTTGGCCGCTTACATTAAGGGATGAGCAGCGTCTTAAGGTTTTTGAAAATAAAGTATTGCGTAGAATATTCGGACCGAAGAAGGATGAGTTAACCGGAGAGTTCAGACGGTTACACAACGCCGAATTGCGTGAGCTGTATCCGGGTAATATAATTGAGGTAATTTCATCGCGGCGAATCAAATGGGCTTGTAAAGTTGTTGGGCTTAGTAACGAGAGAATTCCTAAAAGGTTAATATTTGCTGTGCCGAATGGTAAGCGTCCGAGGGGTAGACCGAAGCGAAGGTGGGAAGATTGCATTAAAGCCGATCTGAAGGGACTGGGTTTGGACGGCGAACGGTGGAGGGAGGTGTGTAACAAGCGATTGGTGGTGTCGGCATCGAACCTTCGGGTTCGCTAAGCCTTATTATTTTTATTTATTTATTTATTTATACATATATATATATATATATATATATATATATATATATATATATATATATATATATATATATATGTATGTTCTGGAATTGGGTGTTTCGAAATTGCACGACACTATTTTAGTTATATGTTCACTAACACAAAATAAACAAAAAAGTTCATACCCCCACATATATTATTACAGTAAGGCTATAAATCGGTTTTGTACCAAACATAAGCTCCTGTCATGCTCAAATACCATGAATGGGATACCGTTGGATTCAGAATTTCATGAAGGGCTAGCGAATCGTATTCTCCACTTTCGTTTTCCTTTCTAAAATAAATTAAGTCGATACAAACATTTCGCTAGGCTTCAATACTGGAACGGTGGTAACTCTGTAAATCGAAACGGGACGAATTGGACCTTGAAGATTTTGATGCGTACACCAAGATTCGGATAGTTCCCTCGGAACTATCGGATCCTGCGTCCGAAGCCCAAAAAAGTACTTTTTTTGAGAAAACGCAAGGCATAAGGGTCGCATCCACACAATCTTACGGTAATTGCAGTACTGTCATTGAATACATGTCTCATTTCGTCGACTTGAGGCCTCTATGGTCGAGAGAGGAGGAGTTTATATTATTTACCGATGATGTTTTTGACCGCCAAGCCATATCATCGTTAATTCTTCACCAAATCTCAAGATTGAGCCACCAATTTCGAAGGTTTCCTTCTCCTTTAGGCGGGCAAAATAGCCCAATCACTCCGAAAATTCAGACGAACAAGTTATGAAAGAATACAAACTTTATTTGCTAATAACTAAAAAATTACACTTTGTCCTTGGTTATGTCCGTGATTATATAAAAGATTACTAAATTCCCTACAAAAAGAAAAAAAGGCATCGAAATTGGACAATTTTTAGCAAAGGTAGAGATTATTTAAATTTGCAAACATGTTGGTTCCAAACATTAATGAAGATTTAAATTAGTTTTTGTTTCCTTTGTGGATTATATTTATCGATAAAGTAACAATTGATTTCTTTATCTTTTGATACGTTGCATTAATATATTTTCTTATTAATTTGGCTGTAGCGCTCTTACTCATCCTCCGCTGGTCTTAAATACCAGTGAAGTGGCTGAGGGAGAAGCGTAGGGATCTCCTAAGCCTCCCTTTTCCCTCCAAATGTGGAGGGGACAGGATTGGTTCGGAGATCACCTGGCTAATTGTAAATAATGTATATAGGTATGTTTTATCTAAGATGTTTGTTTTACTTTTATTTCTATTTTTACTTACTTATGTGTATATATATATATATATTTTTTTTTCTTTTGTTCTTTTTTCTTATTATTTTGTTATTACTTTATTTATTTATATTTTTGTATATACGGTATGAATGTACTCTCTGAACTCTATTATAAGTGTCCTTAACTGTGACAAATTGTAATATTTCTCATTAAAGTGTTAAAAAAAAAAAATTAATTTGGCATTTGAAAAAAATATGCTGTGTGAATTTTTCGCACGGGCTTTGATATCTGTTTAATAAATGTGTTTGAGATATATTTTAATATGAACTTTTTTGTTTAGTGTTAGTGAACACATACCTAAAATAGTGCCGTGCAATTCCGAAACACTCTGTATATATATCCATATTTTTTCTGTTATTATATATATATATATATATAGCAAGGAGCACCTTTCTTTCCACGAGTAGGGTAAAGGCTAATATTGCATAAACGTATTGCTTGTATTTAAGTTGTTATTTTGGTTTGTTTCGTTTCCTTTTGTTTATACTCATTCACTTCATATATTTTATTATATTTATTTTTTAATACAAACGTATACAAAGGTAGTTTTGCATTTTTACTTCATTTTTGTGTGTGTGTGTGTTTGAGGAAATATCAGGGTGGCTGAATTTGAAAGAAACGTTACACTGCCTTATGGGCGAAATTTTTGTAAATCTGCTATCTTAGAATCATAACACTTTTTAAAATTGATTTTTGTAAGCATAGAAATACAATAAACAAAAATAAATTAAACAGCAAAATAAGAATACTAAACAACTTCAAACTTCAGTATTGTTATTTTTCTGTTTAATTTATTGTATTTCTATGCTTACAAAAATTTATTTTAAATACTGTTACGATTGTAAGGTATCAGATTTATAAAAATTTCGCCAATAGGCAGTTTAACATTTCTTTCAAATTCAGACAAAAAAAAAAATAAAGTAAAAATCCAAAACAACCTCTGTATACACTCATAATGGTATCGGTTAGGGTATTGAAAAGTACATTTTACAATTTAGTAGTATAGTGATTGTTAGAAGTCAAGGTTAATTAAAATATCTTTTAAGCGATTTTTTTTTTTTTTTTTTTTGTGAATGAAATATTATGTTGCGTCGTACCTCGCCTGAGTATCATTATTTAAACATTTTTTTTTTTTAATTGAAATTTTTTTTTTCCCAAAAGTAGTTGCAACAACTAAAATATTTCGAATCATTCACGATTATTTGGATTAGAAGTATGCTAAGACCACAAAAATCCATCGCTTTTATGTGCAATTGGTCAAGATGTTCTGCCTTTTGAATTGCACCATACATTCCCGGTTGATCCGCCATACCTTGACCTGCCCTTGAGGATAATTAAATCATAAAATGTATAAATAAAATTGGTGGAATAGGAACAATAAATTAGGGACGAGACAAATATGGCGGAGCTAGGATGTGCTCCCCTGGTTATTAATGAGACGGCTGTGCATTACCCAAATCCCAGCTCGAGGATTAGATTCGTTTTTGATGTAATTAATTGTTTGCTTTGCACCGCTTTTTGTCAACTCCACGGATTTAACCTGTCGTCCTCTCAAAACGAATTGCAGAAAAATTGCTAAGACGGTGGAAAGGATTTTTTTTTAAACGTTTTTGTTTTTTTTTAATTAAAAACCTGCATATCAAGATTGAAAAGAATAGTTAAGGGCTTTGTTAAGAATAATATAGGTAAAACTTAATAATCGAAGATACCAAGACCATCTTCTTTTCAGACGCGTGGGAAGATTATCAGTAGTCGAGAAGGATGTACGGTTAGGAAATAGTGGATTTAAACGGGTCTGAAGTTTATTATGGAAGAACAGGTATCTGGATTGGACTAAATATGCAACATATAGAACATTAAGGTCATCTTAGATGATTTTATTTGTGGCAAAGTAAGAATTATTGAGAATTTCGGATTATAGGGATTTTTTTTTTAAATAGGTAGTTCTATGATATGGAATATAAATGTTTGTGGGTTGGGATCTCATCTTTAAAGAATAGACAGAGGAACAAGGAGTAAATAAATCAAGAAGTTAAGGAGGTTTTCTAGGTTGAAAAGAAACCGAAAAGCAATATACCTAGGAAATTTGCTATCGGAAAAGTGAACAGAGCCACTTCAATTCGCCATTCTAACTGGAAACGTGGGAGCGCCTGACTCCAGAGATGAATCTAAGATTAACAGTTGGGATCAATGAAATAATCATGATTTATGAGGAAATAAATAAAATGTTGTTCTGTTCTCATTTTATTTAATACTAGCGATTTATCGTATTTTATTTTATTGTCTGCGAATCTGTTTGCCATAGTCTTCTAATACGATAATATATTTGATAAAAGTATCCGAAAATTAGTGTTGCCCGAAATCGGTCTTGGTCTTGCACTTTGCTAGACCAAGACAAAAGCCGCCTAACTATCGCAAGACCAAGACCAGGACTTGTAAAAAAAATCGATTTTTTAAATAAAAATGAAGGCAAAATAGTTACTAAAAACTTGAAAATATTAGTTACTAGAGAGAGAATCACTTCATATCATAAAAGGGTGTTGCCCAATTACATTGGGTTGTTTTAGACACAGCATACTTATTAATCGCTACAGACAATTTTCCAAAACTAATATACAATTATATAGTATTAACAATATGTATGAGCATAGTATACAATTTTTTTTTATTATATTTCTCTCTCTCTCTCTCTCTCTATATATATATATATATATATATATATATACTTTTTTTTTTTTACATTTTGTTATATTATCACTCATGTATTCTACAACATTTACTAGTCCATAGTTATAAGCATCATTTATCGTTAGGGGTGACTTTTGTATCAGGGTATACCCCCATTTATCCAAACGTTAAAAATTTACTTATCGTTAATATACCTGTGTATTGCTCATTAAGCCGATCTGGAAATAAAGAATAAATATAAATAAATACAAATTTTTCGAATTTTCGTGTTTCCTAATTATTGTAACCGCCAGTGTTGCCCAAAATCGGTCTTGGTATTAGCAAGACCAAGACCGCCTAACTGTTGCAAGACCAAGACCAAGACGGGTAAAAAATATCAATTTTTTTCAATAAAAATTAAGGCAAAATAATTACTAATTCTTGATAATTTTAGTTACTATATGTAAAGAATAGGTATAACCAATGTACTTCTGCAACTAACTATTCTAATTTTTCATTCGGGCTTAGTTAGGTTTCTCCTATCTAAAAAGTACAGTAATATCTATATAGTAATAAACTAATAGATAATTGCAAAACTGTTGCGTGACTCTTGCGCAAGACCATGACCAAGACTGAGTTTGCAAGACCAAGACTCTTCTCGGTCTCGCATTTGGGCAACACTACCGACAATTGTTGCAATGCCTCTGATTTTTTTCGATGTGTGTTTTAATCCTGTTTTAAATTACCAGTATGCCTTCCGACTCGAGAGCGGGCTACGTTGAGCTGTCCATGCTAGAAGCAAGAGCTTTCAAATTTGGTCCTCTCACTTTTAGCGATTTTCCCCTTTGTCCTTTTTGGGGTCACTGGTAATTCTAGTGGCACCGGAAGCTGCAAAGGTTTTAATTGGAACGGCGTATCTGTTGGAATGATTGTGCTCCGGGGCAACAAAACAAATCACGAAAGCAATTTAAACATTTTTCTTAGGTTTGTACCAAACCGTCAAACAGTAAAGTCAAAATTCAGTTCCCAGTACATGCAATTTGTAACACAACAGCCAGAAAACTTTTATTTCATTAACTACTAACATTGTTATCCTACCTCACTAAAACCAATGTTCAATAGACAGATTGTTGTAATACTCAATAAATAAATATAAAATTACTAACATAATATTAAAAATCTATTTTAAGTTTGTATAACGTCGGTAACACATTGGACTTTGGACACTTCCACACCTGTGGGTTCATAACTTTGGTGGCAAACTTCGAAATTCGTGAGGCCGTCTGTACAATCGGCTAAAATGTGAATGATTTAAATATTTTTAGGATAATGTAAACATTTAAGTTCAACCTATCAGGAGTATTGTACATATATAAGTAAATAACTCTTCAAATATCAACTCATTTCACCTTGAAATGAGAACTTCAAAAATTCTTATTTTGTCGCTGCTATTATTACATATTCATCCAGCAGTTCTTTGCAAGGTCATTCACAAAATGCCGTCATCTCTTTATCTCTGTTCAGTGAAGACTAGAATTTGCTTTATTTAGAATTAAAATAACAAGAATCAATTGAATTTAGGTCAGAGATAAACAAAAGTAATTTACAGGCGTTGATGACTATCAAGTTTTACACCTTAAAGGACCACAAGAAACAAAAATAAATAATTTTCTGCAGGGATACCCAAAAGATGATTTCATGGCGTTGCGCAATCAAAATTTTTGAATGGGCACATTTCAATGAGGTTTGGATATTTGAGGGGGAGAGGCAAATTTCTACGGAATTATGAATTTTCTGAGTGAAACCGGGTAGCAATGAGAAAAAACTTGGACCAGATCACTGTAAGTGAAATTGTATATGATCTACAATTTTTAAGAAGAGTAGAGGAATAAAATTTCTTGGAGGATGGAGAGTTAGTTTATGCGCCATCGACCTAGGGGGGAGAGGGATGGGTAACCCTGGTTTTCTGTAACATAAATATGACGAATATTGGTCATTCAACTTTTAGTATTTGCGAAATGACGAATATTCGTTAAGCAACTCTAATCACAGTGTTGTGATATTATTTTTTTTTTAATGTATTATTCTATGCATATTTTTTTTTTTTAATTTTCTCGCAAGTTTAAAAATGTTGAATAAGTGAGAAATAAAGTTTCTTTTATTAAAAGACTTGAAATAATCATATCTGACATTGAATATTTTTGTTTTTAAACCCACTCCAATTGGTCCGTTTCAATGTAGCTAGCAAAAAAACTTTATAGAGTCAATTTTTAATCTATCAGTGATTTTTATCCAAAGTATAAACATATTAATCTCGTTCAAATTATCGAACGATGATTCAAAGTTTGACATTGGTGTATTTTGTCTCACGTCTGATCTATTCTGATCAAAGGCTGAAACGTTGAACTGAACCTTTATATGTATAAACAGCTTGTATATTATTAATTTTATTATAACAATGACATTAGATAGTGGTAGAGAACCTTTGAAAGGTAATTAGACTATGTTTGCGCAAGGTTCAACGGGACAAACAAGTGTCATGAACCAGTGCATCAAAGGACCAGGTCCAGATAATATTGGTCACCCTATTGCGTTTGTCCAAATCCAATATCCCATCTCATAACGGACTTGATACTCCTGACAATAAATGGAATATTAAGTCAACGGCAGAGCTGCCGCGAGGTTACAAAACTGGCTAACACCGCCTCTGATCGGCCAACACCACAACTGAGGTCCCTCCATGTATTAGCAGCTCATCAACCAATCTCAATCAAATAACTACATCTGCAGAACGGTATGGGAACCATTTAATCAGTAATATAGTGTAACTGAAGAAAATTTGTTTTTGTTTTTTTATTTATTCATTAAAATAAAATTCTCTCACACGGACAATAATTATAGTTGGGTAACAAAACATAAAATAAACCGAAGCAAAATAACAAGCTAAATAATAATCATATGCAATAAATAAAATTTTTTTTTTCTTTTGCCATTACAGACCATGTAGATCTTTTGCCGCCTTAACATGCTTGCTCCATCTCTGCCTGTCATAGGCTATTTCTTTCCATTTATCTGCATGCAGCTCTGTTGCATCTTTGTTGATTCTATCTATCCATCTGCTTTTTGGCCTTCCACGTGGTCTTTTGTCTTCTATTGAGGCATTCATTGTTACGTAGAGACTTCCAGATGGATTGCTACGAGCTACATGCCCCTCCCATCTTAACCTCCGTGCCTTCATATCATGAGATATTGATTGACCAGTTTCTGTAAGCAGTTCTTTATTGGTCTTTCTTCTCCATGTTTAGTACTCTGATCCCAGATCGCTCCGGTTATCGTGCGGAGGATTTTCCTCTCAAATCTTTCAACACTTTTTTCTAGGGTGCTGGTTAGTGTCCAGGTCTCACAGCCATATATTAGAACTGGCTTTATCATAGCATTGTACACCCTTAGTTTGAGATTTTTCAGAATTTCAATACCTTCGAGAGGAAGAAGAAAGCTCTGTTTGCGCTAGTTATACGCTGGTCTATTTCTGCCCGTTGGTCATTCATTGAGGTTATTGTGGAGCCGAGGTATTTGAATTTTTCTACTCTCGGAATGATTTTCCTTCTACGCAGATCCTGTTATTGGGGTGGAATTTTCGGCTTATTATCATATATTTTTTTTGTCTTCATTTACTTGTAGGCCGATCTTCTCTGCCTCTCTTATCAGTGTTGTAGCGAGTTTCTCAATGTCTTCTTGATTACTTCCAAGGACAGCTATATCATCTGCGTATCCAAGGATTTTATGATTCATTCCGACGTGGACTCCTCCATTTTCCTGTGATGTTGCTCTTATTACCTTCTCCAGGGCTAAGTTGAACAACATCGGTGATAGTCCATCTCCCTGCCGTAAGCCCGTTCGAACTTCAGATGCTTGGAACTTCAGACTTTAGATGACTATTTTTTGACAAAGGTTTAATTTTGACTAAGCCAAACTCTACTTATATTTGAAGAAGGTTTTTTCTAGTTTACTATAAAACAATTTTTAATTACCTGAATCAAAGATTTTTTGAATTATCACTTCAGTTGGAAGAGAAAAAAAATTTACTTGACTCCTTTTCCGCTGAAAATTGGTTCATACGCCCAATGAAATTGTTTGTTGCTAATGTTGTCTAGAATTACGTTCTAGATTTTGGCCATTAAGAACTGAAATATTCTGTATACACTATTTACAATCTAGCGAGGGAAGGCTTGTCCCTCCAATTAAAGAGGAAAAATCAGGACTTTAGAAGATCCCTACTCTCTCAACAGTGTCACTGTTTCTAAGGAAAGGATATTAAAAAGTATTGGAATTTTGCTAAATATATCAATTAGAACTATGAATTATTTATTTTTATAAATATATATTAAATATGTTGACGACAAAATTCTAATTAAAAACCCAAATATCATCCAAAAGATTTATTGACTGAAACACTTACGCAAAATATTGTAAACCTTTACGATTCGGACTTAAAAGTTTAACTTTAAATGGTTTATTGTAAATATTGTATATAGATAAGTATCGGTGAATTTTAAATATGCTTATTTTATGCCGTATAACTTCGGTTATGAGGTTGCCGGGCAACGCTCGATGGTTTGCACACGCATTAGCCCGCTCGGCCACCCCGCCCCTTACAGTCTCCTGCTATAACCAATGACAAAACAAGGGGCAAGGGAGGAGATCACCAAAAAAAAAAAAAAAATAGAACGAGATTATCATTTACCAACTCTCCCCTTAATAATTTGGGCTCGATTTTGGATTTGGTCAGAGTTTGGACTAAATTACAGTCAGCTCTACAATTGGTTTAATATATTGGACGAAACTTTGACGTCTCGTGATCAATCTGGTTCTTCGTACCTTTATTGCTTAACCAGGTGTAATTATGGCTGTCATATTTCCATGGTTAATATCGTATTAATATATTTTATATAGGTTATTTAGGAACTAAAAATGTTTTTCAGTTTTTTTAACGCTATTCATCTGAAAAAGTTGGATAAATGTACTTGTTATGGGGGTATATACATATAACATATAATATTTGAGTATAAATTATTAGATTGTTCGTTTCCCATCAATTGTGAGGATATTATACATTTTTAATTTTACATAATTTTTACACATATTAACATCCAGCAGTTTTTTTTTTTTTTTTGCCACTCAACCCAATCAAAATGGAAAGGTTGTGTCTTTATCTATTACATTTATGATTAAGTGAAAGTAAGAATGTGTATAGCTATATAATGTCTGAAAAATTAGATATTATCAATCAATTTTTAGCTACTTTCCATAAATACATCATAAAGTAATAAATACATCATAACCATGCCAACCCTCTTGTTTCTAACCTTGCTTCCAATTCAATTCCTGATAACCCTCCGAGGCGTCTGAAAAGAAGGTGGCCCCGTGATCTCCTAATGTAGAGTGCTACCATTGGGTAGTTACTCAGCAAGTGTTTTCACGTCATTATATCCATACGTTCAAATTTACTAGATGTATTTCTTTAATACAGTTGTAAATATCACTAAGAAATAATTTAAAAAAAAAAAAGTTCCGAGAGCTATTTCAATGTATGAGAATTTCTGAATTTTTATTAGAGTTCGAGTAAAATAAATACAAATTCTGCAGGACAATAGACATTCTATTCCAAACACAAAACACCGGTTTTACAAGGTTTCGATTGTTTTTTTAATTAGATAGAATAATAATATAAAAAGAATAAATTCTACAAAACAGCGAACATGTGTTATCAACAGTGTAAACATTTTCCGTTATTGGAGGGGAAACGAAAGGTCTGAGTGGGAGATACATTAGGAGATTGGTACATTGTTGGACATCATATTGTCCCCAAAACATTCTAAAAGGAACTGATAGATTTAAAAAAAAAAAAATCTTTTCTTCATGCTATACTTTTATTTTTACACGTTTCCTATTTATAAAGATGAAATCGAGTTCACGAAAAAAAGAAAAAAATAGTCTAGATCAGGGGTTCCCAAACTTGTGCTATGATAGCAAGTGTATGATAATGTAAACTTTATCGGCCATCGTTTTGGTAAAAATATTGCTGTTGCCTGCTGAAGATCGACAAATTTTCTATTAATTGTTGAATATTTATTTCAATAAATATCTAATAATTAATTGTAACTATGAATGATCACTTTGAAAGTTGTAATGCATTTTGTATATTTTTAATTTATCATAATATTTACGTGCAGCATGCTGCAGATAGACGAGTTTTCATGTGAATTGAACAATTCCATTCTTAAATATATTCATATTTAAAAATCTAACAAGAGTTTATTGATATAAACTCCGGGGTGGCTGTCATAAATAGGCTAAATAGTGGCAAAACTATTTTATTAAAAGCCAACATTTCGATCCGAATTATCAGGTCTTGTTCAGGGAAATGTGTTCAGCAAGGAGTTTCACTTAGAATTGAAGTTCAGTGAAGTTCACTGATGTTAAACTTCAGTTCTAAGTGAAAGTCCTAGCTGAACACACCTCCCTGAAGAAGACCTGCAAACCGGGTCGAAACGTTTTCTTTTAATGAAAAAGTTTTGCCACTATTTAGCCTATTTA